>VWZW01003626.1:1491545-1991885 GCA_013397115.1 Edolisoma coerulescens | reverse complement strand
CGTGCGCGCTGCGGACCCGCACCTGAGCCCACGTGTCCCTGCTCCATCCATCCCTCCATTCCCCGGCTCCTTGTCCCTGCCCGCGCCTGAGCCGGTGCCCCAGCGTCCTGGCACCCTCCGTGCCCAGCACTGGGGGCTGCGGGCAAAAAGCCCGGCGCCCAGAGGCCGGAGCTGCCCCTGCCCAGCGCTGCCCCCCTGGTGCTGCCTCGGGTGCTCTCCACAAGCCACCCCTTCCCCACGTTTTCCTGCCTTGGCATCTGTGCTTTCCGTGCTCTTTTAGCTGCACCAGCTCCCCAGTGCTGTCTTGTGCATTTCCCTTCGGGGGCAAACAGCAGCGAGGAGCCCCAGGTGAGGCTCGGTGGAGGTGCTTCCCTGCTTCCCCAGCAGCCAGCATGCAGGGAGGACGTAATCCTGCAGCTTCTAGGCCAAGGCCACCACACTGGCAGCGTTCCCAGGGCTCTCCCCTGTCTGGCTGTGCTGTCCCAGTGGTGTGCCCTGCTTTTCCTCAGCCCCACAAATGCACCCTGCTGAAGGGCAGCCACGCTGTGCTGTGCCGTGCCCCTGCCCCGGCTCCCTTCTTGTTCTGCCAGGGCAGGTAGAGTGCAAGCTGTCAGAAACGCCACGTGGTAATTTAACAGGGAGGTTCTCTGTGCTACATTTACCAAAATCAGGGAATTGCTGGCAGGCACCTTGTGTGCAAGAGAGCCCACAGTCAAAAGTGTCACGTCTGACCATGGCGAGTCCTAACAGGAGGAATCCTGCCTGGGACTAAAAGCTGTCTGGTTGTGTAAAGGTGTGCTGCGTGGGCAGTGAGGGTGCTGGTTTGGACCCTGCTGATGAGCCAAGGGGTTGCTGATATGAGGGCACACATCTGATTCTTCTCCACTAATATACAAAAGAATCTAGAAAATGCACACAGAAAAGGCCTGTGTTAAATGACACTGAAGCAGGCAGAAGTTACAGAACTCCACAGAGTTCAAATTCCCAGTCCATAGCCCAGCTCAGCGGGCTGTTGCCTGGGTTTTATGATACATTCTGTAATTAGAGGATTATATTTTCTTCCCTTCAAGAGGTTGTCTCTGTCAGTGCTTGAGAATGATGGAATTTGGAGGATGAGACTGGTCTGGGTAAGGAAAGAGGCAGGTTTATGTGAGTCGGAGTTGGAGAACACTGAATGGCACAGGCAGTAGCAAGGAGAGGAAGGTTGGTCTCCTGGAGTGGCAACCAGCAATGGCTCTGCACTTGCCAGAGCTGGTGGATGTGCTGGGTGGATCCCCTTAGCTCACATTTTTGCAGCTGGCTGCTCTCTAATTCAGTGTGCCTGCCTTGAGCCACCGAGGATCTGGCAGGAATATCTGCTAAATGCTCCTAAACTAAACATCAGCTGCAATTAATGGCAGTTGTACTTTGAACGTGTGCTGCAGGATAAACATCACTCTTGGGTGTTTCATGGATCTTTTTGACCTAAACCCTTGGCTAATACCTATTCAGAAGAGCCAAGGCTCAAAGCTTATGTTTTATAAATTAAATCTGAGCCTTTATAATTCTTCCTCTTCAGGTCAGACAGTAATGGTTTCATGTTGAACAGATGTAATTATTTAGATAACATAATGGAAATAAATAATGTGGATATTTTATAGTCCTGGAGTAGAGATTATTTGAGGTTTATCTTTATGCAGCTTAATAAACTTTTGACTTTTATAAATTGATGTGCCAGGCCCAAAGTGATTTGAGTTTGCACATGCTTGTCATGCTTGCAGAAGACCAGCAGGGCTAACTTCCAAGAACAGAGGAAGATGAGAAGATTAACATTTGACAGGTCTTTGTCACTTGTGACACTCAAATTATAAAGGTGTCTTTTGCAAACTGCATTTTCAAAGTAAATATATCCACCATCCTAAAGATTGCAGTGTTTTGTGAAGGAAAAAGGATTACATTTCTTGGTGTAATTGTTCAGTTACCTTGTATCTCCCCACATCTTTATTGTTATTAACTAATAGTAACACAATAATAAGTTTATGACCTATGTGTTCAGCTTCAGATTACTGATTTGTAGCCTGAGTTCAGTTGATGGAAGCTGCTGGGAAGGAACTGGTTTATTAGATTAATTTCTGGAGGGAGTTTTGGTTATTGGCTGACATGTGTCTGTGCGTTTTCTTAACAAGATAAAATTACTCCTTAAACAAAACCTTTCTGTTTTGATCTTGACAGGAGAAGTGATTGCATTTGAAGTGTGCAGTTATTGGCATGCTAGGTGAGGAACGAAACTGATAATTTGTCAAATAATAGTCACAAAGATCCTTTCAAGTGACTTTAGGGTCAGCTTTCAGATAAATTACTTGCAGGTGCATTTTGGCATCATTCAAATGGATCATATAAATTATTGATCTTTTACCTAATTATCAAAATATCAATGTGAGTAAAAATGTCTAGGCAAGAGAGAGAGAAGCATGTGGAGGAAACAAAGAGCAGCTGGGATTTTCTTAGGGCTTTTTACACCCATTGCAGGGCTTGCACCCCAGGTTGAAAGCTGCTGGTGTGTGTGGCACATTATGTATTTATTTTTATATATGTTATATATTTACATGTCATGATTTATAACAAGCACTTTAGGTAAAGGGGATATTTTTGAAGCAGGTGCCTTGCTTTTTCAAGAGTTTGGCATAAGCAGGCTGTAGGTATTTTTGTAAGATTAAGACATGAGCAGAAAGAAGCAAATGAAGACACATGCCAGTTTTTCTTAAAATAGTTTCCAATTTGTCACAAAATTGCCTCCGAGCGGAGAAGTTTTGAGGAGATTATTCTGATTTGGTAAAGATTTAGGTCAGAGATAACAGGACTTTTCAGATCACATCCATCCTGCAGGGCATGGGAATTACAGGTTCCAAGCATTTATTTGCTCAATAGCTTTGTCACTCAGTAAACCCACCCATCTGAAGTGAGTGCAAATAAAGCGCTTTTTGGTGTAGCGATATTGGCTCCTGAAGATTCCAACCACGTTAAGTTGCTGTGGCAAAGACCCTGCAAAGGCAGCAGAGGGAACAGCCTTGCAGCCGGGGTGGGGTTGATCCCGCATCACCCCGGGCTGTGATAAACCCTGTCCCTTGTGTTTTCAGAGGCTGCGAAGTGGCGTTGTCAGAGATCTTGAGCGTCAGAATCAGAAAAAGGAGAACATTCGCCTGTTAGAAGAGCAGATTGCTCTGACAAAGCAGCTCATGGAAGAAAGAGACAAGGCGCTAATGGAAAAACGTTCCCAGCAGTCCTAGGCACAGGCCTGGCTCCTCAGAGGTTTGATTTAAGACGTTTGGAGGGCATTTGCATCTCACTTCTTGCAGGTGTTTTAACACACAGAGGCAATCTGTGAAAGACGGCTTGTTTTATGTAAATGGTAATCCAGTCTCTAAAGCTTTAGGGCAGACAAAAGCTCATTTCCTCAGTGATTGGTACTTGGACTGTGCAGATTGGGCTGTGGCACATCCCGTGTGGATGGACTGACTGAAGGTGGGGAGGAACAGCTCGTTGTTCTGCAAGCTCCCTCTAGGATGGCCAACAACGTTCACATGAGTGGGCTGCTCAGCCGGCACGACGATGAAGCCACCAGGACCTCCACGTCCGAGGGCCTGGAGGAGGGCGAGGTGGAAGGGGAGACTCTCCTGATCGTGGAGTCCGAGGACCAGGCTTCCGTGGATTTATCGCACGACCAGAGCGGCGACTCCCTGAACAGTGATGAGGGGGAAGCGTCCTGGATGGAGGAGATGTCCTATTACTGCGAGAAGTGCCAGAAGTGGATCCCAGCAAGTAAGGCTGCCAGTTGCTGTGCCTGGCTGTGGTGGGTGTTGGCGAAGTGTTTGTGCTGTCCTGCATTCCTGTTTTACAGCTGGTTTGGTTGTAGCCCATCCTGTCTTGGTGGATGATGCCTGCTGGCAGGGTATGTGTTAGACACTTCAGTCCATGCGCTGTGTGTGTCCAAAGCTGGTGCTCTCTGTAAGGAAGTCAAACTGTCTTCTTTCATATGTAGGGAACATTAAAGTTCAGAAATGTGCCCACCCTCACAATTCTTGCAGCTGTTTAGGGGCTTGGGCCAAGTGACTTGACCCCTCTGCTCACTCAGATAAAGATAATGACCCTTGCTGTAAAGCTCTGGGGAGGAAAAGGACTTCGTGTGTTACTTTTTTTCCCCTCCCTGTTGATTTGTCACATCTGTGGAGCATATGGCTAAATCTCAACCCTAATGTTTTCCCAATAATGTGAATTTAAGTTGGCTTTCATAGAAACATGCCCAGCCTGCAGCAGCCAGCTCTGGGGGGTGTTAGGAGCAAGCTGCAGACCTTGATGCCTCTGCTCTGGCACTTGACATTAAGATACATGCTGTTAGCAGTGTAATAGACAACTTTATTTTCTAAATGCTCGATTATCTGATCTGTTAGATCCAAAAGCCAGATATTGCTAAGCACTGGTTGACTTTGGTTTTGGTGGGGGGTTTTTTGTTTGGTTTGATTTGGGGGTTTTGTGGGGGTTTTTTTTGTTTGTTTGTGGTTAGAAATAATGAATTGTTTAGGTGGCACCTGCCTTGCAGATATGTCAGAGCTGCCCTTTTTGCCTTCTTAGAATTTGCCAAAATTTACAGTGTAAACATCTCCTCTCAAGGCGTGTTAGTGAATGTTTAGATGTTAAATGTAATGAAACCACCATCAGATTATTAAATTACTATGCAGTAAAGGGAAATATTAACTTGAAATATATTAATAAAAAAAATGAAGCAGAGTTAAAGGTAGCATGAGCTATCTCATGCTGGAGCACTTGATTTAACACTAGGTTTGTTTTATTTCACAAATATTTCCTCTCTGCTGTTGCTGTGGAACAAATCCAAGGAGCAGAACAGGCCAGTTGCAGAGCAACAGTAGCCACATACAAATGTGCAGAGTAAATGACTGTGTAAGGGAGATACTGTGCTCTTTCCTAATCATTCAGTTCTAGGGAGTTCAGTTGTCACTTGTGAAAATTGCCAGTGTGCTCAGGCAAATAATCACTTATTGACATTGAATTGCCATTTAGATATTCTCCTAATCTACCAAGTGTGGGGGGTTTTCCCCCCATCAGACACAGTTGCAACTTTAATTCTGCAATTCACTATGAAAGCAGGGCATCCATATGTTAAAAATGCTTGATCTGGTGTCGTTACACAGTAAAAGACATCCTTGCAGAGAAACACCTTTTGAGTGTGACATCTCAGAAACACTATAGTCTTAACAGTCTCCCTGTCCCCGATGTAATTTTTCAATTTATCATGCTTGTGTCAATTAAATCCTGGTGAGTTTAGAAGCCCTGATTCATATGATTCTTTTTCCTCTGCTGCAGAAACACAGAATTAGAGCCTGTAACTTCGGGTGCATGGGGGTTTACAGGTGGCTGTGTCGCTTTTTTTCAGACAGACCTGATCTTGGAGGAAATCCAAATTTCCTTTGCAGCACTTTTTCCTATAAAAGGACAAAAAATTGATTTTTGCCTTTTCATTTTAGGTCAACTGAGAGAACAGCTCAGCTACCTCAAAGGGGATAACTTTTTCAGATTTACTTGCTCTGATTGCTCAGAAGATGGAAAGGAGCAATTTGAACGTCTGAGATTGACATGGCAACAAGTAAGTGAAATGTCTGTGCCAGCAGAACAACCGTGGGACTTTCTGAAATGGTTGTTTGTTGTGTATATGCTACCTGGAAAAGGAGGATCAGGTATTGGTAACAAAGGAGCATTTGCATGAACTTCAGAAATTAATTAGGTGAGGATTGCCTGCACATGAGAACTTCAGCATTTGGCAGCGAAATTGAAAGATAATCATACAAACCACATTCCTTTTCTTTCTTTTTTTTTTCCTTCCCCTTTTGTTGCTCATGAATTCATGGCTTCAAGCAGGTTTGGAAAAGCAAAATAAATGCAATTTGGCTGCTAGGCATGAACAGTTTTTTTATATGAAAAAATGTAAAATAAGTGAGGTGGCAACATAGAAACGGAAAGCTTGCCAGCTCCCTGCATAACGAGCTCCAACCTGGCTGCTTCTGCAGTAGCATTAGTCCTTGCTGCAATTCACTGTTTCAATCATTTGCACACCTGAGCAATCAAAATAACATCTGTGTGCATCCTTTGGGACAGTAATGGTCTGTTGTCTCACAGAAGATCAAAGACCTTTGACATTGTCGAGTCCAACCTACAACCCAACACCACCTTGTCAGCCAGACCATGGCACTGAGTGCCACATCCAGGCTTTCCATAAACACCTCCAGGGACGGTGCCTCCACCAGCTTCCTGGATAAACCATTCCAGTGCCCAATCACTGTTTCTGTGAAGAAGTTTTTCCTAATGTCCAGCCTAAACCTCCCCTGGTGCAGCTTAAGATGTGTCCTCTTCTCCTGTCACTTGCCTGGGAGAAGAGGCTGAACCCCCACCTGGCTGCAGCCTCCTATCAGGGAGTTGTAGAGAGTGATAAGGTCTCGCCCGAGCCTCCTCCTCTCCAGGGTAAAGAGCCCCAGCTCCCTCAGCTGCTTCTCATAGGATCTGTGCTCCAGACCCTTCATCAGCCTTGTTGCCCTTCCCTGGATGTGCTCCAGCACCTCAACATCCTTCCTAAATTGTGGGGCCCAGAACTGGACACAGAACTCAAGGTGCGGCCTCACCAGTGCTGAGTACAGGGGAAGTCTCCCTGCCCTAGTCCTGCTGGCCACACTATTCCTGATCCAGGCCAGGATGCCATTGGTCTTCTTGGCCACCTGGGCACACTGCTGGCTCATGTTCAGTCTGCCATCAGTCAGTACCCCCAGGTCCCCTTCTGCCTGGCTGCTGTCCAGCCACTCTGTCCCCAGCCTGCAGTGCTGCAGGGGGTTGTTGCGGCCAAAGTGCAAGACCTGGTCTTGTTAAACCTCCTATTGTTGGATTTGGCCCCTGGATCCTGCCTGTCCAGGCCCCTCTAGATGGTGTCAAAGGCTTTGCTGAAGTCTAGGTAGACAAAATCCACAGCCTTCCCTGGATGCACCAGGCAGGTCAGCTGGTCATAAAAGGAGATCAGGCTGGTCAGGCAGGACCTGCCCCTTCTAAATCCATGCTGTAGGTGCCAAGTGATGGTACTCAAGATGATCTGTTCCATAACCTTGCCAGGCACCGAGGTCAGGCTCACAGGCCTGGAGTTTCCCAGATCCTCCTTCCAGCCCTTCTTGTGCATGGGTGTCACACTGGCCAACTTTCAGCCATCTGGTACCTCCCTGGTGAGGCAGGACTGATGGTAAATGATGGAGAGCAGCTTGGTGAGCTCTTCTGCCAGCTCCTTCATCCCCCTAGGATGGACCCCCTCTGGTCCCATAGACTTTTGAGCATCCAAGTGGCTCAGCAGGTCACCAGCTGCTTCCTCCTGGATTACTGGGGGATATTCTGCTCCCTGTCCCCATCTACCAGCTCAGGACGCCACTTGTCCTGAGGACAAGCTGTCTGATTGTTGAAAATACTGGCCTTGTTGGCCTTTCCTTGATGCTTACCCATAGGCACTCCGCCCTTTCATCACATAAGGTAATTGGGAATGCTGATTGTAACTCCTGCACTGCTTTCGCGGGGTGGCCAGTGCAGGGAAAAAGGTTGGTGTAGGGGTCTGTGCTGGCAGACTGGCAGAGTTTCACCAGGTTCCAGACTGGGAAAGCAGAGGCTGCTGGCATTGCCCAGGTCTCTTCAGAGTGCCATGGGGAAGGGGCAGACTAAATCAAAATGGGTGAGGAAGAAAGCTGTGACCACCTCCCTGGGCTTCCAGCAGCCAGAGCTGCTGCTGCTCCTGGGTAAATGGAATTGAGGGAAGTGGTCAAATTAACTTACCTGAAGCAGCAGAAATGGGGACAGTGATTTCTGGATTTTTTTCAGAGTATGTGGCCTCAACAGATCCTTATCTTTAGCCAGTTGAAAAGAGAATTATTTTTGAAGTCCTGAGACACTTTCCCACATGACTTTAAAACCCACAAAATCCTAGTTATCAAACTGAGGGGGGTTGTGAGGTAGAAATAGGATAAAGGGGATGTTAAAACTGTCCGTATTTCCTCATTTTGACATCTTTGACAATGTTTACAGAAAGCCAAGGTCCACTGTGAGGAGACCCATCTCCCTAAGAAAAACACATTTCAGACTTCTTTAAGGGTGAAGTACAAGTCCTTATTGGAATTAGTGCCAAACTGAGGCTGTGTGATTGTTGAAAGATCAGCCTGGCTGATTTTAGTTTAGTTCTAATAAATTAATTAGAATTATTTAAGTAAGTGTAATTAACAGTTGGTCACCTAGGATTTACTTGAAAGAGGTGAGATATTTTTCAAACCTGCCTGCCCTTTAGTTTGGGTATGTAACAGGTCAGAGTGAATTTGGTTGTGAAGTGTGTGCAGGACCATTGTCACAATGTTTCTGATGTATTGGATAGCGGGATTACTTCTGACCTTTTCTTCTTTATTTGAAAGACTGTTTCCCTACCTCCACATTACATTCAGACCCCAGCTGTACTGTAATTCATTTATACAACAGCTGCACAATTCTTGTGTCTCGGCACAAACCTGCATAACTAGGCAGCTTGCTATTCCCCTGGGATGGAGAAATCTCTGGAAGAATGTGCATCTAACAATAGAAAGACAAGAACGGGCAGCATGAAAGCAGGAAGAAGATGGATTGCAGAAGTTGCCTATGAGATGTTGCAAAAATGATATTTATGAGGGAGCAAAGATTTGTATGTGTGCGTGTGTGGCAGCTGTGGGGGTCTGTTGAGCAGAAAAAGCAGGAAGGATTCACTTGTGTCCAACACTTTCTGTTGCAGGTTGTCATGTTGGCAATGTACAACTTGTCTCTGGAAGGAACGGGCCGTCAGGGGTACTTCAGGTGGAAAGAAGACATTTGTGCTTTTATTGAGAAACACTGGACTTTTTTATTAGGAAACAGGTAAAGACATGATATTTCCCTGAGGGGCTGGTTGGTGAGCCAAAGGAATTAAAACCTGTTACACAGATGGACAAGGATCCTGGCTAATTTGGTGACATCTCTGTTGAGCCTTACAAGTGATGAAAAGGGAGGATTTAATATTGAGAATCTGAATGCAGGCATGAGGGGTACACTTGAGAAAGAATCAGCATTTCTACTGGGGAAAAACAACCCCAGGAATGTCACACAAAAGCAATACAAATGCATGTGTTTTGGATTATTTCTTATCTTCCTTTAGGTAGCATATGAACCTGTAAAGACTGAGTTTTTCTACAGTCACAATGGATGGGCTAATCCTGGTATTGCCAAATTTTAAGGACAAAACTGTGGTCCAGCAAAGTGCTACATTCCTAGGCAGTAAAGCTTGCAAGGACCGAGTTCTTCAAGAAGAACTGAGCCTCACCTTTTAGATTGTTTTGGATTTTAATGAAATGGCTTTTACACAGTAGGTGTTAAACAACTGAAACGTTTTTCAGTGTGTGTAAAGACACTGTCAGATTAGGAACCCCTCTTGTAAAGGGCAGCCTTCATTTCCCAGGTGAACAGCACATTTTTTCTGAGCATGCTGAAGCTGTCAAACCCAAGCCTTACTGTTAATGCACGTGCTGTGGAGGCAGGGAAGGAACTGAGCAATCCTTGGAAGTTGTAGATTTGATTGACTTCACAGCTTCTTTTCTTCCCCAGGGATTTCTCTGTTGTAAGATCTGGCCTTTCTTCCTAACCAGATTTGGTCTTTGGCTTTGCTTTCAGTGCTTGTGTGAGCCTCCTTGCTCTGCTCTCAGAAATGTTAGCATTTCTCCTCTCTGGAAGCCACAGGGACCCTGAGAGGAGGGCAGCTGCTGGCCCATTGTCCCTCACTCAGGGAGCCAACACCTCCCAGGGTTTGCTGCTGCCTTTTGAGACTTGCCCTGGGAACTGGGCACTCCTTGCTGTGATTAAAATTCAGAGAGTGATTCCTGGCCTCAGACACAACCTTGCCACTTGCCTGGACAAGCCACTGATTGAACAGAGACAGCTGAATCATGTGTGTAGCGGTACAAGCTGTGCAGTGCTCTTCTTCCTTGGCATATTGAAGTGCAGCTTGTCCAGATTTACTGTAACACTCCCGACTTTGAGCTGTGGCAGCTGGGTTTGATCTCCCACCTTTGAGGTTCAGTACCCCAAGGTGTGTAAGTGCAGCACTTGGGCAGCAGTGAACACCAACTCAGCCTTGGCAAGTACAGAAGTTTCTGCCAGTGGGGGGGGGTGCAAAGGCAAGAAGAAATCCTGAGATTCTGTGCACCATGAGCCTGATTCTCCAGAGTCCGAGGGAGTACCTCAGTTATTGGCTACATGGGCAATTCTTCAGTATTTCTTCTCACCTCTTCCCTAAGTGACATCTGTTAGCCCTGTGACCAGTTCCTAAAGGAACAAAAAGTGCTCAGATGCCCAGGGAGAGTGCACTGCCCAGCAGAGGGAAAGGCTTCAATGCAGCTCCCTGCCTCCAAGGGGCCGAAAAAGTGCTTCAAGAGCAGTTCAGTGTGTGTGCATCAGTGCCGCTGGTAGAAACACTCTGTCCAGGATGGAAGCACAGCTGGTGAGTGGGGACCTAACCCTTGTTTTCCTCTTTCCACCACAGGAAAAAGACCTCAACATGGTGGAGCACAGTTGCTGGCTGTCTCTCTGTGGGGAGCCCCTTGTTTTTCCGCTCGGGGGCACAGGAATTTGGAGAACCAGGATGGTGGAAGCTGGTTCATAACAAACCCCCAACACTGAAACCTGAAGGAGAGAAGCTGTCAGCATCTGCACTGAAGGCAAAAGGTAACTCTGTCCCCAGTAGTGTGTAGATCCCTCACTGGGCCAGAGCTGGGAGACGTGAGAAAAGTTCAGGTTTTTTGTACAAACCATGTGTTTGTGGTCATGGACAGTTCCTTAGTTTTGTTCTGCTGTAATGGGTGACTGAAGAGAACTCCAGTGCAGATACTGTAGTGTGAGAAGCCTGTTATATTTTATTACCTTTTTGCATTGTGCTGATTTAAAGGGTTTTGAGGCTTGTGCAGAGGGGTTTGGATTGGGGTTTTTTTAGCTGAAATCCACAATTTCTCCACTTCTCTTTACCCTGGGGATCGACTTTTAACTTTTGTCGCTAGATGTAAATTCTCCTCTGTGTAGAGGAACAAAATTTGGGCTTTAATGAGGCTTTAGTCATACATTGGCTTAATGCTACATATCCCAGAGTGAATTACTTGTACACATTGAAAACCCATCTTTTAAGCTTTGTAGTCAGTGTGTTTTTGACTGTGTGGTGTGTATCCAGTGACTGCAGGAGCTCAGTGTCTGTCAGAATAAGCAAACTCCTTCTTTAGCAGCTTCCAAGCCGCCCCTGGATCCCATCATTACCGTGGAAGGCCTTCGGAAGCGGGTGAGCCGCAATCCAGTGGAGTCAGCCATGGAGCTGAAGGAGAAGAGGTCTCGCACTCAGGAAGCCAAGGACATTCGGAGAGCCCAGAAGGAGGCGGCCGGGTTCCTGGACCGGAGCACCTCCTCCACTCCCGTCAAGTTCAGCAGCCGCTGCCGCCGGCCCGATATCGTCCTGGAGAAAGGAGAGGTCATCGACTTCTCCTCCCTGAGCTCATCCGACCGCACGCCTCTGACCAGCCCCTCTCCGTCCCCGTCCCTGGACTTCTCTGCTCCCGGCACTCCCGCCTCGCACTCGGCCACTCCCAGCCTGCTCTCGGAAGCAGATCTCATCCCGGATGTCATGCCACCACAGGCGCTGTTCCATGGTAAGAGCCACCATGGGTTTCGTTTAGTGATGAACCCTGTGTAGTTTTCTAGGAAGATGTTATAAAAAAGAAGCTCCCAGTGAGCTGCAGGATCCTTTCAAAATGAGATGGAAAGTAACTGGCAATATTCTGTTGTCTTAGTTGAGTGTGAGAATTGACTGGTTTTCCACAGTTCTATCACCAGCTTCTAAGGTCAGAAGGAACCCCCATTTATAATTTACTGAGGGATCCTGAATAAACAGTGAGTAGATTTCACACAGCAACTGCTGGACCACTCAGCATAAGCATTTCACTGCAGCACAGATTACACTGTTAGATAGCAACTCTACTTTTGTCTCAAATGTTTTTCATGGGAGAAATTTTATTCCCATGGTAATGTCCCAATATTTTATAAGTTTGAATGTGCTGATTAATGGATGCTAAATTTCAGCAAGATTGCAAAGCAGTGATGCAGGCTGAATGCTGTTAGCTCCTTAAGGAGCCAGACTTCTGGGTGACAGGAAGAACAGTGAGGTTCTGTAGAGGACAGAACCTCTCCAGGGTATGCTAGCTGAAGATTCAGCTCACCAGCTTGAGCTTTTGATCCCCAGTCTTTGGGAATTTTCAGCAGCCTAATATTCCTCAAAGAACATGAGCTTGCAGCTCAGGAGGGGCTCTGTTTCCAGATGCCAAACTACAAGACACTTTAGGAGCAGGATCAGGAGATCCAGGAGTACATAGAAAATGAAGTGTGTTGGGTAAACCCACATTATTGTTCCTTAGCAGAAAAATGCTGTGACAAGCATTTTTGAAATGGGGCTTTGATGTTTAAATTTTTTTCCCCCTGGATTATTTTGATCTGTTCCACAGATGATGAGGAGATGGAAGGAGATGGAGTCATAGACCCAGGAATAGAGTATGTGCCCCCTCCCAGTGGGACAGCTGGTGCTAGCACCATGATAGCAAGCAGAAAAAAAGTGAAGACAGCTGAGCAGATCAAGCAAGAGGTGGAGAGTGAAGAAGAAAAAACAGAACGGATGGAAGGTGATAGTGAAGATCCTGAAGAGTCAAACACATCCTTGCAGGTGAGAGGACGAGACAAAGGGAAGCCACAGCTGGAGAAGGATGCTAAACTCAGAGTTCCCAAGCACACCTCAGTTAGCATCTATGAGGAAAAGCTGCTGCTGAAGAGACTGGAAGCCTGTCCCAATGCTTTGAGCATGACCCCAGAGGCCCGGAGGCTGAGGCGCAAGCTGCTGGTCAGGCAGGCCAAGAGGGAAAGAGGACTCCCACTCTTTGACTTGGACCAGGTTGTGAATGCTGCACTGCTCCTGGTTGATGGGATTTATGGAGCCAAAGAAGGCGGTGTCGCCAGGTCCCCAGTAGGGCAAGCAACATACAGAACTACTAGCCAGGACTTCAGGATCTTGGACAGATATCAGGTGGGTGTTCCCAAATCTAAATTAGCTTTTGGCACTGGTTATTTTAAAGCTTTTGCTGCAGACAGCAGTGTCACATTGAGGTTATCTGACTCCTAAAGTGAAAAGGATTATGTGAACGAGACTGATTTTAGCTTGGGGCTGTGTCCCCACCAATGCTCTCCTAAGTCCCTTTCTTCTTGGGACATGCTGGTGCAGCACTGCTGTCTATCAGTGTCAGCACCACAAATGTCGATGTATTTGTACTCCAGCCCTGCCCAAATGCTGATGGTGGAGGCCTGGACATACCCAGACAGGTGGGAGCTCTTTGATGTGTGTAGCAGGGAGATGACTTGCAGCACTTTTAGGTTTGGGCACCAAATTTGGGAGAGCACAGCAGAGTGCAGAGGTGGGACCATCGTGGTCCAGTCCATCCTGTCCCATTGAAAGGCCCTTACTCTCCCTCCATACAATGCCCTTGTTAAATCACTGACTGATCTTCCTGCAATTGTTCTGCGTTTTTGTGTGCATCCAGACAATGCTGCCGGCCACGAAGGGATATCGCCAGCAGACAACCAAGTTTCTGTATCGCCTGGTAGGCTCAGAAGACCTGCTGACAGACCACAGTATTGTCAGCCCTTACACCTCCCGTGTCCTTAAACCCTACATCAGGTACAGAGGGTCTGAACTTGCTCTTGGCTTGTGCACCGCCAGCCCACGGAGAGGACACCTTTCTTGGGCAGTGCTCCTCACTCCTCCTCAAAGTACAACCCAGTGCACCATGGTAACCCTGAAGGGATAGTGTTTGATTTAGCTGAGTAGCGAATCGGATTGCATTGGGAAGGGGAATCTCCAAGAGGGGGCAAGGGCAGAGAGGGCATTGCTGTAGCCATTCAATGCAAGTTGCACCTGCTCTTGGGTCAGAACTGTGATTTCCTTGCTCATGCTGGAAGGAGAGACTCGCTGGATATGCTGTGGGTCTGGAAAGTGTCCTGGCCTCTGGCACAAGGGTGTTTTTGCTGAGCTGGGGGCTGTTTTTCCCACATGAATGGAAGACTGTTCTTTTTTTTTCTTAAATTGAGCATATCAGAAAATATTTCATGGGCAGTACCCATTTAGCTGCAGTGGCAGTTCTTGTTGCTCACTTGCTTTTTGTGTTCCCTTTTCACGTTCCTGGCAGACGTGATTATGAGACAAAGCCCCCAAAACTCAGGCTGCTGGCAGAAATCCGGGCAAATCCACACAGGAATGATCCCACATGGAAGGCTGAGCCAGAAGCACCCATTGATTACTGCTACGTTCGCCCGAATCACATCCCCACTATAAACTCCATGTGCCACGAATTCTTCTGGCCTGGTAAGATTCCTCCAGTGCATGTGTTTCTAAGAAGGAAGTGGTTTTGTTCAGAAAAAAAAATGTTCTTGGGCCAGATTTTTCTTCAGTTGGTGTCTGGCTCAGTTCTTAGAAACCCATTATCTGATGTCACAGGAATGCATTTGAGGTGGAGACTGGGTTTGGTGTCTTAGTCTCTTGAGATCATGTAGAACTGGGCAATTAGGCCCTAATTAGCACAGCACTTAAAAAAATAGATGCCAATAGGAGTACTCCTGTAGTTTAGTAGTTAACTAAACTTAAGCATCCAGTGAAATGTTTTGCAGAATCAGGGGTTGAAATAAACAGTTTTATATCAGAGGTTACTGTTCATTACCTTTGTGAGAAGGTTTCTTCCTAGCAGCCATAAGACGGGTATGTCAGAGTGAAAGTTAGGAAGTCATATGAGGAGTGGCTGAGGTCACTTGGTCTGTTCAGCCTGGAGGAGAGGAGACTGAGGGGAGACCTCATCATGGTCTGCAGCTTCCTCAGGAGGGGAAGCAGAGGGGCAGGCACTGATGTCTTCTCTGTGGCGACAGGACTCAATAGACCCAAGAACACAGCTCTGAAGCTATTTCAGGGGAGGTTAAGGTTGGATATTAGGAAAAGGTTTTTCACCCAGAGGGTGGTTGGGCACTGGAACAGACTCCCCAGGGCAGTGTCACAGCACCAAGCCTGCCCAACATGAGTTTGGACAATGCTCTGAGGCACATGGTGTGACTCTTGGGGTGTTCTGTGCAGGGCCAGGAGTTGGACTCGATGATCCTTGAGGGTCCCTTCCCACTCAGCTCATTCTGTGATTCTATGAATTGCTTTTACAACTGCAGGCTCTGCTGCGATGTCCTTTATCTCCTCAAGCCTCAATACAAGGTATGGGAACGATTAGGTTCGAATTTTTCTGTGTCATTTCTGGAACTGCAGGCTCTTTGGGGACAGTGGCTGCCCTTCCTGGGGGCAGTTATGAGGCTGCAGTCTGTAGTTCTTCTGAAATAGTAATAGGGATGTTCATCTGCTGCATGCATCAGCTGCTGATCAGCAAACAACTCAGCAGAGCGATTTAGAAAAGCCCAGTACAAACAGTACACACCTTTATTCCAGGTAACTGTTTGTGTTTTGATTTGCAGATAGTGATTCAGCAGGGTTGTAGTGCAGCAGAGCCCATATGCCGCAGTCAGGATGGGAGCTCTTTGTGCTACTCATTATGCAGATTGTGCAGTGTGGGGGGAAATAACCTGGCACACCTCTCCTTTCACAAGCTGTTTCAGAACTCGTGAGAGACACTTGCAATCCCAGCAGCGGCTGAACCGCTTTGTCATAGTCTCTCCTCTCCTGATAATGCATTTGAAGTTCTGGCCAAGTTGGGTTGCACCTTCATTAAGTTCTTCAAGACTCACCCTGTTTTATTTAACATAAGGAACATGGGTGTGTTACACCCAACTGTGAACTGTTCATCATTAAATCAGAAAGCTGACACTCCCGTCAGTCTCCAAACAAGAATCCAAATCTTTTCCATGGTGAAAAATTTCCGAGGCTGGGGTATGATTATTGCACCTTGGTTTTAGAAGGAGGGGGAAGTGAGGAGGTGATGCTTTGGGAGGTAAAGCCTGGATGCAAAGGGTTTAGCTGGTACAACTTAGGGGTGGTGGGCAGGGCCGTGCAGCTGGGTGAGCATCATTAAACCAGCACTACTTCTATCCCTCCAAATCCTTCCTTTCAGAGCTGTTCTTGCCTCTCCCAAGGCAGAACCACGTTCGCAGGTAGTGACTGCAAATGAGCTGATGGAAGAGAGATTCCCTGGTGCTGTTCCTCACAGTGCCTTGGTGCCCTAACGGGAAACATCTCCAGGGGTGAACCATCCTGAGCTAAGCATCTTCCTACAGGAAAAACTGCACCACTGCAGGGACGCCAGCGTGCCCGGGGCAATGAGTGCTCCTGTCCAGACACGCTGCAAGGCACTCCACAGGCAACGGCAGCCTTGCCTTAATTAGGCACTGCTCCCTATTGCCAATCGATTCCTCCCACGTCTTGCTCCACCCAGCTTACTCTCGAGCAAGAAAATAACTCACCCACTTCGTGCCTGGTGCCTTATGAAGTCTTGCATCTCATCAAGAGTGATTACTGGAAAACACACTCTGCTATTTTGTTACCTCATGTTCCAAATATATCGCAGTTGCCAACTTGAGGCTAAAGCAAACGTTTCTGGCACATCTCCTCTGTGTTTTGCATCTCATTGGGGTCTGTCCACACAAATTACCACGCAGTCAGACTTCCCTGCCTCAAACTGCACTGCTTGGTGCTGACAGGCTGTGTGGATGCTCTAGGACTGCAGCAGCAGGGTGATTGGGCAAGGTAACAAACTCCCAGCCGCTTTTGGTGTCCAGCCTCTGACTTACAGAAGCACCACCGCCTGAGAGGCTACTTAGACCCCCAGATTAGAGAATTTGCATGCTAAAAGCAAGTGTTTTGATAGCGTTGGAAGTTGTAGTCAGGTTCACAGTGCAGCTCCACAACCAGCTGAGTGTGCACAAGAGAGCAGTAAGAGCTCCAGGCAAGGTGGAGGAAAAAGATAGGAACCATAGCAGGCAATGCTACCAAAGCTGAAGCCCAGTTTCATGTGGGTACTTCTGAAGAGAGCTGAGTTTTAAGTTTTAGTTTCATCCTTGAGTCATTTGAAAGGAAATCAGCTTTATTAATTTTTCCATGCAAGCTTCCCTGCTAAGTAAGCAGATCTTGTTTTGTCTGTTTGGTTGTATCATCTCCTTTCCCCTCACATACTTACCTGGCAGGGGAGACAACCAGGATCACGCAGCTGGTTTTCCCAAGGCCGGGTTCATCCTCTGCACTCTGGGTGTCCTGATGACTGGGATTTCCCAAAATGTGGGAAATTTGACTGCATAATTTGTAGTAACAGAGGACTGCTCTAGCCAGGGGCCTTGGACTATTCTGATCTTGTGATCTCTTGCTATTAGAGATTTGAAATAAAGGTAAAAAGAATGGATTATTTCTAAAAAGCCTTAAGACCCTGGATTTCCAAGACACTTTTCTTTTTGTTTGCAATGCTTTCAACTGCTGTTTCTTTCTCCATAGGAATCGACTTGTCAGAGTGCCTGCAGTATCCAGACTTCAGCGTGGTCGTCCTTTACAAAAAAGTTATCATTGCCTTTGGCTTTATGGTGCCAGATGTGAAGTATAATGAAGCTTACATCTCTTTTCTGTTGGTGCACCCTGAGTGGAGAAGAGCTGGGATTGCAACCTTCATGATTTACCATCTTATCCAGGTAATGAAATCATCCCGTGAATCTGCCAGAGAACCAGCTCTGCCTTCTTCCTTGTGTGCACACATGCAGATACTAGAGAGCAGGAACACTTTGTGGGAATGTTTATGAGAGGAAGTAGCTTCTGCTTTGGAAGTTAAAATGTATGTAGGAAAACAACCATCCTGGTCATGTCTTTGGAATTAGTGGGATGCTGCACACTTCAGCTGTTTTGGGATTACTGTGTTCTTCAGTGGTCAGTAGTTTGTGTAAAGGGAATGCTGTAAATGGGGGCTTAAAGGAGAGAGTGAGCTAAGAGTGGGGAGGGTCAGTTAGAATTATTGCAGCTTTCTTGGCTACTCCTGGAGGTTTATTCCGTGCATTAAATCACTTACTTATCTCAATTACTCACTTTCACTTTTATACTCTGGTTCAAATACAGCTGAGTTAATGATAAAGAGAAACTGTTTGCAACCTCATTGTTTGTTTAAACTGGCTTGTACTGGGCCTCGTTCCACAGGAACACTTGGGAAAATTAATCTCAGCTAACTAAACGGGTGGTATTAAAGGAGTGAAACTTCATTAAATCTCTGAATGAATACTGTTATTCAAGTGGCCTTAATTCCATTGACTTTCTTGAATTAAATTGCAGGAAAGGCAGCTTAAGTAAGGATGCAGATACATGTCCTTTACAGAGCCCAGCTCTGCCTCTTCAGGACCCACAGTTTTACCACCCCCTGAACTCACTTGGCAGAGCTGCCAGTGGGAAACATTGCTTAATTTGCTGTAGTCAAGATGAGCTGCACTAACAAAAACTCACCATTGAAACTGTTTTTTCCTCTTCTTTGGCTGAAGCAACGTGTAGGGAGTGCTGGCAGAGCCTTGGGGACAGTGATCTGGGCTTTGGAAAAGCACTTTTTGCTCTTGGGCTGCCTGAGGGTGACTCTGCTACCTGCACAGCTCTCTGCAGTGTTGACACAGGCATCTAATCAATACACTTTAAACTCACCCCTTGCATTTCCCAGGCAGCTCTGTGTGAAGTGCTGAAGGAAATTTCCCTCAGCTCAGTCTGTTGATGTGAGATGTCAACACCCAGTGGGAAGAGGCGCCAAGGTTTGCCGGGATCCAGCAGGTGGACTCGCAGAGACTTCTCTCTGCGGCAGAGCTGGGATGCTGGAGTTGGCAAGTCAGCCACAGAACATCCTCACACCTTTTTGTAGGATGCATCACATCAATTAACCTAATCCTGCTTGCAGGTACACTAGTGTGAAATTCCATGTTGAGGAAAGCCAAGCAGATTTGAGAGATTTGAGGCTGATTAGGCACGCTAGCAATGAGAGAGCAGCACTGTATGTTTGGCTCACATCCGATTTATTTTGCCGTTGCTGACTTTCTGACAGTGACAGAAGGGGTTTAGTCCTGTGGAATAAATGGTGGTTGTGACCTTCAGTTCCTCAGTCTCCAGGTTGTAGGTGCTGCTTTGCAGCCTGCTTGGGCTTGGGGTCTCCTCTCTGTAGCTTGAGACACTTGGATGCACTGTTTGGATTAAGGGTAGGTCACTAACTCTGGGATCACTGTGCTGAGTTTGGGGCTGAATTCTTGGGAACAGCATAACTTAACAGGAAAATGTTTTGATGCAAATGGTGGTGGCTGGTTTGCTGTCAGACTTTACCTCTCATGCATCTGGCCCAGAGGACCAAACTGCATTTTCTTAATGATCTCAGTCCAATTTTCTTTTCCCCAAAACAGCTTCCAATTATTTCTTTTTTTCCTTCCCTCCTTAAATCCCTCTGAGAGTTTTTCCCTTGAATGTTCTATCTTGGAGAGTTCCTAGAGGGCATTACTGTTCCCACTTAGAGTTACAATATACTCAATATACATGGAATGCTATTAAAACACTTGATGAAAGCAGAAAATAAATTATTTCAGCATCTTTATCAGAGTGTTGCTGGTTAGAATAATTTAGGATCTTCAAGGTAACTTCAGCCATGCTATTATTTGCTGTCTGAACTGAATTTCCTGCCTTCTCAGGAGGTGAGTGCTGTGCCCTGAAGGATGGGAGAGGAGCTGGGTGGGATAGGCAGGAATTCCAGCGTGACAGCGCAGAGGTGCTCAGGCGGTCCCGGAGAGCTCAGCTCTGTTTGCTGACAGGGAGGAGTGCAGAGCCTGATCCTCTGGCATGTTTTGTCCTTTCTTCAGGCCATTGTATTTGAGATCAGTGCTGTACACTGAGATTATTTTTAATTAACAATTACTTTAGTAATTGACAATGGAAAGATGACAAATTATAATGCCAAACCTGCTTTCATTGTCAGAGAATCCTCATTTCCCAGAAACAAAGGCTTGGAGGAGCAGCAGCGGCGTTCCCTTCGCTGTTGCTACGTGTGGTAACTCCTGTGTCGGGGCCTGTGACTTTTCTCACATTTCCTCAGTACCTTGGATCCCTGAGCTGATGAATCTCCTCACCTCCGCATTCCCCCAGAGGCTGTCTCGTTCTCTTGCAGTGATATCTCTTCTTTTCCTCCCCCCCTCCCTTGGCAGACCTGCATGGGCAAGGACGTCACCCTTCACGTCTCTGCAAGCAACCCTGCTATGCTGCTCTACCAGAAGTTTGGATTTAAGACCGAGGAGTACATTTTGGATTTTTATGACAAGTATTACCCCTTGGACAGCAAGGAGTGCAAGCACGCCTTCTTCCTCAGGCTACGGCGCTGAGCTGCCGGCGCGGTCTGGGGAGCTGGGAAAAGCCCAGTCCATCCAAAAAACTCCCCCAGCTTTCGGTGGAGGATGTTGGCTGCCACAGGAGAGCTGGAACGTGCTGGTGTGTTTATCCCCAGGACTTTGGATGTCAGCAGTGCGATGTTGTGTGTGGAAAATGCAATCCAAGAGGACCGATTCCTACGCTCCAAGGGGAGAGGCCTGGAAATGCCAACTGGGGTACACTGAAACCACTGGAAAACCAAAATTCCTTATGGGGAATTTTCCTGCCACTGTTACTCTGGAGAGCCTCATTAGCAAACAAACAAAAATACCAAACGAAAAAATGTTTTTCACTTCAGATGGGCCCCATGGATTTCAAGTTTTGAAACCTGTCCAAAAAATGTTGCAGGTTTTTTGTCTCTGTTTATGAGCAAAAATGAACACCTAAACTTAAAACCATTCAGTGTTTCTGTGGTTTGATTGCTTTGTTAGGAACTGTGTCTTGAGTCTGTGAAGGGAAATAATTGGTGCCTGTAGCTGGATGTTGACTTTAGGAAAGTTCTACACATGCCAGATCAGTAGTCCTGGAGCCCTGTTTCAGGAGTACTGCAGAGCGTGTGGATTTCTGTGATCCCAAGTACGAGGCTCAGAGGAGACACCTTTGTTTCGCTCCTTCCCTGCTGCCTTCCCTTCCCCTCCTTGCCCCGTGCTCAGTGTGGAGTTCTCGTAACGCGCAGTGTTTTGTGTTCAGGAACCGTGTCAGGTGGGTTTGTGTCTAGGCAAGGTAGGGCACCACAGCTGCCAGATCAGCTCTTTGGAATCTGTCCACCTCGCAGCCAGTTGCTGGTCTGCAGATCAGCCCTTTGGGCACACCTCTAACCACAGAGCAGCCTCACAGGCTCCAGCACCCACCTCCTCCTGCCACAGGCGCTCTGGCTGGAAGAAACCCAGAGCAAAAGTCAGTGGGGCTGTTTGAAATGCAGGCTCTGATTTGTAGAAGCAATCTGCTTGCAGCTTGGAGGGAGGAGAGGGCAGAGGTGGGCCAGATCTAGTTCTTGGAAGCAGCTAGGCTCTAAGTATCAGTAAAGAGGAGAGCAAAGAATAAAGAGAAATACCCAAGAATTAAAAAATACAACCCCAACGGGTTTCTCTGGTAGTGGCTCTTGTCCTTTTCCACAGTGTAGCAGCTTCTCTCCCTCCCTTTCAGTGCAGGTGCACAGAAAGCTGCACTGACCAAAGGTCAGGCTGTGCATTTTAACTACAGCTCACATCCACTGGGATGGTCCTTTCACATCAAGCCCACAGAGCTGCACACCAAATGTGACTTCTTTGTCCTTAATCTACTGTGTGTACTTGTTGGCTACCTGATTGTAGCAGTAGTTGCCTCAGTGGAGTCTTCATTTTGGTAACAAAAGAGAAAGGGACACAAAATATGTTTCTGTGTAGCCAATGTCCATCATCACCAACACAAAACCAGTGGGAGGGGAAACCAGCCCAGCCAAGGGTTGTGTGCCCGAACGTCCGTGCACATTTCTGCCTGTTCCATGACTGTGTGAAAATTTTCAATGTTCTTAATGTTACGAGTTAGCTGGACTTTGAAAGAAAATAAATATATGTCTTTATGAATGGAATTAAAGCCCTTCCCTTGGAAAAGCCTGCCTGTAGTCATAGTCTTTGTTAAGGTGTCTCTCCATCATCCTATTTAATTGGAATCTAGCAAACTCCAGCATGGCCTTAAGAGGATGTGTGTGGGCAGCTGACCAAGGCAAGAGATTCCTCGATTCCCTGCAGACAGCCCCACAGAAGCCACAAACATGCAGGCCCTAGCAGGCTCCTGCTTTCCAGACAGAATTAGGAGACACAAAATAGTCTGAAGAAGATGACCAGTTCTGCATTGAGTTCTCAAAGGTGACCATGAAGATTTTGAGGACCATCTTGCTCTGTGGCTTTGTCCTCAGAGACGGCCAAGGGATGATGGTGTTAGAACAGCCCTGTGCCATCTGCTGTGCTGCAGCCAGCTTGTTTTATCCAGGTGCTTCATTTAACCCCACATCCTCAAAGGCAGTGAAGTGATTAAATGCCTTTGAGCCCTCGCATCTCAGCTGTTTCCCTTCTTCAGGAAGAGTGCTAAGAATGAGCTCGGTAAAGCTTATATAGAGGGTGGATATGAATATTGCTGTTCTGCTTGTTTCTTGCTTATTTGCCCATAGTTCCGGGAAAATTAGCCAGTTAACAGCTCTACCTATTATATCCCGGCTTTCTCTCAAGAGAATATTTCCAACCCATAACGTTGCAAGTGTAAATGTCTCTTAAGCGTAGCAGTTTAGGGCCACAGCTTGAATGGCCGTGGCTTTGCGAGGGGTGAGGCTCTTCCAAGGCACGCAGTGAATGAGGCAAGCAGACACACTGCGCTCTCAGCCCCCTGCTTCCCTCTCGCGCCTCGGGACCGCGGGTGCTGCGTTACCCCAGCTGTGGTTCTAGAGCCGGCACCGCCCCGCTCCACGGCACGATTCCTCCACGCTTCCCCGAGCCGGGCAGCGACTGCAGCGCTGAGAGGAGGTGCCAAACACAGCTTAACAAAGCAAAGCTTTCCTGGAGAATAAAGGTGGAACCTCACCCTCTCCTAACAGGGCAGCAAAGCCCAAGCGTTTCCCTGAGCTTTGATTCGTTGCGACCACGAAGCGCTCTACTACAGTCATCTTAAAAAAAAAAAAAAAAAAAAAAAAAAAAAAAAAAAAAAAAAAAAAAAAAAAAAGGGATCAAGCTGGCCAGTGTGTCCTCCTTCCCCTCTGAATTTAAGCTGGAGGCTTAAAAAAATAAGAAAAAAAGGCATCCTTTTGGGTGGCGGCTCGGGCTGCCCGGGCACTGCGCGAGCGCTGTGAGGGCGGCGGGCCCGCCCCGCTCCCGCCCTGCCCCGCGCGCGCCGCCGTTTGAACGGGGCCATGGAGGCGCTGGCGGCGCTGCCCGAGGTGTGGCGGCTCTACTTCGCCTCCGTCCGCGCCGCCACCTTCCGCAACTGGCCCTTCACCGAGGGCTGCGCCTGCACGCCCGAGCGGGTGAGCGCGGGGCCGGGGCGGCGGGAGCGGGGCCGGGCGGGCGCTGACGGCCTCCCTCCCCTGTGCCCGCAGATGGCGGCGGCGGGCTTCGTGCACTGCCCCAGCGAGAACAGCCCCGACGTGGCGCAGTGCTTCTTCTGCCTCAAGGAGCTGGAGGGCTGGGAGCCCGACGATGACCCCCTGTGAGTACCGGGGGGATCCCTCGGCCACCGCCCCGATCGGCGCCGCCCCGGCCCGGGGGAACCGCTGGTGTCAGCCCAGGGGTCGGCAGGGGAGAGCGGCTGCGTGTGGCTCGCTGTGCGCTGCTGTTTCCTCTTTTATTTTCTCTTTCTTTTCGCCTCTTTTCAGGGAGGAACACAAAAAGCACTCTGCGGACTGTGGTTTTCTTTCTCTTCAGAAAGAACCTGCTAACCTGACGGTGCAGGAGTTCCTGAAGCTGGACAAAATGCGAATGAGAAAGGCACTTGTACGTACACGGCTTCCAGCCTTTGGATCGTTCAGCTGGCCTCGTTCCTTAGCACAAGGCTTTGTGCAGAGTGCTTTGTTGCATCCAGGCTCGGGCTGGATCAGCTGCTGTGCCCTTCCCTGGTTCTCAGCCATGCTTTATGCGGGATGTATCCCGCTTTCCCCTCGAAGCTGAACGATGCTCAATTTAGTGGCAGACGGTAACATATTCTTTTTACTCTTTGCAGAAAAAAGAGGTTTCTCAGAAGATGACCAAGGTTGAAGATAAAGCCAAGGTCCAGCGTTGTGGTATAAAGAATCTGGCCTAGGCTGCTGCAGCTTCATTGTTGCCAGTGACATCTGCCTTGTCCACGTGCTGTGACACTGCCCCTGTGACTGAATGGCCGCGTTTCCTGAGGCCGCTTCCAGACTGGCTGTCCCTGAGAAGCAGACGGAATTCTGCTTCACTCCTCCGAGTCTGTCTGGGAAGTACCCGGCGTTTGATGCATTGCATACATAATCTTTTCCTGCAGGGATTCTCCTCATCTTCCTGCTGGTTTAATTAAGGATTATTATTTGTGGGTTTACTTGTTTTCTTTTTCTTTCTTTTTTACTTGGTTTGTTTTTGTTGGTTTTTTGGGGTTTTTTTTGTAAATCTATCTGTTTAGAGATATTGCTGTCTTGTGGAGATACTGGTAGCTCTGGTGCTAAAACTTGTATTTCTGATAGGAGTTGACATGAATTTCCATTTTTGTACTGAATATACCAATGCTTTTAGATACTTTGGGACATAAAAAGGGTAAGGAGTTTTAAAAATACTTCAGGGATTTAGGATTGTGGCTAATAACGTTGAGTTATACCACACCTTAGTGTGCCTGGTATTCTTGTAAACTTCTGTTTGTAGCTGGCCACTGCCTCGTGTTGATGCATTTACAAATAAAAGTTGAAGGCAGAACAACAAAGTTTTTACTCGATTTTGTGGAGGACAAGAATTTGACCTTTACTGCAATGGGCTGCACTGAATGCAGTTTTAACATCAAAAAGGAAAATAAGCTCATCAATTACAGCTTGCAGTGCTGTTGCTCAAGTGTCAAACTCTCTTAAGCAGTGTTCATCAGGCATTAAAGACATTCACATTTATTTGTGCCTGGGAAGGTTTGGTTTGTCCCTTTCCTTGCATAAGTTTTCAAAGGAAAATTTGCAGAACAGAGTGCAGTCAGAGAGGAATTGTGCTCTGAACTGCTGGAAAGGAATGGGGGAATCTTGGAGAAAATATTTCACTGTAACAGGGCCCAAGGTGATCGCACAGAGTCATGGATTCTGCAGACAGAACTGGACACAGGTGCTCCCAAAGTCAAAGAACCTTCAGCTTTATTTAGGGAAAAAGTTGTAGTAACACACTTATGACAACAATATTTCTGTGTCTCTTAAGTTCAGTGTTCTCTATCCAGACTTACTTGGAACAGTGACGTAACCTTATTATCTCCAGCTGCAGCAGCCAAATCCAGCGCTGAGTGCCCTGCTGCATTCTTCTTTTGCACGCTTGCATTGCAGCTGTAAATACAGAACACACTGGTTTAAACTGCTTAAATTCATTGCAAGTGACTGCACTTAGTGAAGTGGCTTGTAGGTGAATGTTGATGTGGGATAACTTTGGAATTTCTGGATGCTCCCTCCCACAGGGACACGGGGCAGGCTCTGGCCCTCCAGTGGTGCCAAGCAGGTCTGTGCTGGCAGGCTGGGGGAGCCTGCAGCTGAGCTGGGGGCCCAGCCACTGTACCTACCATAACAGGGCTCGGATGGACTCCTCTCCCTCCAGTCCCAGCAGAACTGCCTCGTGGAGAGCTGTGTTGTGCCTGCACGGGAGGAATGAGCAATGGACTTACTACCTTCTGAAAACTGGCACATCAAACTAAGGAAAATGAATAGGAGGATACAGAACACACTAGAAGTGTGGTAGGCTTTGGTGGGGTTTATCACTAAGTTGAAGTGGATGGGGGAAGGAGCTAAATAGAACAGCTTTTATAGCGAGTTACGAGAAATCTTCAAAGCTGGCTACTGGAGGAAGGAGTGAGGCTACCGTCATTGAAAGGAACTCCTCCACTACAGATTTGTGGAGGAGAAGTGGAGTTTAAAGTTGGAACACGTGTGATTTTTTTTTTGGGGGGTAAAACTTGGAAAGATCCAAGGCAGAGGATCAGAGCTCACTTACGGCCCTGACTGCTGGTCAATGTCAGCCCCTTTCTGCGCGAGAGGGGAGATGGCTCCTGTGTGCTTGTTCAGGACAGCAGCTGTGAGGGCAGGGCGCTCCTCCTTGCTCAGGGAATTGGGGTCGGCTCCCTGGAACAGAGCAGAGGGAAAAGGAGCTGGTACAAACCATACAGATTCTTCAGTTTCCACCCTGCTTTCGTATTATGCCAGTTCAAGTTGGAAATGGGCTTCATGCTCAAGACAGAGAGGTTCAAAGTGTGTTGTTTTGCTTTCTTCTGAAAATGTTTGTCATCTCCTAGCTCAAAGCCAGAGTAAAGGTGTGTAACAGTAGCCAAATGAGATCCCACAGCAGAAACATAAGAGATTATGCTTGCTTTTGCTATACAGAGGACTTGATCCTAAGCTATAAAACTAATACATTTTTCGTTCTGCTTGGCCTTGACAAACCCAGAGAAGACTGCCTTATGCACCAACCAAATAGAAATTTGGGGGGAGCATCTATAAATATAAAACAGGCCCTATCTTTTCTAAAATGCTCTTTCAATCTGAACACCGGTATTGCAAGGCTGTTGCCTCCTAATCATCAAGCTGAAGTTGCATTCCAGGCTAATGTTCATGCAGCAAACAGCCAAAGAGTTGAAAAAGGAAACTTCAGCAAGCGTAACTTACATCACTGAGCAATTGTTCTATGATGGGGATTCTTCCTTTCCCAGTTCGACCCAGTTCATCCAGTAGCTGTCTGGACTCTGGCTGTGGAGACACACAACAGCCAGTAACATTTCACACAGTGAAAATACAAGTAGGTGGGCCAGATTCTGCCTTGGAGTGAAAGTGAAAAATGCACACAGTGGCATGAATCTGATGTATCTGAGCCTCCTTGTTACTAATCCCTGACTGCTTTGGGAATGTCTTTCTGAATCTGAGCAAGTGTTGGCTAACCCAGGCTAATAGCTCACTACTGAGGTCTGCATTCAGCAAGTGTGTCTGCAAATGATTAGCTTCACATCAATGCAGCTCTCCAGGGCTGTACAAAGCTCTGCTCAGCACAGTAAAATTAATCAGGTACGTGTTTAGGATTAAAGTTTGAAGCTTCCAGAACTTGTGGAAGTATTTTGTTTTAAAAATGTGTATGTTTTACCTCAGAGAAATCAATTTACTAAATCTTAACAAACAACAAAACCTAAAACCTTTTCCTTTCATTTCCTCCCAGCTTTCAACCTCCTTTTCTCATTTTGTAAGCTCAATCATTTGACCAAGCATTTTTATCTCTGGACTCATATCACAGAGCTCTGTATCTTCTCCCACCTGTTGAGCTGGCTGACTGATCCAAGCTTAGATAAATGTACATTTCCCTTTTGAAATTTTCCATGTCATTACTGACCATCCCTTTAGTAGATAGTTCCTTCAGGAAATTTGGTCTCCAGTGGAGGTAAATCCTTGCTTCTTGAATTAAACTAGGCCTCTATGGAGTCAAATGTTGTAAAGTCAAGGAAAGGTGACAATACCTCCATCTGATGTTGCTTCTGAAAAAAATCTGTAAGAGAATCACTCTACAACAGGCCTTAGGCCTAATGCAGTGTCAGAATTGAATGGGTTCAAAATGAGAGAAAAAATCTAATTAAACTCTTAGTAGAAAAACAAATGTGTTATTCTCATTTCTGACCTAAATGTCAGTTACCAATGTTCAGGTTTCATATTAAGTTGGACTTTTATCCCCTGCCCCAGTCAGGGTTAAAACCTTTCTATTTCAACCCCTGGATGCCCTCCTTTGTGTTAGTGCTGCTCTATAAATCTTTTCTCCTGTGTTTGCAGAAGATACTTACGGACAGCTTATATTCCTGTCCCATTAATGTTTTTGACTTGGTTCTCTTTATTTTGCCTCTTGAATAGAAAAGATTATGATCATCTCTGCCTACCAGAAAAGAAAACAAGTGTTAATTCAAAGCGAAGTCAGTATCTTAACTAGAACTTGGAGGAGAGATCTGGAAATAATTTATCCACAGTCAAAGCAATATTTATCAGTTTTCTGCATGAGAGAGGGATGAAATACTTGTTGCAGATCATACTGGTTTTAACAAAAGGTTTATACAGCTCCCAGTGCAGTGGGTGCCTCTTGCCAAGTCTCAGACTGGAAGCACAAAGTGGATGAAACTTTAAGTATGTCAAATGATGCTACAGGAATTTCTGAATTCTGATGCTGACTTTACAGCTGGTTGATTTAATGAAAACCTAAGTCCAAAATGAGATGCCCAAAATGCTGAGCTGTTACTGACACCAGTGGGAGATTGCAGTTAAACAACATCTCTGCAAACTACGTCTAGAATGAATGTGTTTCATAATTTTTATCTTTGCCAAATATGCCAGAGCTGGCAGTCCCTGGCAGAGCTCAGAAGCAGAGATAATATTGATATTTATGGTTCTTATTGTAAAAGAATATGTGAAACATGGAAAGTTTTACTGCTATAATAAAAACCCTGCTGTGAGCTGTGGCTGCAGCTCACTGGTCTCCTCAGCTGCTCCCTAGGGATGAAGTATTCCCAGGAGTGTTTGAGGGAGTCTACGTTGCTTAAATCTCAACTCGGACACATTTTGAGACTTAAAAGATCAACTTAAATTGGCACAGAATGTTTGCCTGTCTAAGCTTCCAAGCACTACTTGTGTATTCCTGACTGCTCCATTTACTGTAAAGACAGGGGGAAAAAACATCTCACCAAAATTAGTCTGACTGCCATCCTGTCCATCTGTGACTGCTGCACTCAGGTAATCATTGCCAAACTTCACTGCTCTGTTAGGATGAATATCCTGTAGAATCATCAAATGCAGGCAGTTATTAAGATTATCATGTAATGCTGCTGTAATCTTAGTGGCACAAAACTGTTGCAAATGAGAAAATACATAGGCTTTTATTATCAGTGTCAGATTACCACAAGACATTATCATATGTAATTGAACTCTGTTTTGAGGCAAAATTACGTAGCATTTTTTTCTAAACCTTGTGTTAGGTATTTCTTTTGATTTAGAAAAAAAAGTGACACAACCTCGCTTAATGAAATGAAGATTCTCATCCAAATGGAAGTGTTTCTACCACTTGAGAAATTTGACTTCTGAAAAGATGTGATACAGGTTTTCAGGCCCCACATGGCAAGGTAAGCTTTCCAAGATTCTACACAAGATACACAGTCTGAATTTTGGATTTTTTAAATGGTAGATTTTCATCTTTGCAAAGCTAGAAATGTGTATATTGTGGTTTTTGGAACATGGTAATTCTTGAGACAGAGGTTCCAGATTTTGAATAGTGTTAACAGGAGCTCTGACAAACATTATCTCCAGAGTATTGAAAATTACTAAGCTTATTCCTCAAGAGCACAATTTGCAAGCTGAAGGAAAGCAGGATCTGAGATCAAAAGCTAAGGGGTGCTAGAATCATCAAACAACATCAGCTGAAAGAAGAAAGTTAATACTAATAGCAAACTAACAAAATGTGGGTTGATAGCAACATTAACTGTGAAGTCTGGCTTAATCAGATAAGGATACCTGTTCATCCAGCTCCAACAGAGAAAGAAAAAGATTCTTTTCTCTGAAGTGGTAAGTTAACACCCTCTGAACAAAAGCATTTCTTGTTTAGACCTGGGTTTAAAATACATCAACATTACACTGCTCTAGTGACAGCTTTAGACCAGCTGCCTCTCAACAGGCCCCATCCCCTGAACTGACCTTGTTAACAGCAGCAAAATTCAACGTAATAGTGACGTCACAGTCATCTTCAGAGATGGTAGCATAATTAATCTAGAGGGAAAGAGCAGCCATTAGCATGTCTTACCAAAAAAACCCCACAGGAGTACTTTCAGGAATAAGTCTTGCTGATGGTGTTTCTGGTGCAGCCAATACAAAAAAATCACACGTGTGGCCTTTGCCTACTTGTGATATTGTACCAACACTTCCACATCAATGAGAAAGGGGCAGGTGTTTTTTGAGTAATGGGAACAATCAGAACCACTGAAATGCCAAGTGAATCCAAAACTGTAATGAGGCTGCATTTCATGGAAGTTCAGTCATTGTCCACCGAGATTTTGTAGCTGCCTAAGAGGCTGTGTCATTCCTGGGACTCCCAGATCCAGGAGAACTGCTGGCTGCTTTAGTCACACCAGTCTGGGGAAGCACAGTCTGTATTAAAACTTGGGTAACTTCGTGTATCAATTCCTTGAGACAGTACTGCTGGCAACAAGTCTATGGAAGTCATACAAAAATGCGGGCACAGGGGGATTATACAGAAGTGGAATGAAGATTATATTGCAGCTGGTTGAGAATTTTGAGGTAAGGTTGATTATATTTCTAATCCACATGAAAAACTGAAAAAGCACCGTTAAACCCAGGTAGCTGGCATCTGCTTTGAACCATTTCTGTTACTTTTGGGGGCACTGGTTCTAAGACAATAAACTGACAAAAGGCCAAGAAGCAGCAGGAACAGCCTTCCCTAGGCAATTTTATATTCTTGAGGCCTATCCTTTTGAATCCTCTAGCAGAGGAACCAAGTTGCAGTGGACTGTACCTCAACTCTGTTTGGCAGATATTCTCTTATATTTATAGTTGCACTACAGCTGGTGGACAGTAGGTCTCAGTGGATATAGAAATCAGGTGCAAAGTATCTACTGGAGTATCTACGCCTTAGGAAGGAGTCCTAGAAGGTTTCCACCTTCTTACTATATAAAAGCAGCTGAGCAAAGGCTTTCTCACTCCCCTTACAGCTCTTAGGTGAGAAAATAGGAATTACCATTAGAAAGCAAGCAGAAAAAATCTTCAGAAAAAGACTGAGCAAAAAATGGAACAACAAAACAAGACAAATGACACACACAAACAGGTCAACATCTAAAGAAAAGGGAGACATTTATTTTTCCAGTGTTTATGTAGCAGCCACAATAATCTCATGACCCTCCTTGGGAAGATATTACTCACAAGCTCCTTCCTACCTTTCCCATTTGAGGTTCTCCAATCAGTGTTCTGAATTCAAGGTTGTTCTGGGCATAGCTTCTAAGATGAGCACAAACATGATCCAGCTGTTTTCTCCAGTAACCTGTTCACAGAGAGTTAAGCAGGAGAAAAATCCTTAAAATGTGATTAATATTCCTTCTAGACAAGTGATGGAAGATTTAAAAGATAGCATAGTTTCACCGAGATTAAAAAAAAAAAAAAATCTGTAGAAAATTCATCTAATCAAGAAAATGAGAAGGAAGTTATACCCTAAAGAGCCAGATGAAACACTGTTTTATCCATAGGTTATAATTCATCCCTAGGGCCCTCTATTCACAACGAAGCCATGTCTTGGAATGGTCCTTGGGAGTCAAAACTGGGTCCTGTGTGAAGGGAAAATCTCACACTATTCCAGATCATAAGAAAAGAAAAAAGTAAAATATTACAATTAAGCAATTGTGTGTTATTGAACTGATTTTTAGTTGATTTGGGATAACACCCAAATCTAAAAACTGCAAACATAGAAACTCAGGATACACAGCATTTTGGTCTGTGTAAATTATCCTCCAAATAAATTCCTTTCAATTATATATATGAGAGCATATTAAAAGCTTAAGCATTCCTGCTCTTTTGCCTGCCAGGATCTCCAGGAGAGAGAGAGAGTCAGCATTCCTTTATGCTGATAGAGGGCATGAAACATGAGTGGCTGAATGAGCCTGGATTAAAAACTCATCTTAAGCCATTTAGAGCTTTTGCACCGCCTGTCCAGGCACTTCTGGAGCTACATTCTGTTTTCATCAGAGAAAGAAACAAAAGGACTTGTTCTCATTTTTAACTGACTGTTTTCAATCTAATTTTCTTTTTTAGCATCCTTATGGTAAGTACAGAGCATGATTGATTTTGTTGTAAATAAACTGTGTAGGCTTGATAACCTCATTTAACTTACACAATGAAGCTGCTCTGACCTCATCCTTTCCTTCATGTTAAGTGAAGCTTAAAACAGTGAAAAGAGACCAAGCCAGAAGGAAAGTGCTGCTCTGGCTTTTACAAGACAAAGCAAGGGCACAAGGAGTTTTGTGCTTGGAAGACTCAAGGTTGGACTGGTATGACAAACTAAGCCAGCAAATCTTACTTGTTAAGCAGCTTTAAATGGATAGAAAAAGAAGGATCCACAGAACACCATAAATTGTTCCCTGCTGTGGCCTCATATGCAAAAACTAATACAAGTTGAAAGTAGTATTTAAAACATCTAAAAATAGACTACTTGATGAGTGATCTCTCCATAAAAGTCAGTATTATTTGCAGTAAAGTGGTGCATAACTAGCCCAGATCCCCAGATTTTATTTAAAAAAATCCAGATGGTCAGGAACATATTCTTGCATGGTTGAGGTTTTATTAGATTTCAAAGGATTTTTGGCAGCACTGATGGAATTCTTGAATCCATGCTGCCAATAGCAGATTACACCTATATCACACTGATTTAGCCTTTGTTACAGTAGAAAAGGGAAGTCTTCTTTGTAAAGTTTACCTGGTAAATGTCTTGGCTTCTGTTCAAAACAGACTGAAGGTACAGCAAAAAAAGAAACACAGTACACACCAGAGGATTAGTGTTTTGGTACTGCTGTTGTTTGCTCCTTTCTTAACTGTTTAGTATTTTTTTTAATCTTCACACATGAAAAGAAGATTAGTTAATAGTTGGTATGGTCAAGAAATAATAACCTCCACCATCTTATTTAATCACTTGTATTTAAAAACTTTAATATCAAATGTCTGATCCTATTTTGATTGAAGAAATAATGGTCATATTTGGCGTATATAAACGAGATTTTCCTGGGTGATACTGCATGGTCTTGTTGATACAGATGATTTCAAGCCATGCATACAACTCAGCATGAACTGACTGGAAGAGACATTTATTGATTCATGGAATGAATAAGTTCCTCCATCCTTGGCAGGATCTAATGGAGAATACATTACACAGTGCAACTTCAACAAAGTTACCTCTGCTAAGGAGATAAAAATGAAAAGAATTCAAAAGCAGTTCAGAGTTTCTTCCCTACCTTTCCCAGTGACAGCAGTTCTCACTCACAAGTCAAGAGCTGTACTTCTGACAGAGATATACAAATATTCAGTGTTACTTTGCTTTGTTCTTGGCACTATTAGGGGCCAATCCTCTCTTATCTCTGACTAAATTAAGCTCCCTGACATGTTGAGTCAAGTGTTGTATTTCCTACAGTGATGCCTAAGAGAACATGTCACATTTCAGAGGGAGGACGAAAACAGATTTCCCCAGTGATTATTTTAAAAATCAGAGTCCATCTGAATACAGATACACAGGGTCAAAAGAGGAATTTCTAACATTCACTAGCAACTTTTACTACCCAATAGACAATTAATTCTGATAACAGCCTGAGGGGTTGACCATCTGATTGCTGAAGACAGCTAAATGGGAAAGTGGATCTAAAAGAGTAACTGCTCCTCCAAACCAGGGTTTGGTGCTGTAATGATTTAAAATTAACTCATTCTATGGATTGCCCAGCTGGACTGCCCAGTGAGATTAAAGACAATTTTGCCCACTAAGCCATTCATTAGATCCCTAATTAATACTGATGGACTGTCTTCAAGGATTTGGGACCCAGAAAGCTGAAGATTTCTCAGGATAGTAAAACTAAAACCTCAAAATGTAAAGCATTTAATGACAGCAAACACTCAACTGATTCCACAAAGAACAAAGTGATCACAAAACTCACTTGGAAAGAAAGTTGTCTGTAGTACTGATACTGCTCCTACTGATGCCACATTCCATAGACTATAATATTGTCAAGAAAAAGCAAGGTCATAAATTCAGAAATCATAAAATCAGAACTTCTAACCTTTACCAGGACTAATGGCTGTCAGGAGAGGCTTATGATCACTCATCTTTTCCATCTTTTCTTTTTGTGAAATCAGCTCAAGCTCCTTCTTTTCCAGCAGTTTGCTGGATGGGTAAAAAAGTCCAATGGTTTGGGTTCCTTTATCTTCTCTTTCTGTTAGTTCTGCCCTTGATTTGGGCAAGGAAACAGGACAAGGTTGCCAGGCAACTTGAGCCTGTAATCGTTTTGCCTGTGGGGGGAGGAGGAGAAGGGAAAATGTAAGTAATATAGATATAATTCAATGGATTACAAGCATAACTTAACTAGAACAGTACACCAAATTGTAAGGGAATGAAAAAGCTAGCAGGAAGAATCATTAGCAATTTTTTATTTTAATTACCAGCCTGTAACAACAATGCAACTTACCACAAATATTCAAGCAAAATCCAAATTCTTCATGATTGCCAGGAGACATGTATGGTTTGTAGGGCAAAAGCTGGCCTTGCTAATATTGGGCTCTTCCTTAAAACAGCGTTTTAAAAACACTACTACATTTGCATGAAAGAATATCAGCAGGCCACAAATAATTCACAACCAATAACACAGAAGTACTTAAAGAGCTAAGACTTTTGAAAGGCTGATTGTTTCTCACTTTGCCATTTAAAAAGTGGATGGATCAAGGCCTTGATGGATCAAGGCTGAGGCTGCTGTTCAGCAGAAAGCAGAACCAAGGGGTTTGCCCTTGTGCTCCCAGCCCACAGCATTGTCCCAAGGAAATGAATGGAGTTGTGCTGATCCACACCCACAATGGAGCAGCCTCTCAGCTGTGCTCAAACCTGGCTTTGTAACACTTGTGTGTCCTACCTGAGCAGATCCCAGTGAGTCCCCATGATCCATGGGACTGGCAGGAGAGCTCTGCCTGGATGGGGGCTCTATGTAGACACCACAGGACACGCAGAAGCGAGCATAGGGCTGGTTGCTGGTACCACACTTGGAACAGGAAAAGTAGGATGGAGGAGGTCCAGGCTGGAAAGTTCAATGCAACATTTGTCACTAGAGAAGCATAGGATGAATGACTCAGGAATTATAAGAGCAGAGGAATGAATTAAAAGGAAGTAAAGTACCATCCTGAGTCCCCTGGTACAGTACAGGCCTAATGGTTATTTATGCATATAGGGGAGTGTTTTAAGTTTTATGTGCATTCAGCTCACAGAAAATAAATTCTCCTCAAGTGTGATCTTAGGCAGAAGCACTGTACAAGGGGAAATTGTTTACATTGATTGTAACTTTAGTGGGCAGCAGTTAAGTACTTGTCTTTTCTGAAGTTAAGGAGGCCTTCAGTCAAAACAATTGCATGCATCATCTCCTATCTCCTAATTGCCTACATAGGTGATTATAGCCCAAAGTTGTTATGGGAAAACTTCCATTAGGTTAGCCTATACTTTAACCTTCGATGGGTAAATTACTTTGCCTGAGCACAGGGCTGTTGCATCTCAGCTGATGCAATGATCTGGTGCTTGTTGACCCGCGATCATTTGTTTGCAACTCTAAACCCTTGGGTCACGGACTGACGTGGGGTCAGGATGTCTTGTAAGCCTTTCATTTCTCCATACGCAATCCTCTATGCTCTGAGCAGGTATCTTGATAATAACTCTGCTGACTGACAAGAGTTTTGCATAGAGAAGTCTGGCATTGCTGCAGAGAGGCAGAGCCAGGTTTGTCCCCACAGACAGCAGGAGCACGTGCCTTGGCCCCACACCAGGCACAGAAGCGGGCGTCGCTCTGGTTCACGCCGCTGCATTTGGAGCACAGAGCCGTCTTCCTTTGCTGGCCCTGGTGGGGTGGGCAGGAGCCTCCTCCAAACACGGGCTAATAAAACAAAACAAGCATTAGGGAGAAAATGCTTCTCACGAAGACAAGTCCACAACCCTAATAAGGCGAGAGAGGGAAGCAAGCTGCTCTGACAACATAAAGCAATATTCAGCCTAAAAGAATTATTGCAGCTTAGAATGAGCAACAGAGTGACTTGGATCTAACCTGTAATTTTGTTTTTCATTACAAAACCATGGTAAAATGTAGCATTAATTAATTTAAAAATATTTTTAGCATAACTAACACCAAAAAATAAAACCTTATCAACGGTGTGCTTTCAAACTGAGTATTTATTAATAGGGCCCTATGTATAATACAGATGAAATTAAGATGGAGGCTTCTCCACAGATAAACTTGCATTTTCAAATCCAACACACAATTTTCTTTGTACCTCTCTGCAGGGAGAATGTGTTCAGCCAAGGAGTTTCCTCACAGTTTGGAATTTGCTGCATAAATATTTTTCTGCTTTCTTTTGCCTCGTGCAAATTATATATTACCCAACTTTTCTACAAGTAACTTATATGAGTAAGCAAAAGAAAACAGGTTTTTCATCTGAAACTTCTAGAGCTTAAGTATAGATCTCAGTTAGGACAAATAGGACTTAAAAATGTTTTGTTAGGTTTTGCCTCAAGGCTTATGCAGTTTATTTTCTCTACAAGTCAGGAATATGGATAAGGGACAGAACCCAAGGAAAAATATTTTGATTACACCACAACAAAATAGCCCTGTTTTCATCTGTGGCCTGCATTGCAATTTGAACAAAGTAATTTGGGGGTTCAGTTGGAAGATAAAATTTACAAAAGCACAAGTCTAAATATGTTCTAAACATAAATTATTTAATAGCCATTAATAATAATATCAGTATTACTATTGATTATTAAAAATTACAATTGTTATCACTAATTAATCACTATTATTAGAAAAAATTCTGACTACTATTAATAATTCTTACTAAGCATTTAACTTTTTCAGCTAATACAGGTCTCACATTCAAGTCACATGCCTAACTACATATGCAGCTACATATTATCTACACACATATCTGCATTCAGTGAAGCAGCCAAACATATCTATCTTAGGTAAGTACAAAATCCTACCAAAATTCACTTCGAAAGGACATTTATGTGGATATACAAGAGACTTTTGCCTCTAGCTATAGACAGTTTTAGAACTCAGGATGTTAATCATTATAGTCAGAAGATTTTAACTTGCAAACCATTATTATTCTATCATTTTTGTATTTATCACAACGTGGAGAGGTGAAATGTACCAGATATTTTTCATACAAGACTTTTCAGAACTGAAAGTAAAATTCTTCTAAGGAACCAAGCTAAACAGGGAGTTGAAACAGAGCAATTTTAGGGGTAATATTTCAGTGCTTTTCTCACCTCTGAGCAGAGTCACAGCCAAATACAAGCATGCTAGTTGTATGCATGTAGGAGAAGCAGCAAATGAAGATAAGAAAAATAAAGTAAAAGTGGAGATATGAAAAATAATGTAAAAGTGTATTCTATTTTCAGAAAATAACCGAAATCAGTGTGAATGATGTTCCTGATGTATATACTCAACTTTTCTATTGCAATTGAAAGTAATCTGGACACAAACAAGACTCCCTTGGAGTCAAGACTACTCACTTTCTGAGAGCCTTCTGAGCTTTCTCAGTGGCATTCACAATCCTGACTTCCTTCAAGTCAGAAACTTGAAGGTATACAAGACACTTATGTTTAGCTGGACATTTGTGGTAGAGCTTCTGTGGGAGGACTGGGCTTAAATATGACACGGGAGAGAGAATCTCTGCTTTGGTAACACAGGGACACGACTTCAGTTTTCCAAAGATAAAGAATATTCTGCTTTGGTTTGATTCACCCAGCGTGATTGAAGTCTTACCATCTGTACTTCAGGCAGTTTGCTCTCACAAGTCGCGCAGTGTTTATGGTGAAGAGGGTTTCCTGTGCCACACACCTGACAAATGACTTTGCCCTTTTAAACAGAGAGAGAATACATTTTACATAGTATCTGATAACTGTGAACAAGAAGACAAAGACTTGATCTTACTAAGTGTTGTGGTTATTCAGCCCTGCAGATAGAAGAGATCCTTCAAGTCTGTGCTGTTTCACACTTTAGTTAGGCCATGTTGCCTGCTTATCACATGGTGACTATTTTTTTTAAAATTATGGTAGTTTCCTCAGGAGATTCAGTATCAATATCTCCAGGTCTTTGTATACTCTGGTTGCAGTTTGCTTAGTCACTATACTCACACAAAACAGACAGCCAGTATCTGCATAGACAATTATTAATAATAATATAATACCATGAGGTGCCTTAAAAGAGCTCTACAAGATCTTGGCACAGTCACTATTAACAACTGAGTTTCTACCAGACCTAAGAATAATGAGTCTGCTATTTTGATGTTGCCACTAAATAGTTCAGGTCTGCCTCTGCACCTACATCAGGGCTGCCATAAAACATCACATTTGGGACAATGTCCATAACCCACTGGTGGTGGGTTGACCCTGGCTGGAGGCCAGGTGCCCACCAAAGCCGTTCTATCAGTCCCCTCCTCAGGTGGACAGAGAAGAGAAAATACAATGAAAGGCTCATGAGTTTAAGGGCAGGGAGAGATCACTCACTGATTACTGTCAGGGGAAAAACAGACTCATCTTGGACAAAGTCACTGAATTTATTACCCATGAAATCAGAGCAGGAAAATAGAAATAAAACTAAATCTCAAAAACCACCTTCTCCCCACCTCTCCCTCCTTCCTGGGCTTAACTTTCCTCCTGATTCTCTATCTCCTGTCCTCCTCAGCAGCACAGGGAAATGGGGGTTATGGTCAGCTCATCACACATTGCCTCTGCTGCTCCTTCTTTCTCAAGGGAAGTATGTCCATGTCTTTCTTGTACTGGGGAACCTTTTTTCCATTCAAGCTGTTTTTTAATCCTACTAACTCTTAAAGCTGTCCATAATGTAATTATACAAAGCAGGTTGGATCAAAATATTTGTAATGAAGTCACCTGTTAGAAAAATGCATACCAGGAGTTAAATCACTATTTTGTTCTATTCATTCTCAATTACCTTTATGCAGATGTTGTTTTGGGGCTGCAGCTGTGGAGCTATGGGTGACTCACAGATAATGCAAGTGGGTGTATTCATTGGCACAAGATGTCTGCATTCAAGGCACGGTGCCATCTGAAGGAAAAGCCACATTACAGTTATGTTAAGGACCCTAATGAGATCATTAAGGTTATCATGAGATTTGAATACTTTCCTAGCTGGAGTCAATGTCACCAGCAAGGTCACTGGAAATATAGCAACTGACAGCAACTGATACTGATATTGATCCTTAAAGATCGTAGTATCATATTGAGAAAATATGAAGACATTTGGAAAGAGAATGCTAGGAAGGTACTGAGGTAATTTTCAATAAAATTAAAACGCTGCTATAAAATATGTACAGGTAGTTGAAATTCTCCTAATTATGGACCTAATCTAAAGAGGTGGTGAATCTCAGTCATTACTTAAAATTACAGCATTGCCCCAGACCAGACAACTTTCTGGTGATACAGGAAGGGAAACATACCATGGACTTGTTAGATTAGGTTATTATCTCTTGGGAAGAGCTTAGGGAAGACAGTTACAGGCACCACTGCAAAAACTTGGTGCTCTTACATATGCTCATGCATGCCACCATTTGAGGTTTCAGGACTGGTACTGTTTCCTGACACAGGCAAATAAAACAATTTACTTCTTCATTGTTTTCCTTATTAGAATACATGGCGCTTGAAGAAATCTATGGTTAATTTTGCCCATGGTTAATGGTTTATGGTTAATCTGTGCTTAATTTGGAGAATTTCATAGGGTCCAGTGCTAAGGATATTGAGCAGAACAATGCAATTAGAGCAGAACTTCCAAATGAAAGAGGGACTGAGTAACAGGTTTGCCAACACTGAGTGTGTAACTTGCAGAGGCTGTTGTTCTCTCCAAGGGTGATGTGTGGATTGCTATGATGTTTTGCTGACCTGTGTTCCTTCGGGGAGTGGGAAGCGCTGGACTGGCACAGGGGGGATCAGAGATCCACATTTCTGGCAGAAGTGAGCCAAGGGGTCAGACAGGCGAGGGGCAGAACAGTGGGCACATCTGAAAATGAGAGCAAACTGGCTGAGCTTGTTTTAGTATTGCACTGCTGCATAATAGTGAATAATCTGGAACTTGTTGTGACAAGACTTAGGCCACTGATTTCTCAGTTGAGGTTTTGAAGCTGTGGTGGGACACCAGACCATGCCCCAACATCTATAATATGAAGTTCTGAACTCTAAACAGCTTTGCAAGGTAGAAAGCTCTCTGGCTGCTATGGAGTTCCATACTTTCCTCCTCATCATGAGAGATAAACAAGTCTCCTGACAGGCAGTCAGGCCTCACTGCTGCACCACGGGGAGCCACTGATGTAGATCACAGAACCTTTTCAATACTGATAAGCATTAATGTTCTGTGAGACTACTCCAGTGAGAGTGTTCACCTACAGCACTGAGGGTGTACTATAATTTGAAAAGAGAGTTTATCCCCTGATCCTACGGGTGTTAGGAATTTTTTTAAGGGATGGTAAGACAGCTGATAACTGACAGCTGAAAACTACATTTAAGAGAAAGAATTTTTAAAGTCCTACCTAGATTATACTTTCCAGTTATGAGCCAGTGTCTGTCTTTGCCTTCTGAATTTTTACAGAGGCCCACAGCATTATCAGCTTGGTTGCAAAAGGCTCAGATGCTTTCCAAAGGACAAATATGTTAAAAGGAGAAGTCACTTACTTAAGGAAATCTGTTTCACTCTGGATCCTTGACACTTGTGTGCTTGCTAAGCTTTTCTGGCTAGTCACTGCAGAGGAACTTGCAAACTGAAATAAAGGTAATTCTTTAGGCATTAGTAAGGAAATATTTGCAAAATGCATATAAAGATAGCAAAATCAGCTACAGATGTAATTTGAAACAAACTGCACTGAAATGCAGTGCTTTGAGGAGTACTTACTATCCTTGATTCCCCCATTAGCTGCATTAAGGACCCATGTCTTTTTCCAATAAAAATAAATCAATGCCTTGCCATTTAATTCCACCACAGCATTACTGAATATTGAGTTTTAAATATTAACTTGCCAACAAACAGCAGTTAAGTATTTGCTAACTGAGAATTCAGGAATGTATTAGAAGAGAATTAGTAGGAATGCAGTCACTGCTCATTTCCTTTGCCTGGTTTTGTCCATGCTGAAAACTGTGTCCTGCTTTGGGCATTCCTGTTCTAGTGCATCATTACCATTACATTTAAATCAGGACTGTAGAATGCAGACAAAGGCATTAACAGCTGAGAGAGATCACAAATCTTCACCTCTTCCTTTTTTCAGACCTCTGTCCTGATGACAGCCTTGTACAGTTTTCTTCAGCTTACCCCTCTGCTCATCTGCAATGACTCCATCAGTTGTGCTGAGGTGGATTCCTCTCTGTACTCTGTGGTTCCCAAACGAGTGGCAAGGAGCTGTGGTCCTTGAGGGGATCGGGGAGAAGGCTTTCTGTCTGTTTCCAAGATTAAAATTACAATCCTGTTATTCCACTGTCACCCACTTCATGCAGTTAATATATATCTGAACACGAATGTTACATACTCATGCTAAGCATATTTAAAAATGTATTTGGCACCCACATTTTGGGTTCAAATAAGCTGCATGGAATTACAGGAAATTAAACTCGAAGAAACCCCATACCTCTCTGACAGAGCTTACTTTTGTGTTTTAATTTATTTACAGTTTTCTTCCTTCCTGCATGCTCAAAAAAACCCAGCTCCAACAAGTCAATTAATGAGTAAACATTAATACAGTTCCCTGCTCTTAAACAGTCCCATTGCTGTTGCCATGGAACAAGAGGCTTTATCTACAGAGAAAATCAGGGTCAAGCTTTCATTTCTGCCTTGTGTATTTATTTTGGAATCTTACTGCAAGCAAACATCGGTAAAGTAACGCTGTAAAGGACTTGCAATCCCATCAATTTAACAGCATTTTCTGGCACAAAGAGAAATACAGACTGGGCCTTGTTGTGTTGCTGAGAAATGAATGACACTTTAATATGTTTTTAAGAAGTAATGTGAAATGCATGGAGGGTAGATTTTGTTCTTTATTTGCAGTGGTGAGCAGTCGAAACTGGAATTTCCAGAGGATGTTCTGTCTTCTGAGATGGTTTTAAAATTACCCCTATCTTAGAAGTGATGCAAGAGGAAAGCTCTACACTATTTTCTGCTAGAACAGAAGACTGTCTCAGTTTTATGAAGTAATACTGTACCTTGAATGTCTTGGGGTGTTTGACCCCAGGCAGGCTTGATTTCCACATTCAGTCTATTCTTCTTAGGTTTTGTAGTAAAAATTCCACCTTCCTTATTCTAAAAAAGTAATTCCATTTTAAGTCCAAATGAAATTTTTGCTTTTGCTCTAATCATCTCTTGCTAAAGTTATTTGTTAAAATTTTAGAAGTACATGCACAAGCTATTTATTTTCAATGCAAGCATTTGAAAAGCTTAAATTATAAATATATTTTTGAATATTTGACCTCAATAAGTCATAAAATACCGTTGGGGGAAAAATAAACCTGTCCTCTTGAAATTTTAATATTACAAAAAGGACCAAATGCATCAAAGAAGGGCAAACAGAGAAAATAAGATATGTGAATAAAACTGGCAGTCAAAGCTTAATCTCTAAATAATATCATATATACAACATTTTATATTCACACAAGGGGTAACAACTGCTGAAACTTACCTGTGTGGCCATATCTTTTAGGAAATTCTTGTCATCATCTTCAACAGGGACAAGGGCGTTTGGTTGCTGGTACTCTACCACAAACACCTTTGTTACAACTGAACTCTCCCTGTAGTCCCTGAAAATCAATGTTCACAAAGCTAAGAACCTGCTACAGACCTGTGTGCTGCAGCAAGTACATCACTGATGGATGTGGCTCATAAGGTGGAACATCCCTTCCAAGCTTGCCAGTCATTGTTTCAGTAGAATCCTGAGCAATATTCATTTGATAAATCAACTGTCATTCTCTAATACCTATTAAATTACAACAGTAACATTGAAATTGCTGCAAATGTCCAAACCACTCTGTCATGATTTATTGTCATTCTAGAGAATGTCTGAAAATGTCTTAATAAAACCAGACTGGAAACAAGTGTAAATGTAGGTACTGATAGCAAGCAAATAAACATCGGCCTAGGTTTTCTGTGTTATAGAATGTTGTTATATTCCAGTACAGACACAAGCACAGGCTGGCTGCAGGTGCAGCTAAGAGGGAACAGCAAGCACAAATCTCCAAGCAGAGTGGAAGTTTCTGCTCCCTTGGAAATAAAAGATAATGCAATACAGTACAGACAGAGAATTTACGTGTCCTCTCTCTGTCTCTAAGCATGAAGTTAGTTCGGACAAAGTCAGTGGCTGTGCAGCAAAATCCAGTTTTCTTTTTATGTACTGTACTTTTGCTTCACCCAACATTGTACTTAAGTTGTGAGGTTCAGAATTCTGTGATTCTTTGGGAGAAACAAAGCAAATTCCTGGGAAGACCAACTTCTATGAATCCACTGAAACACTGGATGACCCCAGAAAACACCACTGTGGTTCCTCTGGTGTTTCTGATGATCACAATCCAAAGGATGAGCTCTCAGGACAGCACATCAGCTTCTCACCCACAGCCTCCAGAGTCATTGGACACCCACAGTCCAGGAGATAACATCCAAGAGGTCATCCAACCACACCAACACTTGATGGATAGAAACTATCCTGAGAAAGCCATGTCAGTTCAATTCATGAGGATCATTTAGATTGCAAACTGCCTGGGGAAAGGCTCACCTCTCACTTGCAAGGTATGGAATGCTTTAAACAACATGGCTACGAGCTGTGACAGGGATATCTGTCCCTTCCAAAAACAGGCCTAAAATAAAACAGGATACTCACTTTGTAACTGCCAGGGCCTTGACCATTATTTTCCCCACTGGTAGTAAGATGGGACCCTTATACTCCAAAGTGTTACACGCCCCATGGCCAGGTTTCCTAATGAGTTCTGGTTTACTTCCATCTAAAGTGTAATAAATAGAGGCCCCGGGTGTATCTGAAAGAAACAGAGAAAGTAATTCCTCAGACTGCAGGCAACCTTGGGAAAACAAAGCACTCACTACCGTGCTTGATTTTTCTCACATAAAGAAAATAAAGCAGTTCCGTAAATGACCAAATGTTTGGGACTAAAACTGTTTCTCCCATGAAATATCAGTTACTCAACAAAAGCAGTTTCATTGGAAGCAATATTTCTGACAGCAAAGTAGCTGTGCAATGGTTTTGTATGAAAACATTGCAGCAGCTTCTCCATTCCAATGACAGAAGGGATATTTTCTGCCATAGTGAAAGGTGACAGTTCAAAAATTGTAACGACAACATTGGGAGTGAGCCTGGCACAGGATTCTTTCAAGCACTGTTTTTGCAGTCAAAGCAAAATGCAACAGCTTAAAAGTTTGGCCTTGGAAGCAATTAAGACTGCTCACACATATAACTTTTATGTCAGTAGTATTGTTTGAATGCATAAAATTACATGCAAGTACATTTGGTGCATCAAACCTGTTGGTTAATTTTATAAGTTCCTTAACAAAATGAACACTCCAAAATCATAATTGAATGCAAAGAAAGCATAGAGGCCAAACATTTCAAATGGACACATAAGTAAAGGTTTGAGATGGAGTCAAAGCTCTTGTTCATACCTGATTTTATTTCTATGAGAGTATTTGTGTCTATTTCCCGTTGAGCTTTCCCTGGAGGTGGGATTCGAAGTGGGATGATCTGAGGAACTGAGACAGAGCCAGCTGTCATTTTTCTCAGCAGTGATCTTTAAAAAAGAAAAATAAAAAGGCAATTATTTTTCTAAACAGGAGAATGCACTGAGAAATACGGCCTCTTAGCATGACTCCTTGTCTTTATTTGTTTCTCTTAAAAGAGAAAACACTGGATTCTTGAAACCATCCTGTGACTGTGATCCTGTGTGTTTGAGCTAGAACAGCTTTAGCACCGTGTGTCAGTGATATATGGTAGGAGTAAGGAACAGGAATCTCCACCCTAATCATGTCAGATGTGAAACCAGCCTCGTTTCATTTCAGCCCCCTAAAAAAATACAGGATGCCCTGAAAAGGACTAAAGAAACACAGCTATTGCTTAAGCTTATGCCAGTTATCATGTGAATCAAGAATATATCCATAAAACAGGTGCCAAACCCGATTTATCCTAAAGTACATAGTCATTATAATGTCATGTAATTCAAGAATGAAAAATTGCATTTGGCTATGATGACATTTTACAAAACAAAGAGATGTACTCCAGATCTTGGGAACTGATGCTCAGGGCCAGGAAACATGTCTATGCCACAAGGGTTTGGTTTTGTAATCACCCCTCCAGTGCTCCAGAAACAACTCTTATGCCACTCATCAATGCAGGCAGGGAGGGTCACTCCCCACCCTCTCTGGGCAATCTGTCCCAGTGCTCAGTCACCCTCACAGTAAAGAAGTTCTTCCTCATGTTCAGGTGGAATTTCCTGTGCCCCAGCTTCTCTCTGTTGCCGCTTTTCCCATTTTTGGGCACCAGCGAGGAGAGCCTGGTCCATCCTCGGACACACACCCACCACCCACGGGCGGATCACATCTCTACCTGATCTGAGGGGGCTGGCAGCTTTTCCCTCACGCTCCCACCTGCTCTTGGCACACCTGGACCAAAGGTACCTGGGGCTCCGCTCCAGCCTCTTGGCATCGCATCCCTGACGGGACGCACGCGGCCCCACCGGCACCCCCGGCGCGGCCAGGCCCGGCTGCGCGCCCCTTCACGGCGCAGCCCCCCGCAGCTCGCCCCGCTCCATCGGTGCTGTCCAGCCCCTGCTCGCCCCGCTCCATGCCTGCTGTCCGGCCCCCGCTCACCGCGCTGGATCCCGCTGGATCCCGCCCCCCTCGCTGCGGTTTCCAGGGACGCCGGCCTCCCGCCGCTCCCGGCGCCCATTGGCCGTTGCGTAGCAACCGACCCCGCCCGCCCCCACCGTCGCGCCTCTCTGACGTCATCTCGCCGCGCCGGAGCTCGCCGTGCTATGGCGGAGGTGAAGGTGAAGCCCGAGGTGCCCGACCCTATGGACATCGAGAGCAGGTGCTGGGGGCGCCCGGAGGCAGGCGTGGAGGCTGCCGGGCGGCGGGGTGGGTGTGTGGAGGTCGGTAGGGAGGCCAGGGACGTGTTTTGCGGCGGAGGCAGCAGGTGTGGGGCGTGGCGGGGCCTTGTCGTTCAAGGCCTGAGAGGGGTGGTTCGATGCCCGAGTGTTGGTCAGGAAATAGGTGCTGAAAGAGAGGGGTGTTGGGGGCACTGAGAGTTTCCTGCTGGGAGGTGCTTAGGGGGCAGTGGGGATTGGGTCAGGTCACTTTCGGCTGTCGCGGTGTTTTTCTGGTTTTGGAGAGGGAAATGGTGCACAGGGAGTAGGTGCCGAGCTCCCTCAAGAAGCAGTTGATGGATACTTTTCCCCTGAATTGCTCTTGTCACTCTTTTCCGTCCTGGCTCCAGTAGTGTTCGGATTTGGTTTTGGATGCAACAGAACGTGACTTTGAAAGTTGCTTCTCTGTTCCCGCAGGATCATTGAGCTGTGCCATCAGTTCCCCCACGGCATCACAGACCAGGTGATCCAGAATGACATGCCTCACATGGAAGCCCAGCAGAGAGCTGTGGCCATCAACAGGCTGCTCTCCATGGTAGGGACATCCCACCTTCCTCCTCTTCCTCAGCACATACATAACCACAGGGCCCATTAGTGATGGGGAATTAATTAGCTGTACAGAAAAGGATGGATGTTAGCCCCTGCTCTCATATGTGAAGGGCTTCTGTGAACCCCTCACAAAATCCCAAGCTTGTGGGTTGCTCTGATGGCACACGGGTGAAACGTGCCAAATCTGTAAGAAGCAGGGCTGCAACTGTAGGAAAGGATCAGCTGGCAATAGAAGAGTGAATGTTAATTAATGCTGTTACACACACTTACACTCCTAGGCTTGTCTAATTGCTTGCCTCTTCAAAATAGGAAATAAGGATTTTACCTGGCACAAGCATGCAGAGCAGAACAGTCTTTTTGTGTGTGTGAGAGATGCCAGTAATTTGCTTCTGAGAGTCACTGCCCATCACAGTTGGCAGCTTTCCAGTGATGGCCACTTAGTAAAAAGTAAAACTCTGCCACTGCAACTTGGAATTTGGAATTGTTCCAGAGCTCCACCGTGATTTCTGGGTTTCCATTGCAAATGAGTGCTTTGGTGGAAACTGAGAGCAAAGTATACAAGAACTTGATGTCCCTTGTACCATTTGAAAGTCAGGAGAAATAATAGGAATTGTGTAGCTGTTGTGGGAAGGGTCAGGAACTGTTTGTTATTTCTGATAGCTGATGATAAGTGGATACTTTTCAGAGGAAAAAATACCCTCAAGGCTGTTATTGTTTCCAGTGGTGAGAAATGTTAGTTTTAATTTTTCTTTATTTAGTTGACATTAAATAAGGTTTTTATTTTGGAATTTTAGGATAGTCTTCTAAAACACCTTCTGAAACAAGCTCTTTGAAGGAAAGTAAATGCACTGTGCTCATCTCTCCTAGGGGCAACTGGACCTTCTGAGGAGCAGTGCAGGTCTCCTGTACAGAATCAAAGATTCCCAAAATGCGAGGTAAGCCTGTGTTTGCTGGGAAATGCATTTGGAACACAGTTCTTGTTTGTAGTTTAAAACAAATCCGACTTCTTTTAAATTTTGGACCTTTCAGAAATCCTGATGTCTGTCTTGTTTCACAGTAAAATGAAAGGCTCTGACAATCAAGAGAAGCTGGTTTACCAAATCATAGAGGACGCAGGCAACAAAGGTACTTTAAATTATGATTGTGAATGGTACTAACTCTGTTTATTTATGGGACCATTCCTGTCCAAAGTCATAAACGCTTGCCCAGACTATACAAATATAAAATCTAAGAGTCCACATACCTGTTAGTTAATCCATTCTGTCCATTCCTTCCCTTTTGCTGGGAGTGGCAGGATCCCTCCTGTGGTAGGCAAGTGACTCAAGCAGTGCTGTGATGTGACTTTTGGTTGGTGAGTATGTACAGAAACAAATGGTTTCTTCTATTTATTTCTGTTCACTTCTCTGCTTTTTAACAGGTATTTGGAGCAGGGACATTAGATACAAAAGTAATCTGCCTTTGACAGAGATCAACAAGATACTGAAAAACTTGGAAAGCAAGAAACTAATTAAAGCAGTTAAATCTGTGGCAGTGAGTATTTTGTGACTTTTTTTTTTAACAATTTCAAACATCTGCTGCATGATTTGTGTGCTTTTAACAGGGGACTGGGAGCAGAGAAACCTCATTTTGCCTCCAGCTTTCTCTTTGACTGTGCACCAGTGTTTCACTCTCTGCCTTTAGTGTGCAGGTTTGAGGTGCAACAGATACTGGGTCCACAGATCAGCTTCTCTGCTATCTGTACACATCCACACACCTACTGTCCGTGGATCCTGCCCTCTCTTGTTCTGAGTTTCACACCTTATTCTCCTCTTTTGTTTGAAAACTTTCTTTTCTCCTTTCTCCTCTCGGTCTCCACCCAAATAAGCAACCTGCCCATAATTACTTTTTCTCAGTGGGTCCCAGTGTTACTGCCACAATTTGATATTTCTGATACTGAAGGAATCTCAGCCTTCTGTGTGGCACTGTGGTTACCTAGCTACAAGTGGCTCTGCAAGGTTCCTCTCCCCTGGATCTCCTGAAATTCCCTTCAGTGTTCTGGTTCACACTGGGTCTGGTAAACCAGATGGAGGTAGAGAAGTTGGACATAGAAAAGGAGTAGCTTTTTCATGTTCTTGTGAGAGATGCTGGCTTCATCTAGGCTTCCAACACTGTGTTATAAAATGATTAGGAATTGAAATGTGTTGATCTTCTCTTTATCTCTGTGTTACCTGAGGGTCAAACAGGTTGAGGATAACTTGAGTCAGGTGGATTGCTGTGCCCCAGGTATAGGAGTAATGAACTACCTCTTTTGCAGATCATCTGCTTAAATCTTCCTTCCTTATAAAGGCTTTCAGCTGTTGAGAGCTGCACATTTTCCTCCAACAGGCATCCAAGAAGAAGGTCTACATGCTGTACAACCTGCAGCCCGACCGCTCCGTCACTGGGGGGGCCTGGTACAGCGACCAGGACTTCGAGTCTGAATTTGTGGAGGTGTTAAATCAACAGTGTTTTAAGTTTCTGCAGAGTAAGGTGAGTGCCAAAGTCACCTGCCATTTGTTCTGTGCAAGTAATGGTTTTCTTTATCAAACAGGTGCCGGGCAAGGCTTAAGTTTTCCGTAGATGTTGGCCATTATTGCAGCTAGATTGGCAAATCTGGACTGGACTATTATTGATGTCACAGCAGGTGTGATGGTGTTGTATTTTAATGATGGATATTTTTACACCCTGGACAAGGAGGGAAGCCTTTCATCTCCAAGGTCCAATGGCAAACTGGCCTAGGTGACCCAAAATTGTGCATTCCTTATCTTCTGAATGCCAGCCTGCCCAAGATTATTACCATCCCTAAGACCCAGCAACCCGGCAAAGAGGAACTTGTGTGTTTTATCCTGGAAGGGGGGGGGGGTGCAAGGTCCCTTTAAAAACGGGAAAAGGACACGAGGGGAGCGCTTTNATCTCCAAGGTCCAATGACAAACTGGCCTAGGTGACCCAAAATTGTGCATTCCTTATCTTCTGAATGCCAGCCTGCCCAAGATTATTACCATCCCTAAGACCCAGCAACCTGGCAAAGAGGAACTTGTGTTTTTTATCCTGGAAGGGGGGGGGGGTGCAAGGTCCCTTTAAAAACGGGAAAAGGACACGAGGGGAGCGCTTTTGTTCTCCCTGGGCTCCCGAGGGGGTTGCCTGGGGCAGGTCTCCAAGTCGAAACCCGAGAAGCTGCGTTTTGCAATCCAAATCTGCTCCAGTGGGAATTTCGCAATACCTTTTCCCGCTGCTGCTCGGGACAGCCGAGGAGGAGTCAAATCCTGTCTCCACGATTTTCCAGCCGCCTGCCGTTTGCCGAGGAGGGGCGAACCTGCAACTTGCCGACAAGTTTTTTTCCAGCGTTTTCGGCAGCACTGGAGCCTTTTGGCCAAAAATAGTTTGTCCAGGTTTTGTTTTGTCCCTGTCCCATGCTGATTGTTGTTTGTGGAAGGAGGAAGTTCTGAAACCGCGGAGGCTGTTATCTTCTATCTGTTATCTTTTATCTGATATTTTTTCACTGATACCTTCTCCCGTTTTGTCTCTCTTTATTGGTGAAAGGAGATTGGTTAAAACTAAAGGGGAGGTATCTCATTTTGGAGTCTCTGCCCTGTACAATTGTCTTAAACTAAGACACAAACCAGGGAGCAAAGAGCACAGGACCAAAAAATCTAGGAAGAGTCACTGTGTTTAGTGCAGAGCACCTCATTTCTGAGAGGGCATAAGGCAGCAGTCAGTCAGTTGGTTCTGCCTAGAAGACAATTGCCCCTAGTCTAAAATGTCCCATTAAATATGTCTGCAGATTGTAGCATTTGTCTGTTCCATTACAATATGTTTTAATTGGCTCTAGGTACAGCAGAAACTTTTTTTTTGTCAACAGAATGCCAGATGCTGGTATTCCTTCATATTAATCTGAATTACAGTGTAAATTTTATGTCATTTATTATAAAATTATATTTGATTGTGCACTGCATTGTCTCATATACCTCAGTCTTAAGGACCTGGCTTTAAATGCTAAACATGTCCCAGAAATGGAAAACAAGTTTTGTTTTTGAATGTCTGAAACTGAAGCACCAAGGAGGCTCTTGGCAGTGAGTGCTGACTGTAACTAACCTTTGCTTTTTCTCAGGCAGAGGCAGCTCGAGACAGCAAACAGAACCCCATGATACAGAGGAACAGCTCGTTTGCCTCATCCCACGAGGTGTGGAAGTACATCTGTGAACTGGGCATCAGTAAGGTCAGAACAGATTCATCTCACTACTGTTCAAATTGTCAGTGCCTGATTAGCTGTAGGAGCTGAGCCCTGCACACTTGCTGAAGGGCTCATAAGTGTCTTAGTACCCTACAGCCTGTGTAGTGGAGGTGAGCTTTGTGGCTTCATTGCTTTTTGGGGAGGGTCATTGATACTGCCTGGGATTCCAGGATAGCTTGTGCATGTGGGTTTTCAAAGATGTATGAAAGAATTAGCATTCACATCCTTGTTAACAGTCTCAGCTGGTTTAGATTCCATCATTTCTCTTTAAGTTTGCATATGTACTTCAAAGAGTTTTAGGGAAGGGAAAAAAATAGAAGAGGAAAAATACCCTGCAATTACTGGTCACCGTCAACAAGTACATCTTTAGCAGTCTTGTCTTTTTCTTTCACAATCTTTTTCCTGCAAAACTAGAACTGTATCATGCTAGGATGATGGAGACACCTCAGGTGCATAGGGAAGTTCTTTTTGGTAGACCAAGGCTAGTGCAAATCAAAAGTGCTCAGGAGGTAGGAGGTATTAGTATTTGCTTTTCTTTTTGCATCTGCACAACTTCATAAAGTTCCCAGTGAGAGTGGTGTCTTTTCTGGACTCAGGTAGAACTCTAAGGATTTGTTACTCATGGTGTTTGCTCATTTCCTCCTTGCAGGACTCACTGGCATGCACCTTTCCTAACATATATTTCACAAATTGTTTTGTAGGTAGAGTTGTCAATGGAAGACATTGAGACCATTTTGAATACTCTGATCTACGATGGCAAAGTGGAGATGACCATTATTGCTGCCAAGGAGGGCACAGTGGGCAGTGTGGATGGGCAGATGAAGCTGTACAGAGCCGTCAGTCCTCTCATCCAGCCCACTGGATTGGTCAGGACGCCCTGTGGACTCTGCCCTGTGAGTAACTAATTCTGTGTATCACTAGTGGGTGCATGCAGCTCCTGAGCACAGTCCTGCAATGGCCAGATGGCACATTGTGGGTTCTGCCCACGAGTCAGCCTTGTGGCTAAGCCAGCTGTGCTTAAAGCTGCCCCTCATGCCTTAGCTGTGGTGTAACAGGCAGGTTCTGTAGTCCATCTAAAATCCTGCTCTGCCAGGTGTTTCCCACTTCCAGCCTGTCTCTTTACTGGTCTGTATGTGAAAAGATGCTGTCAAGTGTAGCCTGTTCCAAATGATATTTCTGATCTCAGGTTTGTCTCTGTTTTTAACAAGCTAACTTATTTCTGTCTAGCATTTGGTCTCTCCTCCTGTGAACTGGTATGAAGGTAAAACTTGCAGGCATGTCCCTTTGTGGTGGGATCTGTTTTTCTCTTCTCCCTTAGAGCTGCCATAAGACTTCCTAGGTTTTGGTCTCTGTTAGACTAATGCTGATCTACTGGGGAAGGAGCAGAAAACACAGGAGCATGTTATCCCCAGCAAGCACCATCCAACTGGAAGTAATGACTCTGCTGACACAGGGCTTTCTTTTGCAGGTTTTTGATGATTGTCACGAAGGTGGTGAGATTTCTCCATCAAACTGTATTTATATGACAGAATGGTTGGAGTTTTAGAGTGAAAGAAAACTGTAAACTGGATTCTTGCTTCACAGCCAAGGTGACAAACAGCTTGCTTTTTTTTAAAAGCGGACTTGTACATTTGTAAGCAACTTCAGGACATGGAGTGACAAACCAGCAATGTATCAGTCGTGTGAACTGTCCTGGGAGTGGACTGGAAGTGGAGTCAGTGCTGGAGATCAAGGCTGAAGTGGAAACGTAGATCCATTCTTGAACCAAAATTGGAGGTGGCAACTAAGGTGGTTAACATTAAAACAGATTTCTAAGCAACAAATTCAAAATCAAGTTCAAACAACGGTGAGACATTTTTGTCTTAACATTTATCAGTCCCTCACAGCTGATCAGGAAAACTTGCTAACAAGTGGTACCAAGAATGAGATCCCAAACTTTCAGACTAATGCTGCTGATGGATGGTTAAGTTCTAAAGCTGACACTTTTCTCCCATTATAGCTTCCATCTAACTGAGGACTAAAAATCTGATGTGGGAAAGATGCTGAGTATGTCAAACAGAACTCAGTGATTCTTTATTATCTTTCTTACCTGCTAATTTATCATTAAAACCCTAATTTTTCTTACGTGCTTCTGTGCTTCATTTCCTGTATTGCTGCCTGGTGATGCATCTGTTATATTTATTCCTTCCTCATCAAATTTCTGGTGCTGTGTTCTGCAGCTGCATCATATACATGGATATGTCCACTGAAATTTTGAGTAGATGTATTCTGGGAAGGTATGTTTTCCCTAAGAGAAAGGGTTCCTCTGACCTGATGATACAGAGAAATTTTTTTATAGATCTATAGATTTTTATAGATTATCTGAATACTAGCAAACTTGTCTTTCTCTTGAGTGTGACTCTCTGTGATTCCTTTTTCATAAATATGAATACTGGGCATATGTGCTCCAGCCAGCTCTTCCAGCACCCCGAGTAGCAGAGGGCTGGAGTGACACACTTGCAGGCAGGGTGGGGTGCACATGGGCTGTGCACAGACAGTCTGGTCCCTGTACCACTTGCTGCCTGTGGCTTCAGGTGGCTCTGTCCAGGCTGGATCTCTCCACAATTACTCAGTATCCTCATAACAGTCTCCCAGCACTGGGGAACAATCAGGGGCTCAAGCAGAGCACAGGGCTTGTTGCATCTGGCTATTTTCAAATGTGCCTGCCTGAAAATAAGCCCTTCTGGACACTTTTGGGAGGGTGACGGGAAGGCACCTTTGTGGCTGAGTTAGCAGCACTCTGGGTAACCTGACAGGGGGTTAACGTAGATTTTGGAACAGTTTACCTCATAAGGGTAAGACACTTCACATCAGCATTTTCAATGCTGTCCAGGAGTTTGCACTTTCTAAAAGCAGTCTGGATCACATGTGAAAGTGTTCAAATCTTGATTTCCATTTCCCTTCTTACAGCGTGGATGGAGGACAGAGGCTAATGGGGTTAAGTGCTGTACAAAGAATAAAAAAAAAAACAACAAACCACGGTTCCTGTCCCATGCAGGGAGGGTAGGGATGCAGTGGCAAAGGCTCCTTGTGTGGGAGCAGTTAGGTGTGTACTGGAGCAAACAATGAGCACTGATAAGCTGGCAAGTCCATGGAAGGACTTTGATTGTCTCAGCGAGGTGAGCACCCTCAGCAGGATCTCCTTGTACTGCAGCGTTGTCTCCAGGTGAAAAGGGCAAGTATCTCTAAAGGCAGGAGAGCTCTTACAAAAGAGATGTGGGGGTGAAATGATTGGAGCTTTGTTCTTCCTCTGCCCCCTTTAACCACTCAGCACAGTGAAGCCAAGGGGAAAATACTGCTCTCTTCCCTGGAGGGAGCCTTGGATCAGGCATCCTTTATTCCACCAAAGGTAATTTCACTGAGATGTGGGGCTGGGGTTGCCTTTGTCTTCCTGTCTTCAAAGGGGACCTGACACAATGGAGTCCTGAGTCCTGCTGCTGCAGAGATAACACAGTGTTTGTGCTCCACTGCAGCTAGAAGATAACTTCCAGGGACACAACACGACTTTATCATGCAGGTATGCCACTGTATGCTCTATAACCACATTCATTGGCAATAAGAAAAAGCAGAGAAAGCTTCTTCTCAGTGAAGAGCTTTAGGAAGTAGGCAGATGGTTTATTAAGCTCTTCAAATTTTGGCATTGGCTTTATCTGGTTTAGATGACCTTTGTGGTATCTGAAACTTCTAAGGGTTGAGGCTGTAACAAGACTTGTCAGATTTGGAAAAAAGTGCCTATAAGGGAAAAGTAATTTCAATTTCCTATCTGTAAGATAGGAATCTCTCTGATCTATTTCCATATGAATCAGAGAAATGATCTTTCTCACTCGGGTTCTTCATGAACCTGGCTAATCGATCAGCCTGAAATTCTTATCTGAAAAGGGAGTAAATGCTAAAAGGTAGCATTAATAGTGTCCTTGCTTTTGTCAATCTTCTCGCTGGCAAAGCCATCCCTATTCCTAACTGATATGAAATGTAATGTTTTGAGGAAGCTACCACAGTAGCTCCAGTACTGAATATGGAAACAATTATGTGTAGAAAGCTACACATTAAGTTATCCCTTAAAGCATGGATGACAAATTGGAAGCATGATCTGCTCATTTATTTATGCAGGCCTCATACAAGAGGTCAGAGTTCAGCTGCTGCAGGACCATGAGATCCCTCCTGAGCTGGAGAGAGCTCATCCTTGTTTTCATGAGCCCTGATCCTGCTGTCAACCTATGAGCCTCTTTTGAGTGGTTCCCTCACTAGTGGTAGCCACCTGTCCAAAGACAAGTTGGAGGGTGGGCACACCCAGATGCCATTTTCACACGGAATCAGGAGCAAAATTGCTTTTTAATTCCAAGAGAAACATTGACTACGGTATCTGGCTACATTGTGAACTGACAGTGTACAGCTGGCAGATATTGCCTGGCATGTGTAGCCTTTACACTCCAAAGTTTAAAACATTGGGATGAATGGCTAACTTAAAGCTTTGATAGTGAAAACATTTACCCCGTAGCTGAGTGGCTGTTTAGTTTTTCCTGGGTTTGATTGGTTGTTTGGGTTTTTTTTTTATTTTTACTCCGATGGTAACTGGCCCGTTGGAGATGTGATGGGTGATTGTGGCTCCTCTGGTGCTGTTAGAGCACCATCTCCTGTCTCTTCCCGGGATGGCTCCCCCAGGGCTCCAACAGCGAAAAATCTCGGTCTTAAGCAACATTGGTTTCTTTTCTGCCTCCACGTGCGGAGCAGATTTTGGGAAGAAACTGTAGTGAGTGGAGACAGCTGCGTCTCCCATTGCTGCTAAACACTGGATACTTTGAACCTCAAACAGAGCTGTCCCCTGCCACACACAGACCACCTTTCCCTCCTCTTGCTCCGCTTGGCTGGGACTTCCTGTCATTTCACCTGTGAGAAATGCATGGCCAGGCCCTCCTCAGCCATGCTGAGCCCAGCTTAGCCTGCAGTCTGGAGGAGACTAAAAGGTATTGTGACAAGCTCTGCAGATGGTGTCCAAGTTGTTGTTGAAAATGTTTGCTTCCAACATGAGAAAGTTGGTCATTGCACTTTGTTCACTCTTCGGGAGATCTGGTGAGTGGGAAGGTCAGGAACCAGGGCTCAAAGCTCTCTTCTTCTCTGTCAGCTGTTAAACACAAAACCAGGTTGGGGCTTGTGTAGCCAGCCTGTGGTGTTTTTCTTTCACTTTTTGGGCAGGCTTGTGATTCTTCCAGAAAATGCTTTTGAGAAAGCTTTTACTTGGGTTATTTGGCCCACAAACACAGGGCTTTAAGATTGTGCTCCTCTTCCAAACTGCTTTGGTTTAACCCAGCAGACAGGTGAACACCACATAGGTGTTCCCTTACTTCCTCCCCAGTGGGACGGGGGAGAGAACTGGAAAAAAAAGTAAAGCTTGTAGATTTGGATAAAGACAGTTTAACAGGGCAGAAAAGGAAAGGAAAATAATAGTAAAAGATTACATAAAACAAATGATGAACAATGCAGTTGCTCCTCCTCTGCTGACCATTGCCCAAGGAGTGCCCGAGCAGTGGGCTGGAAACCAGCAGCCAACTCTCCCCATTGTTATTGTTCAGCATGACACCATACGGTAAGGAAAAAGGAATATCCCTTGAGCCAGTCTGGGTCACTTGTCCTGTCTATGTCCCCTTCCAAATCCCTATGCACCCTCAGCCTCCTGGCTGGCAGGGCAGCATGAGGACCTGAAAAGTCCTTGACTTAGCATAAGAACTGCTCAGCAAGAACTAAAATATCAGGGTGTTATCAACATCTTCCTAATCCTAAATCAAAAATGCAGCACTAAACCAGCTCCAAGGGAGGAAAATTAAATCTGAAACTTTAAAGCAGGACACAAATTCACAGTAGTTTCTCAGTATTTTAGTTAATCTAATGCTTGCAGGAGGGGGGTGCACTATGGCCTTGAAGCCCTGAGTCCTGGTAAGGCTCTCTGCTGTTGAGATGTGGCAATGGGAGGAAGATGTAAATTGAAGGACAAACAGGCAACTTCAGAAAAGTGGATTTGCTTTGCCTCCTACATGGAGAGCCAGTCCTGGGTCTGAGAATGTTAGCAACAGTAGTAATTTGAATTTTGTGCACTTTAGCATACACGCATCAGTAGTATGCTTCTACTTTTTTATTCCCACTGTATTTGGAATGTCAGGAAGCTGGGAAGGCAAAACTAATGTTCACCTCACACAGCATTTCATTTTGCTTTGTTTTGGACCTGGAACAGTACTCTGCACATTCCAAACTCAGATTTCTGTTGCATTTAAAAGAAAGAACACAGGAAAAAAAGAAAACCCCAAAGCTTGACAGTGCATGGGTGAGTGAACTTGATCACAGGGCATTTATTTCCTTCATGCAAAGGTGGAGTGGTGCCCACACGAAAACTGGGGGAATATTTATAAGTTGACCACTGCATGAATTTAAGGCAACCACCCAAACTGTTAGAAGCAGACTGAGGTATTTCACTGCAATGCCTTTGCCCCTCCAATACGTGTGGAAGTCTGAAATGCATTCAGGTCCGTGCATTCAGATAGGACAAATCTCACTTGCACAGCATCACACAAAGCTGCAGGGGAGGGTTCCTGTTGTTGGGCTCACTAGGAAAAGGCTTTACCTCCCCTTGGCTTTGGAAAAGACTCTGGGAAGCAACAAAAGATGGAAGCAATGAAAGAGGAAAATTAAATCTGAAAGTTAAAAGCAGGACACAAATTCACAGTAGTTTCTCAGTATTTTAGTTAACCATTCCCGGACCTCTCCTCTCCAGAGGGTCCGGGCACTGCAGGGGTCTTCCCAGTGGGCTGGGGCCCAGATTTCCTGGCAGAGTGAAGAACCACTGTAGCCTCAAGCAGACGTGGGGGTAAAGCTGTTCAGGGAACAGAGCGGGAGGAAAATCCGAGGGATTGTCCCTGCCTTGCTGCTGGGCTGGATGGCCTCCTGACTTTGCCTAGCGTGCTTCGCTGAGCCAACGTGCCCGGGGACAGAACCCTCGACCCGAGAGAGGAGCCGGGAACTGAGACAAAAGGTGAGAGTGTGTGGGGCTCGCAGTTTATTTCTTTAAAAAGCGTCTCTGTGTTATTAGTGGAGTGTTACTGATAACCTCTTCCCAGGAGGTTCTATGCTCCCTGCTGAACACGACAGCAGCTCCCAAGCAGCCCAGCCCCTTGAGAGCAGAGCTGCTTCCCTCATGCCGTGCCCGAGCAGGAACGCGGCACCGCACCTCACACTTCGCAGGGACGCCCCGTCCGTCGCCATTCCAACGCGGAACCTGCCGCCCTTAGCCAAGATGGGCTCCCTAACGCCGCCGTCCCGCCACGTTTGGTAGGGGCACGCCGCTCCCCTCCTTCTGAGAGGCGGTGTAGGGTGCCCTTAGCCAAGATAGCGGCGGAGCCTCAGCGGGGGCGGGCCCGCTGTGCNGGTCAGTGGTGTCCCCTGAAGGGGTGTCGGGCATGGTCAGTGTGTCCCCTGCCGCGGTGCTGGCATGGGGGTCAGCAGTGTCCCACAGAGCAGCACGGGGGCTCGGTGGTGTTCCCCTTGCCCGGGGTAGGGATCGGCAGTGTCCCCCGNGCGTGCTTCGCTGAGCCAACGTGCCCGGGGACAGAACCCTCGACCCGAGAGAGGAGCCGGGAACTGAGACAAAAGGTGAGAGTGTGTGGGGCTCGCAGTTTATTTCTTTAAAAAGCGTCTCTGTGTTATTAGTGGAGTGTTACTGATAACCTCTTCCCAGGAGGTTCTATGCTCCCTGCTGAACACGACAGCAGCTCCCAAGCAGCCCAGCCCCTTGAGAGCAGAGCTGCTTCCCTCATGCCGTGCCCGAGCAGGAACGCGGCACCGCACCTCACACTTCGCAGGGACGCCCCGTCCGTCGCCATTCCAACGCGGAACCTGCCGCCCTTAGCCAAGACGGGCTCCCTAACGCCGCCGTCCCGCCACGTTTGGTAGGGGCACGCCGCTCCCCTCCTTCTGAGAGGCGGTGTAGGGTGCCCTTAGCCAAGATAGCGGCGGAGCCTCAGCGGGGGCGGGCCCGCTGTGCCGCCGCCGCCGCCATCTTGGCTGCGGGCAGCCCGTACGGCTGAGGTGGCCTTGCCGGGCGCGCGGGGCGTGCCGGGAGGGAGCGGCGCGAGCGGCGCGGGCAGGTGGGAGCGGCGGGGCTCCGAGGGGATGGGGGGGTCTGTGTCCCCTGAGGGGAGGCGCCGACGGGGGTCAGTGGCGGCCCCTCTGAGGGGGAAGGGGTGGGGGGCGTCCCCTGCGAGAGGTGCTGGGGGCCAGTGGTGTCCCCTACAGGAGGGTCTGGANGGGTCAGCAGTGCCGCCTGTAGCAGTGCAGCGGGTCAGTGCTTCGCGCTGTGGCCGTGCTGGCGGTCAGTGGTGTAGGGGGCGGAGGTGGCACCTGTGGCTGCGCGGGGGTCTGTGGTGTCCCCTATAGCCGTGCCAAGCACAGCAGCTGGTGATGACACCTCCCCTCCTGCTGTCCTGACCCCAGAGTGCGGCCACAGCCCATGGCAAACCCAGCATGGCAATCGGGGCTCTGCCTGGGGCAGGGAAGTGGTGCTGGGCTCCAGATGGAGGAACATGGAATAAATTTGCCCTGTGGCTGTGCTGCATACCTGAGATGTCAAATGTTTGTCTTGCTGTTCTGATACGCAGGATCTTTTACAGGCAGACTCAGCTCTGATGTTCACCCCGACAGACCTGTTTGTGGTGGGGATGTGTGGTGAACCCTTCTGTTTGTCCATCCAGAGAGGGGCGTGGAAATATAGGGCAATTGTCCCTAAGCTTGATTTACATCCTTAATAGCAAGGAAGAAAAAATGTCAGTGAATTTGGAGTTCTGTAAGAAAATGTCACACCAAAACTTCTCCTCCTCTGAGGGGAGGTGATGCTCCTGATTTCTCAGGCATGTGGCCCTCCTGAATATCCCACCTGCAGTGAGGACCAGGAGTAAGGTAATCTTGGAGCATCTGCAGCTGTAGGTGAACTTCTGAGTTTCCTTATCTGAAGCAGGTTGTGGGGCTGCTGCTTTTGGCTCTGTGAGTTGCTGCTAGTGCTGTGTGGTGTTTGTGGTCTGGATTTGACAAGTGAGTTTTTTGGTGGGCTTATCCTTGCCTTTCTCAGAGAAATCAAAGGTAGTGATGGCCTGGAAGCTCTTGTTTGTGTTGCATTCTGAAGAGCTTAGTAAGGCAACATAGAGAGTGACTCCTCTGTTGTGTTGGGGATATTCTTCTGTGATGTTTTCTGAAGTCTGCTGGACTCTCAATTCCTTCCTTAGTGGCAGTGGGACAATGATGCCATGCAGAGTGGGTGTCCAAAAGATCTTTTTTGACATTTTATCATGTGCTCCTTTCCCTTTGTAAGCAGGTCAGGCTGGCAGCCTGGTGACATTTTTGATTGTTTTGGTCTCAGACTTGGCCTCGTTTTCTCCCTGCAGTGTTTCAGCTGAAGGCTCCAGGATGTGCTGCAGATCTGGCCTGTTTTCCTTTACTGACCCAGTCAGGCAGGATTGCCTTGAGGCTAGCATGAGGCTGGTTGGGTTTTGCGATGTTAAATGTGAATCATAATTAAAAACAACCATGTTGCATTCTGACTTTGAGTGTCAGCTTTCCTCGTTTCTTTGTTGGATTTGGTGGTGTTTTAATTGGCTGTAATGTTGATGAGAGCACTGGACAGAAGAGATTAGTGGAGTCACATGGTTCATTTGATAATGGGATTAATCCATTGTCCTGTATTGGCTTTGTCCTGCACTGTCTTGTGCCCCCACCTGTGGTTGATCTGCTGAGCTCCTTTGCAGGCCTGTTGTCCACACAAGCGGCTGCTGCCTGAACGTGCCTTCTTTTGTCCTTCCAGAGCTTCTGCAGGGCCATGGCGACGTACCTGGAGTTCATCCAGCAGAATGAGGAGCGTGACGGAGTGCGCTTCAGCTGGAACGTGTGGCCCTCCAGCAGGCTGGAGGCCACAAGGATGGTTGTGCCCCTGGCCTGTCTCCTGACCCCGCTGAAGGAGCGTCTGGACCTGCCCCCCGTGCAGTACGAACCAGTGCTTTGCAGCAGGCCGACCTGCAAAGCTGTGCTCAACCCACTCTGGTAGGAATTGCTTCGCTGGGGATGTTTGGAGAGGCTGGATAGCACCTAATTTTCATCTGAGCTTCACTTCTTCCTTATTCCCCTTTTTCTCTGCCCAATGCCTGGCAGCCTCTTTCATTTCGATGTGGTGGGCTTGTTAAAATCTGTACATCAACATGCCTGTTACTAGAGCTGGCAAGAGCAGAGGAGACAGGAGTGTCTTTGGGGAGAGAGTCCTCTCTCTCTGACTTGTTAAGTCAGAGAGTCCTCTCACCATCCCAGAGAATTTTGTGGTGAATGAGGAAACTCATAATAAACAAAGATGCCCGTTATACTGATATTGTGCACTGGACTGTGATGTTCACTTGTTTTCTTGCTTCCTACACATCCTGCTGCTTGTGGGGCTGTTCCAGTATGAGCATAATGAAGTAATTTTAGAGGAATATCTCAGTCCCAAAATCATGTGATGGTCATGTGTACTTGGAGTATGGTGCTAGGCTGAGAAAAAGCAGGGAATGCCAGCAAGAGGAAGTGAAATGAGATCAAAGCCGTGGAATGAGGACGTGGCGAGGCGTCCCGCACTAGCAGGATGTTGTAACGGGCTGAGGAGAGTAAACTCTGTGGGACAGGGAACAGCCTGTTCCGTGTTTGCACAGGATCTGGGTGGATGGCTCCTGCTGTTCTGAGACTGGAGCACTTGTGTGCTACAGCTGCACAAACAATAAGACAATGAGATAAGCCTGAGTGTGGTGAAAGAATGATTAGATCCAAGCCTGTGTCTGCCAAGGGCTAAGCTTCAGAGAGCTGTCAGTGGTCCCTCATGCTGACAAGCCTGGAAATGGCAGGGCTGGATGAGCTAATAAACTTCCTGGTAATAGAAGAGGAGTCTGAATCCCTAGAACGCTTGGTGTTCAAGCTGGAGTGTCTGTTTCTTTCTCAGTGCTGCGAACCAGCACAGATTAGTGAATTGTGAAGCTGTGCTGTAAAATTGTTCCTGAAGTCACACCAATGCCTCGTCTTTCTCTTACAGCCAAGTTGACTATCGGGCCAAGCTTTGGGCTTGTAACTTCTGTTTTCAGAGAAACCAGGTAAGTTGGAAAAAGCACTTCCGCCTTTTCAGTGAACACTTTATTGATGGCCTTCCCTGGACATTAAGCATGACTTCTCCTTCTCTAGATCCCTTCCCTTGGCCTTCTTCTCTTGCTGAACCCAGGCCAGGGTACAGTCTGCATTACCTGACATCTTGTCAGTGATTTTACTGGCATGCAGAGCATAGGAAGGAGACAAAAATGCCGTTTTGTTCCATGTGTTTCCGTGTGTTTTTTGCATTTGATATATACTATTCTTGCAGAATATGAAGTTCATTAGATTTGAGTAGACTTTTGCCATCAGAAACTGTTGTATGGCTAAAAGAATTTCAACTAATCCGTTGTTGCTGCTGTAGTCCTACCTTTTATTTACACTGGATGGAGCAGCTGTCCATCCTGCTGGCCACTTGTTCCTGTGCTTAGGAAAACAGCACTTGGGGGTTTCTTGTCATGAATTAATCAGATTGGTGCAGTGGCAGTAAATAAAGAGTTTAATAACAACATCATCAGCAGGGCAGGCTCTGTACTGCAGAGGAGAGCCCTACATTTTTGTCCTGCAACTTCTTTGTCCTAATTTTTTGTTCTCTTTTTCAGTTCCCCCCAGCATATGCAGGCATTTCTGAAGTCAATCAACCAGCAGAGCTGATGCCTCAGTTTTCAACAATTGAATATATAGTGCAGGTAAATGAACCACAGGCGAGTTTGGAGCCCCCAGAATTGTCTTGTTTGTGACAGATGATATATGTGTAAAATATTCTTAGGATAATGCAAATAAATACCACGTCTGCAAGGTGCTTAAGTAGGGGCTCGTTTTATTCCTTGGCTGGAGGCTTTATAAAATGTCATTTCTTCCCACATCAGAGAGGTCCGCAGACACCGTTGATCTTCCTGTACGTTGTGGACACGTGCTTGGAAGAGGAGGATTTGCAGGCCCTGAAGGAGTCCCTGCAGATGTCCCTGAGCCTGCTGCCTCCCGATGCCCTGGTGGGGCTCATCACTTTCGGCAGGATGGTCCAGGTTCACGAGCTGAGCTGCGAAGGGATTTCCAAGAGCTACGTGTTCCGGGGCACCAAGGACCTGACAGCCAAGCAAATACAGGTGTGCTCTGCCATCCTGCAGGCCAGGGGCTTGTACCTCTCAGCTCTGTTGGGCTCTCAAGCACAGGGCTCTCTGGGAGAAAGGAGGGCTCAGTGCTCTTAACTGTGAGCCTGTTGCCCTCCCAGTGTCTGTCCTGTCTTTTTGCCTTTGTAAATTTCTTGGAAGCTTGTTCAAGGTTGAGTTTGTGTATCTCACATAATGGACCCGTGGTCCATTCCTAATGGCAGTGCAAAGATGAATAATTTTACAGATTTAAATATATTTAATGCTGCAATATTGCACGGCTCGGGGTATATTAAATAATACTATAAATAATATGTTTAGTGTTTGAATAGTACATCTCCCCTGCCTCCTCTTTACTGTTCTCTAGGATATGCTTGGGCTTTCAAGGCCAGCTGTCCCCATGCAACAGGGAAGACCTCTTCAGACCCCAGAGCAACCTGCTATTTCCAGCAGGTAAGCTTCACCAGCACAGCACACAGCAGGGCAGATGCTTTATGCCCTTTTATGCCTGTAGGTCACTCTTCTAACCCTGGATTTCTCAAGAGGAGGAAGATGATTGAAATGGTATTGTCTTGTCACAGTTATTTACCTCTCTTGAACACAGTTTTCTCAGCTCCTCTTTTTCAGTGGCAGCTCTCGTGCACTTTAGCAAACTAACTCACCTTTGAACTTCTCTCCTGTTCTTTATGTGACTTTGCCTTCTTGTCAGTTCCTGATGTCTTGCTTTGATCAAATTTTTTATGTTGCACACGCTTGTTGTCTTGGAAGGTTTGGATGTAAGAAGGCAACCTGCTGTCTGTCTTTTTACTTTTGATTACTGTCTCAGTGCAATTTATGTGTGCCAGGAACAAAGAGTCACTTTTTTCCTTCTCTGAATTTAGAAGCAGGAAAACATTGTATTTGAATTTTTGCAGGTTCCTACAGCCCGTGCATAAGATTGACATGAATTTAACAGATCTGCTTGGAGAGCTGCAGAGGGACCCATGGCCAGTGACCCAGGGAAAGAGACCTTTACGTTCTACTGGAGTGGCTCTTTCAATTGCAGTTGGCTTATTGGAGGTACTTCTAATGCTGTTGTTTGAGATGAGCAGGTCAAAGTAAGGACGTGGCAGTGCTTGCTGAGATGAGTGCAGGTGTCAGTGCAGCTGGGTTACAGTGGGGTGCAGAGGTGCAATTTGTCTCTACTGACACTTGAGCTGTGCAAGCACCAGCTGATGTAGAGTGGGCTGGAAGGTTCCATCTAAATGGTAAAATTAGCAGGTCTTTAAAGGTCTCACATTCTTGTGTGTATTGCCCACAAGAGGTGATACTACACACTGGATTTATCTGAGTGTCATCTAAGATACAAGTAAAGAGAACAGAAACTGCCTGCTTCCTGTTTTGAAGACATGAAGCTTGACGTTTTTTGAGTTTCAACTCACAGAGTGCTGTGACTGTCAGGAAATGCATCACTATTTATTGAGGTGGCCTCTAACAGGGACAGGTCCCCACTGACATTGCAGAAGCACATGCAGACCCTTCTTTAAAGAAAGCACTGTTGCCATTTAATCTGTTTCCTTTTTTTTCCCCTCCTCCTTCCCTCTGATATAAGTCTTTGTTTTTATTTTAGGGCACATTTCCAAACACGGGGGCCAGAATAATGCTGTTCACAGGCGGGCCACCAACACAAGGGCCAGGCATGGTGGTGGGAGATGAACTGAAAACACCCATCCGTTCCTGGCATGACATAGAGAAGGATAATGCAAGGTTCATGAAGAAGGCCACCAAAGTAGGTGCTGGTGCATGCTGAATGTGTTTAAAAGCTAAAACTGAATATTGTGTCAGAACACTACATGTGTTGCATGGTTGTCCTTGAAATACCTGAGTCTTTGTGTATGTTAAATTTTGAGGATGGTCAAGGGAAAGGGTAAAAAAGACTTCCTCCTAGTTAGTTCTCCATCATGGTCTTGTGCCTTCTCAGAGAAGAAAATATTTCAGTTTTGTTTCTTAGCTGATGGTGGGTGGAGAGTTTGTTCATCCACATCATTGTATCTCCTTCTGGGGAGGAAAAAGTCTCCCAAGAACTGGTCATTTCCAGAAAGCCTTCTTTGTCTTCTTGACATATAAAACAACCATTAAAATAGTAAAAATGTCAGATATGAAATGTGCCTGTCAGCTTAGAGAAAGGAGGATGACACCTGTTCTCTTAACTATCGCCTGGAAATCTTTGGGTTCCCAGTAAGCCATCACAGACTAGATGAATCAATGTGATTTATGCACTTTGTATTTGAGACCATAAACTCAACCTCATCCAAGTGTATCCCTCATCCCAGAAGGGAGCAGTGTGCTGCAGCCAGCATCTGTTTAGTTAGCACAGCACTGGTGATTGCCCCATGTGTACCTGGTGTTGGCCTGAGATGGGGAGCAGCAGAAATCCTGCACACTGCAGCCTCCTAACCCCTGTGTGTGTTCCCAGCACTACGAGACTCTGGCCAACCGCTCTGCGGCCAATGGGCACTGCATCGACATCTACGCCTGTGCCCTGGACCAGACGGGGCTGCTGGAGATGAAGTGCTGTGCAAACCTCACTGGGTATGTATACAGCAGGGCAGCACACAGCTGGCACCTGCTTTTTGGGGTTTTTTTGGAGGGGGAGAATGGTTCAGAAAGCAGTTAAGTGTGCTGTCAGGGCAGGAGGGTTTTTATCATTCTGTTCTAAACTGTGGTTTGAATTTGCCAGGAATTTTATGGCAAGCCTCACCTGATCCCAGTCCACATTTCTGGAGTCTCAAAGCAGCATGTGAATTAGCACTGCTGTTAGAAAACTCGATGGTGGGTAGAAGCTTTCCTTGTGTGGGCCAGATTTTCTCTGCTTAACAGCTCGCTTATGCTTTCTCCAGGGATTCTTGACTTCCCTGGGTCCAGTTTTAAGTGACATCTCTAAGGGGTAAATGTCTGTGTTCCATATTGCTGAAAATAGTCTCTGTGAGGAAGGCTGTGTGCTAAACCAGGCCTTTTGGGGACTTGGCATGTCTTACTGCAAGTGCAAGGTATTTGTAAATAATCCCTCAGCGCTCAGCAGGGAGAAGAGAGACTGTTTGACCCTGTGGTTGTGTTACTGAGCTGCATCTGGTCAGGCCTGGGTTTGCCAGGGCACTTCGGGGAGGCCCAGCACAGCCCCACGCACCTTCCTCGTGCTGCAGTGGTGCAGCCACCCCTGGTGTAGTGAGGGTGGTTCCAGCCCTGCTCAGGGAAAGCAGACTGAGCAAAGAGCTTCCCAGGGTTGAAACGTGATCGTTTTGAAGGCTGCTAAAGCAATGGCAAGAAATAGAGTTGAGAAAGCAAACTGGCAAAGATGGAGCACTAACCTGTGTGGCTTTGTAGGAGGGACCCATGAATCTGCGCTCCCTGGTGTGAATCCTGCCAATGCAAAGGCATGCTCTAAAGCAGTAACTGCATGTGTTTGCATGTGTCAGAGGTGCAGGGATGTATCCTTTGTACTTCTAGTTCCCAGTTGTTTCAGTTCCCTTGTTTTTTTTTTCCCCAGGGGGCACATGGTGATGGGAGACTCGTTCAACACTTCTCTCTTCAAGCAGACCTTCCAGCGGGTATTCAGCAAAGGCTACAATGGGGAATTTCGGATGGCTTTTGGTGCAAATCTGGATGTGAAGGTGAGAGATTAGTTTGGCTGGATGACAGGAATGGGGAGATTCAAATGCTGTTCATTCAAAAGTTGGTTTCAGTCTCTGGGGTGTTAGAAAAGTCTACATGTTTGAGGTCTTCTTTGGGAGAAGCACTGTACTGGAGGGATTTTTATTTGGAAGCTTAGTAAGTTTGTGGGTTTTGTTGGGTTTTTTTTTTGTTGTTATTGTTTGAGTTATTTTGTTTTTGTTTTATTTTAAAGCAGCCTCTCCTCACTCAACAAGGAACATTTCATACTGTCTCATCCTTATCAATATGTCTTCATTATTAAAATGTGGCTCTGTAGATTCTCTTACCTTCACTAATTGTAGCAGTCGATGGTCTGGGAAAATACCATCTCATTAAAGCTGAGCACCTAATTTAGACTGTGTGTATTCTATTTGACTGACTTGATTAAAAAAAAAACAACATAACTTTTTTTTTTACCTTGTTCTAGACCTCCAGGGAGCTGAAAATTGCAGGAGCCATTGGACCATGTATATCCCTGAATGCTAAAGGGCCATGTGTCTCTGAAAATGTAAGTTTCTGATATGGAAAAATCTTTAATAAAGAAATAAATAAACAGTGCGAAGTTTTGGTCTAGACCTTTCTGTCTAGACCTACAGCTCAGCTAGAATGTCAGAGTTTTCAAGGAAACATCCCTAGGAAATGACAGCCTTTCCTAGACTAAATTTTTTCTTTATAAGGCTTTCTTTTAACTGTATGACCTTCAGTAACTTCATTCACACCCAAAAGATAAGGTATCTAGAAGGCCTGCCATTACTTGTACCCCTAATCAGAATTTAAGATAAGCTTGCCTTTCCTGCTGCTAGGGGAAAACTGCTGCTTTCTTTTTGATTCTGTGCAGGAACTTGGAATTGGAGGGACATCTCAATGGAAAATCTGTAGTCTGGATCCCAGTACAACTCTGGCCATTTACTTTGAAGTGGTAAATCAGGTCAGTCCTGGCTTCTCTTTTTTTTTTTTTATCATCACTTTTAGACTTAAAACTACTTGTTACATGGTCAGAAAATGCAATGGCATCCCCTGTGTTGCAGGTGGATGATTGCAAAGCAACCAAATGTTTTGTGATGAGAAAATAATCTTAGAAATTGTTTGTGCGTGTCTCTTTCTTTTATGTGCTGTGGGGGCTTGTTGGGAAGAGTTATGGAAAAGCCATCGTGTTTTGAAGGCTGACTTTGTTTCATTTGCAGCACAATGCACCCATCCCTCAGGGAGGCAGAGGGGCAGTGCAGTTTGTCACTCAGTATCAACACTCCAGCACGCAGAGGCGCATTCGTGTCACCACCATAGCCAGAAAGTGAGTACCCCGTGCCAGAGCTCTGGCAGAGTGGCAGCAACTCCAGCTCCAGTCTGTGCTGGAATTCCTGGCTTTTTGTTGCATGCATTGGCACACATGGATGCACGTGGCACTAACCCTTTGCTAACCCTGCAGCTGGGCAGATGCACAGACTCAGCTCCAGCACATTGAGGCTGCGTTTGACCAGGAGGCTGCTGCCGTGCTCATGGCACGGCTGGGAGTGTACAGGGCTGAGTCTGAGGAGGGACCTGATGTTCTGCGTTGGCTGGACAGGCAGCTCATCAGGCTGGTAAGAGCAACACACTGAGCTTGGGGTCATTCTTGATTTCAGTAAAAATGGAAGTGACAACAGCAATCGTTTTTCAGATTGACTTGCTTTGTTTGTGCTTGGATCATGGTCACATAGCTGTAGCATGGGATAACTCAGAACCCAGTGTGATCATTTGGGGTGGGGTAGGTAAACATCCCATTATGCTCAAAGGGTTAAACCTGAGATTGAATAAGGGATAATGAAGCACAGAATAATGCAGCTGGGAAGGTCTCTGGTTCAACACTCCTGCTTAAAGTAGGGCCAGCTTTGAAGTTAGAGCAGGTTGCTCCAAGTCTTGTTCAGTTGAGTTTTGAAGATCTCCAAAGATGGGATTTCTCTTGCTTCTCTTGACTGATTTTTTTTTTTCCTCTCCCCTGCCTCTATCCGTCAATCAGAATTTCCATTTCCCCAGTTACCAGTCAGGTAGACAGCGAGTTGACTCCCTGATCCCACTCTTCACCAGGCTGAACAAATTCAGCTTCCTCAGCCTCACTTTTTTCATAAGATGCTCCAACCCCTGACTAACCTGGGGGCCTCTGCTACATCCAGTCCAGTATATCCATGTCTGTCTTGCACTGGAGAGCCCAAAACTGGACACAGCATTCAGATGTGGGCCAAGTTCAGGGTAATAATCTGAATTAAGTCTGCAACCTCCTACTGTCTCTTGCTTTGAATTTCACAAGCCCAAATTGTCTAAATCAGTGTTGGCCTTGTCCAAACACTCATGTGAGGTTGGTACTAACACAATATGGCACATCCGACCCTAATAAACCAGGGCCAGTCAAATAGAGATTTGAGCACAAGCACAAACAGGAGCATGCTGTGTGCTGAAATGACTGTGGGATCATTTAGAGTTTAATTGCTAAAACCATTGATGCTTATTGTCAGTGAAACAGTTACTGAAATGCTGGTCTGCTGCTGTTCTGCAAGAAGTAGTTGTTGCAGAAGTGCTTCATAGTGTACAAAATAGTTTAGGTGTAATGTAGTAGCCCTGAATTAATACAAAAAAAATGGGTAGTGCTGGAGAAGCACCATTTCTTTCATTCTTGGATAATTTCAAATCTAGATTTCATTAATATATATATCAGAATAGATTGAATCTTCATTCTCATTCCAGTAGAAATAAACCACTGACTTAAAGAAAAATAGCCTGTAAATGTTGTAGTACTTGTTCTTGTCAGGTTCATGCCTTGATTATTTAAAAATTAACAAAAGAACACCCTGCTAGAAAAAAAGGTGTTAATTCTAAAAAAAGAAAAAATAGAAAAAAGAGAGAGATAACCAAAGTATCCATTTTGCTTCCAACAGTGTCAGAAATTTGGACAATACAACAAAGATGATCCCAACTCCTTTAGGCTGTCAGAATCATTTTCTTTGTATCCTCAGGTAAGATTGGCACTTCCCACAGCCATGGGAAAAGTGTGCAGGGATGAGTGGAAATGATGATAAAACATTTTGTACTATTTATCAGATTCAGGAGGGGAGGAACAGGTGCTTTTTTAATTTATTGGACTGGTCCTGTAGTTCAGTTCTGCAAGAGACTGATAAGGGAAGAAGTCTGAGGAGCTATTAAGGGGTAGACATTTTTTCCAAAGAATTTGCTGTTCCAAAATATTGGACTTGGGTCCAGAAGTTTTGGCAACTTTGGTTGACATTTCTTGTCTCACTCCTCTTTCTGGTGCAGTTCATCTTCCACCTGCGCCGCTCCCCATTCCTGCAGGTCTTCAATAACAGTCCAGATGAATCTTCCTATTACCGGCACCACTTTGCCAGGCAGGATCTGACCCAGTCCCTCATTATGATCCAGCCCATCCTTTATGCTTATTCTTTCCATGGGCCTCCTGAGGTGAGTCTGTGTTTTCCAGGAAGAGGTGAATCAACCCAAAATAATGAGTATTCAGTCGGAGTAACACTATTTCAGCCAAAAGGCCCCTAGAGATTTTTTAAAAATTATTAAAGGACAAGATACTTTTGTTCAAGATCATATCAAAATATGTTTGGATGGGCGTAGAAATTGCTCTCTGGCATCCTGAGGTCTGAGGGCTTTGGGGTACCTGACTTTGTTCTTTATTTTCCCCAGCCAGTGCTTTTGGACAGCAGCAGTATTCTTCCTGACAGAATCCTACTGATGGATACTTTCTTCCAGATAGTTATCTACCTTGGTGAGGTATGGTGAAACGTGTTCTCTCTGTTTGTACTCCTTCCCTCCTGCCATACATGCAGACAGCTTTGCTGTTAGTATGAAATAAGCTTCTTGCAAAGCCCACACAGCACAATGACTGGGTATATACATGCTGCCTGTTGGGATACAATTCCAGCCACTGTCAGGGTAAAAATAATACTGGGATCACTGAGGATGTGTTCTGCACCGAGTAGCAGCTGTTGTGTTGTCTTGGCCATGAAGGTGGTCCCTTACCGTGCCTGGAAAAGGCCAGAGAAACTGGAAATAAAGCAGGGCAGAGTTACAAGATGACACATGTTTTAACAGAGTTGCAGAGAGGTATTTTCAGAGAGGTGACAGACTTTGCTTTCAGGGTTTTCACACTTAAATACTGCTGCTCTTAAAGAAAGCAGTTAGGCAGTTTTCCAGTTTTGCTTTTAAATACTGGATGTTTTTGGAAGCTGCTGCTATATTCCTTCCCTCATGACTGAGGGAAATACTTAGATATTGGCCCTTTCTAAAAGTCTTCTGGAGTTACCTTAAACAGTTTCTATCTGTTGTTGCAGAGCAAGACACTCAGCTACTGGGTAAAATTTAGACAAGGGAAGAGCTGAGTGTCTGACCTGTGTATTTATAGAGCAGTTGCTACATACGTGTGGTAGATGCAGTAAAATACTGTAAGGCCAAGTCAGATTCAAAATGTCAGTGATTTATAGAAGCTTCATTTCTGTGTTGGCACAGGCTGAAACATATTGAACATTTTCAACAAATTGCTCTTGCACTGCACAAATTGCTGCCAGCTTTTGTATTGGGTGCCTGTGCTTAAATTCAGGGACAGCAAGCAATGTTGCGGCCAGAGTAGTGAAGGTGTGTGTTTGCCCCCTAAGCAGAAGTACCTGTAGCATTCTGCTGCCTTAAGACACGCAGGGTAAAAAGGGGAGGCTTGCAGACACCTCTGCTCCGTTTTCATCTCCTCCCTGTCCCATCAATAGACTATTGCACAGTGGCAGAAAGCTGGATACCAAGACATGCCTGAATATGAAAACTTCAAGCACCTCCTGCAAGCCCCACTGGATGATGCCCAGGAAATCTTGCAGACCAGATTCCCAATGCCACGTTACATCCACACTGAACATGGGGGCAGTCAGGTAAGGAAGGTTCTGGAGGCACTCTTTCTGTTGTTGCCTAGAGCAAATGGCTCATTCTGCTTTTCTGAAAGGATGGCTCTGTAAGTCAAACACAATTTAGCTCTTCAAAGTACAGAGCTTGCATATTTTCTCATCAGCTTTTGCTACACCTCTGTCTTTTAATAAGCGTGCTGGATCGCTTCCTGGATATGCTTTTGAAATCTGAGGGTGGAAAAAAAATGGAAAAGCCAACTTAAATATGTTTTTATTCCCCAATAAAAAGGTGGGAAAGAAATGATTTGGTTATGTGCCTGTAGTTAGCTGGCTAGGACAGTAATGCTGAATGATTGACCATCTATTTCTTCATTCTCAAACATTGAATGAGGGTATAAAATAGGTGTTATTTTCGCTCTTCCTGGAATTGCAGTTGTGCTGTGCTCACTTGTAGCAGGGAAGAGGCAGGAACTGATGCTCCAAACCAAAGATTTTGTTGATTTTTGATGTGACTCTGTTACACTGGCCTTGCACTGAGCCCTTTTCTGAAGAGCAGATGTGGCGTGGGGAGAACAGTGCTGGTGTTTCCTGTGCCATGGTTTGCTGTCCCATGGAATCAGAGCTGCCCTGCCGGGAGGGCACAGCCTGCTGGAGCAGAGTACTCCGTGCCCCTTGGAGACAAGTTTGCTGTGGAGCAGGGCTATTTCTGGACTTGAAACCTGCTTAAGTTAAATTAGTACCTTGCTTGCAAAAGCAGAGCAGCATTGCTGGTCATGGATCTAAGGTGGGATGAAGCCTGAGGGAGCAGACAGGTCTCTCATTTTACCAAACTCCTCCTCTTTTGTCTTTATAGGCCCGGTTCCTCCTGTCTAAAGTGAATCCTTCTCAGACCCACAATAACCTCTATGCCTGGGGCCAGGTAAGCCATGGAAGAGCTGGTCATGTTTGGGAATGCTGTAAAATACACATGTGCGTGTTCATGTGTGCAGTAGCCATCCTGTCTCACCATGTGGCCACGAACAGCGTTACATTTGTCCTTGATTCCTTATCATGGTTGTTGATAAGATAAACAGCACTGGTGGGCAGCACTGGATGATCAGAATGCAGTTTTCAGGCCTGGATGTCATGTATTTCCAGTATTGTGGAAGAAGTAACTAGCATATGGATACATACAGATCGAATTTAGCTGAGAATCTTTTTATATCCTCTTTGCTTACCTTGTTTGTGTAGAGCTTTGGGCAGCAAAATTCCTAGTACTTTAGGAAGAAAAGACTTCCCTGCAGCAGTTCAGATTGTACTGGAGGATAATGTCAGTGGTGTTGCCAAAGAGTAGCATGTGTCTTTTGCAGGAGAAAAAAGTGGTTGGGTTAGCAGGCAATTAGTTCAGAGTGCTGGCATTTGATTTGTCTTCAATTCATCCCCTGTGTTAACAACAGTATTTTAGGCTCCTTCTTTCTTTATTTTTTCTGCAGGAATCAGGAGCTCCAATCCTGACAGATGATGTGAGTCTCCAGGTATTCATGGACCACCTAAAAAAGCTGGCAGTTTCAAGTGCATCGTGACTGATCAAACCGAGCAGCAGGAGCAAAGGATTTAACGTGGATCGTGTTGATGACAGAAGTGGAGCAATTTATTTACATTTCCTTTTCTCTCTTTTAAAGTAGGGTTTTTAACTGTTACACGAAATAAACATTCAGGGAGAGTTTTTTACTTCTCCCTTCTAATTTATTTGTATTCCTGTTCGTCTATATTCTGTTTACTCTGCATTTTCCACACATAATTAGAGCTGAAGGGTGTTGTAGCCAACAGAGATTTTGACAGCCTTTAGCGTAACTTTTAATGTTCTTAAGAGGTGTCTCAGCAAGCGGGGGGCTGGATTAATGAAAAATACAACCGGGTAGGAGCGCTGCTCCTTGGTGCTGTCCCCAAATCCCGCTGTTGGTACCATGGGCGGGTCTTGGCTCCTTTTCCCCTCGCGGCCCGGCCCCGCCCTCCCGCGCGTGCCCGGTTGGAGGCGGGGCGTCGCACGCGTGCGCGCGGGCGGCGATGAAGCCGGCGCGCGCGGCCGTGTGGAACGCGAGGGCCGCGCTGCTCTACTCGCTGGGCGGCTGGACCACGCTGGGCGCCCTCATCTACTACAGCCGCCAGGGCAAAGCCGGTACCGGTACCGGGGCCTGCTGCCACCTCCGGGGGCTGGGGAGGGGGTGACGCGTCCACGGCTTCGCTGAGGGAGGGCCCGGTCGGGCGCGCGTCGTGTCCGGNGGCTGCCGGGGGAAGGCGCCGGGATTCCCCTCAGCGCCGCTCCCGCCCGTTCCCCCGGCCGGGGAGCGCAACGCCGAGTGCTGCCCGCCCGCCCCTCGGGGCACTTCGGGCTGTGCGGCTGCCGCAGCGCAGCCTCCGCTCGGGCCGGCCGAGTGACCCGGTCCCCCTGACAGCCCCCCCGTCCCCCGAAGGAAGATAAATTCCGTGTTGATGGGAGAAGCTCGTGCTTTATCTCAGGTCACAGGAACGGGGACTAGACTCTTCCCAACCTGTTGCTTTTATTTGCACTGTGGGAATGGTTCAAAGCTGTGCTGGGGCAGGATTAGGCTGGACATTAGGAAGCATTTCTTTACGGAGAGGGTGGGCAGAGGGTGGAAGTAAGAGGCATTTGCATTGGGCTGCTTGGGCTAGCTTTAATGTGGGTAGCTTGGGAAGCCTGTTGTTACTGCTACTGTGGTATTGATTCTTGGCCAGTACCAGTGCAGGTATCTGATCTACCCTAGTAAATCTCTTTTTCTGGCTAAGCAGTTAACAGATCTTTGCTATCTGTTCCTCAGAATGTGAGGAAAAAACAAAAAAATACTGAACGCCTGTGTGGCTGTTGTTGTGCTATGATGAAGGGATAAAACATTTTTATTGCTATGCTCATTTTTGTCTCCCCCCTCCTTACCCTCCTTTCTGTTCCTCAGAGAATGAAAATGATCCTGAGGCAAACCAAGGGATCCGGAAGGAAGTACACACTAAGGAATATCCTTTTGGATTGACAGTGACAACAGAAGTAACATACAAAGAGGTTCCACCTCCTCTTACTCGACTGCTCAGGCGCGTGGTGTCATTCTTTGTTCCTAATGATGACCCTCCTTCCGAAAAGTGAGCTGTCCAAAAACTCACAATGTTGTGCTGGAGAGCCTCATCCCAGTGCCCGGCACCAGACCACTACTGGAAAACTGTCCCTTGCATTGCTGGAACAGCAGCTCTGACCAGCTGGTGTGAAGTTGTTTTCCCAGCTGGTGTGCAGGATGTACCCAGATGATCCAGGATGTACCTGGGATGGCTCCTCAGCTGGGCAGCTCTGAAATGGATACTTCGGGGACGATTAGTAGATGGGAAGGAACACAGTTTAATGTTTTGGGTACCGAGTTCTTAATGGTCCTTCAAATAAAAGCTCGCAAGAGATGAGTTACGAGTGCGGAAATGCTTCTGTAAGCTAAAAACTTACTGAATGTTCTGCTCCAGGCTCTTGTTGCTTTTGGGGTTTTCCTGACCCTTACACATGCTATGTCCCCTTGTAGGGTACTGCCCCTCACCTGTGTGGCGAGAATTAATGCTTCTCCCAGTCCGTATGGACACGGCCTCCCTCCTGGGGGAGCTGACCCAAGGCCCTGCACCAGCAGAGCTTCCTTTCTGTGGGTGCTTCCCTGTTTCTATTTGGGCTCTCCCTACAGCCCTTTTAGGACACATCTTGCCCTGCCCCACACGGTCTCTAAGGTTTCCTGTCTTGCTGTATGGAAAGCTGTCTCAGGCTCCTCTGCCCACACACCTCAGCTTCCAGATCCTTCCAATATCTGAAGGGGGCCTGCAGGGGTGCTGGAGAGGGAGTCTTCATCAGGAACTGTGGTGATAGGACAAGGGGGAATGGGTACAAATAAAAAGAGGGGAAATTGAAGTTAGATATTGGGAAGACATTTTTTACTGTGGGAGTTGTGAGGCACTGGAACAGGTTGCCCGGGGAGGTTGTGGATGCCCCAGCTGTGGAAGTGTTCAAGGCCAGGTTTTGGATAAGACCTTGAGCAACCTGGCCTGATGTAAAGTGTCCCTGCCGACAGTAGTGAGTTGGGATGAGGTGATAAGGTCCTTTCCAACCCACACCTGTGATTCTATAGGAGCTTTTACAACCCAAGCCCCAGCCAGCCCCTGCACCTACAGATCCACCTTTCCCTATGGACACCTTTCCGGTCCTTACAGTCACCACCTCCTTTTCCAGAGGGCTCCTCTCAGCCACTCATTTTTCCGGGCACCTTGCTGCGTCCCTATAGGTGTTCCTGTAGCAGATGCCGCTCTGCTTACCTGCATATTCTCCTTTTTGTAGGAAACCCTACAGGCAGTAAGTGTTTTCACAGGAAGGCCAAACACGTGAACGCCCCTGTCCTGTGCGTACCTGCTCCTCTCCTATAGAATTCCCTGTAGCGGCGGTGCCGGGGCTGCGGCGGCACCTCCCGCCCGCCGGGGGACGCTGCGTGCGGGGCGCGGGGAGCGGCCGCTGCTGCGGCGCCGCCGCTGTCCCCGCTCGGCGCCGGCCGCGCTGCGCTGCGCTGCGCCATGAAGGCGATCGTGCAGCGGGTGGCCCAGGCCAGCGTCACAGGTCAGTGTGCCCCGGCCGCGGGGCTGCGGGGGGCCCGGGGCGGCTCTGTGTGTCTGTGTGGGCGCTCCCCTCTCNCCTTGTAGGGTACTGCCCCTCACCTGTGTGGCGAGAATTAATGCTTCTCCCAGTCCGTATGGACACGGCCTCCCTCCTGGGGGAGCTGACCCAAGGCCCTGCACCAGCAGAGCTTCCTTTCTGTGGGTGCTTCCCTGTTTCTATTTGGGCTCTCCCTACAGCCCTTTTAGGACACATCTTGCCCTGCCCCACACGGTCTCTAAGGTTTCCTGTCTTGCTGTATGGAAAGCTGTCTCAGGCTCCTCTGCCCACACACCTCAGCTTCCAGATCCTTCCAATATCTGAAGGGGGCCTGCAGGGGTGCTGGAGAGGGAGTCTTCATCAGGAACTGTGGTGATAGGACAAGGGGGAATGGGTACAAATAAAAAGAGGGGAAATTGAAGTTAGATATTGGGAAGACATTTTTTACTGTGGGAGTTGTGAGGCACTGGAACAGGTTGCCCGGGGAGGTTGTGGATGCCCCAGCTGTGGAAGTGTTCAAGGCCAGGTTTTGGATAAGACCTTGAGCAACCTGGCCTGATGTAAAGTGTCCCTGCCGACAGTAGTGAGTTGGGATGAGGTGATAAGGTCCTTTCCAACCCACACCTGTGATTCTATAGGAGCTTTTACAACCCAAGCCCCAGCCAGCCCCTGCACCTACAGATCCACCTTTCCCTATGGACACCTTTCCGGTCCTTACAGTCACCACCTCCTTTTCCAGAGGGCTCCTCTCAGCCACTCATTTTTCCGGGCACCTTGCTGCGTCCCTATAGGTGTTCCTGTAGCAGATGCCGCTCTGCTTACCTGCATATTCTCCTTTTTGTAGGAAACCCTACAGGCAGTAAGTGTTTTCACAGGAAGGCCAAACACGTGAACGCCCCTGTCCTGTGCGTACCTGCTCCTCTCCTATAGAATTCCCTNTCGGTGTGCAGCCTTGCCTCGCAGGCGTGCGCTGGCAGTCACGCTGCCATCGCCTCCTCGGGAGCCTTTGTGTTGGCAGCACAGTCGCAGTCATCTTGCATCGCTTGTGTTCACGGAATCACAAGGATATTCCGAGTTGGACCCACAAGGATCATCGAGTCCAACTCTTAGCCCTGCACAGGACATCCCCGAGAATCACACCATGTGCCGGAGAGCATTGTCCGAACGCTTCTTGGGCTCTGTCCGGCTCGGTGCTGTGTTAGTGGGGCTGCCCTGGTCACGGCCGCGCATTGCTGTGCGTGTGGTGGCAGTGCCATCCCAGTGTCCCTCTCCCGTGGCTTGCATGCCTTGGCACCACAGTCACTGTCACCTCAGTGCATGGCAGGCGTGTTGACAGTGCAGCCTGGCTCACCTTTTTGCATCGCTTGTGTGTGTCAGTGGTGCTGTCCCAGCTGCCACCAGGCACTGCTCGCCTGGCTCTATCCTTAGTGCCGATAGTAATGATGGAATGTCCCTGCTATTGGTTTGGACCTTCTGTGCTCAAGGTGCTTAAAATCCTCAAGAAGTTTGCCCCTGAGGCAGTGAGCGCCTGCTGTGGGAGTCCTGGGTGTGCAGCAGGGTGGTCGTCAAGTTACCAAAGAGCTTCTGCTTGTGCGCCAGCACTGGCAGAGCGTGTCTGTGAGGGCACAGCTTTTGTGCACAGCTGGGACTGTGGGCACAGCTGGTCAGACCCTGCCAGCTCTGGGGTTCTTGCTGACTTAGTTCCACTTTTCTGGGGAGAATTTGAACTGTTGTTTCTGGCTGTTGAAGAATTTGAGATACCACTCTGTGAGGGAGACAGTGCTGTACTTAGCAGAATAGATTTCTGGCCTAGAGGACTCATGCCCTGATCCAGCCACTAGTGCACAGTCACTTTCAGCTTTCACTGGAGGCCTGATCTCCTTTCATTTTATGGGATGTTTGGAGCTTTTTGTTCCAGTCATGAGCCTGGATGCAGTTTTAACAGCTGGGTAACTGGTGCTTATCTCAGTTTTAAGACTGCATTTATTCTTACTGCAGTCATCTCAGGGTCAACCACGTTAAGATAATTTAATTAAGATAATTTAATTAAGATAATTTAAAACAGTTCATAGGAAAACACAACAAATCTATGATAGTTTGTGTTTTATTGTAAATGTCATTAAAGGGCTTGCTTTCCCAATTAGGAGGGCAGAATTTGCAGGTTGTTGAAAGTCATGTTTCAAAAAATCCATGAGGGCTCTATCAGGCAGAAATCACCTTTTCACAAAAAATGCAAAGTATGAAGGGAATGGTAGAGTAGAGAAATTGAGTGCATTTAGTGGCTTCAACCAGGTGGATAATTTTTCAAGGACTGGAGAGAGTTTTACCACCTTTCTGGTTAGGACAACTGATCCAATTGTAGTAAAAATCTGCAGTGTTTTTAAATGCTGGAGTGAGAGTAACCCAAGCTCATAAAGAAGCTGTGACATTGGAAAACTGTTGAAAGAATGCTTCCATGTGACCTTTCAAATCTACAAACTTAAGACAGAGGAAACAGGGTTTAGAATGCTGTTTTCTTTAGTGGTTGGACAGCTGAAACCAGTCCTTACTTGTGCCATAAAACAAGACAGTGCATTTAGCCTTATTTTTCTTTTCCCTCTCTCCTTTCTCCAGTGGGTGGTGAACAAATCAGTTCAATAGGACGAGGCCTCTGTGTGCTGCTGGGCATTTCTTTGGAAGATACACAGAGAGAGCTGGAACACATGTAAGTCACTCCCTTCCTTTTGCCTTGTACTCTTCCATTTGTGTAGTGCTGATACCTGTGCAGTAGCCAAACAAATCAGCTATTACTATTGGGAAATTCAGGTTTGCCTGTTAGTTCTTCTTCAGATTTTACCTTGAATACAGGCTTCTTAGAGTTTTCTTTTCATGTTCCATTGAGAAAAATCTGTTCTGCTATGTGTTTTTTATCAAGAGCGGACTCAAAAAGGAACAGTCAACATGTTGGGCTTTTCAAGTCTCCCTTTTTTAGGTGTCTGTCCTTTTTGCTGCATGGATTTGCCCAGAAGAAATCCGTCCTTCAAGGATGGGATTTATGAAAAGCCTCAAACTCTCCTTTTAGCTTGCACGTGAGTTCTGTTCTTCCTAAAGGCGGGATAGTCTTGTCAGTTGCTTGTTTGTAAACAGGAATCAGTTTTGGCAGCCTGGAGGACTGGCTCTGGCCATCTGTTCTATGGCCACAGAATAGTGGGATTCAGCCAGCAAACACATGCAAGAGAGAGCTCTCCAGGGGCTTCTTCTGTCTCTTTTGGACTGGTTATTGCTCTAGGGCTGACCTCAGTCCTTGCAAAGGCAAAGAAGAAATAGGGAATGGAGCTGACTGATGTCAAGAAGAAGGGGTTTTTATTCTCGCATGCTCCATGGGTTTGCCTTACTGTTTGCCTCCCTCGGTGTGTAACATTTGCTCTGCCATTGCTTCCCATCCCTACCCTGGTAAATGTGGAAGTTGCTTCTGAATTTTGCAGGCAGGAGATCTGTAGCTGTCGTGCTCTCAGCACCAGGTTGTTGGGATGGCTGACACAGGAAGGGCAGGAAGCCAGCATCTGGGCAAAAGGAGTGATAGAAATCAGCTTAACCAGGCTTTTCAGGTCCTATTAAAGGAAACTTTAGTAATCCTGTAAATGAAACAACGAACATCTCTATGAAAAAAACAGAGCAGTGATGATGATTTAGGCCTTGTGTTGGGGCCTCCCAGTGGATGCTTTCAACAATCCACTTCATTCAGGAGTTAATTCTGTTTGCTGTTGACACACACAAATTGGCAAGGGTGTTCTTGTGACTGTGCCTTAGTGATGGCAAAGCCCTGAAGCTAGACCATAACAAAGTCTCAGCTTTGTTTTACACTGACTGCCTCACCTCTGGTGCAGGGTAAAGTGCCTGGCTGATGACTGCAGTTGAAATGCTTTGCACTTGATAGGCTCCCTTGATGCTGCAGGTGTGGAGAAGGCAGAAGAAGAAACCAAAGACAGGAGGGTGGCTTGCATGCCATCCTGTTGTCAGTCAAAGTCCTGGCATGGACTGGGTTTCAGGTGCCTGCTGCTTTTCAGGATACACTTGTGAAGGTCCCCCTGTTGTCTTAAGCCAGTCAGTTCTGTCCTGTATCTCTAGAAAATCGACCCAGAATTCAAACCACTTTGCTGCCAGCTGCAGTTCTGCCCTGTTCCTTGGATTCCTCCTCTCATCCTGATGAAAAAGTGTTGTCGTCATCTGGCTTATGGGGCCTGGTTTGGGAATAGTGCTAGGAAGTGACAAAGCAGGAGGAGTATATGTGAATCATGATTGGAAACAAAAAACCACAGTTTTAAACACAGTTTAGGATGATCTCATTTCCTCCTGAGTGTGATTTCCCGGTGCAGTGGGAGGATTAAAATTCCCAAAGCTGTTCACACGTTCAATCATGTTGTGACACATAAAAGCAGATAGTAAAGAGTGAGCTTTCTTCCTGTGCCATCTTTATGTCACTGTGTACCATGCAGTTATTCTGTCCTGATACCAGACTCTGTAAAATGATGGTGTGGATTAATGATCTAACCAAGGTCTCTCTTGGTTATGGCTCTGCCTAATGTGATGAGATTCCCATGGCTGGGAGTGAAGGTGCAGAGGGATATCTTGTTGTGTGGAGGCAGACTGAATATGCATCTGTTATCTAATTCTGTGTGGTACCCGTTGATCCTATGTGGGACAATTTAGGAATTATCTTCTCCTCCTCCTAGGGTTCGAAAGATCTTGAACTTGCGAGTCTTTGAAGATGAAAGTGGGAAGCACTGGTCCAAAAGTGTGATGGATAAACAGTATGAAGTGTTGTGTGTGAGCCAATTTACTCTCCAGTGCATCCTGAAGGGAAACAAGCCTGACTATCACATGGCAATGCCCACGGAGCAGGCGGAGTCTTTTTATAACAACTTCCTAGAGCAGCTAAGAAAAGCCTACAAACCAGAGCTTATTAAAGGTAAGGACAGAAGGTTGGTAAGGTCCTTGGTGTGACCAGTGGACACTTGTTGTGTGTGTTCCCTCCTGATTGTTGCTTTCTCTATTCTGTGGTTTTCTGTAGCTGAGGGGATGTTATGATATTTTCACTGAAGCCTGTCAGGGTGATTGCTCCAGTCTTCCTCTAGTCAAGCCATTTCCTGGCCTTCCTCTGGATGACATGTAGATGTTGTTGTATTCCTTTTGGCTGCAGCTATGAGAACAAGCTCTGAGATCAGGCTCCCTCAAAGGCTGGATGTTTTGTACTGTGTAGCTAGATTAACCCAAGAGAAGCATTTTTTCTGACAAGTGTGTTTAGTCAGGCTTGAAGGTGTCACCAGTGTGTGATGGACAGCAGTTCCATCTGTCACTTCCACATCCTGTTAAATGGAATTGTGACAGTGGGAGGTGTAATGTGCTACTTGAGAACAGCTTTTGTTTTAGACTCTCTTTCCTCAACTCCATGTCGTGTGTGGAACAGTTTTCTCTTTACCAGAGAATGCTTGGCTTCCCTGTGCATTTGTGCTCTGTCCACACTCAGTCTTTTCTGTTTGGTTCTCTGAGTGCTTTCTGTCCATTTTCATATTCAGATTTGACTTTTTGCTACACTTGACAGAAGACAAGTTTCTAGAAAAGACTATTTTTTAAATTGTGGCTGTTAATAGGTAATGGTTTACCTTACTTTCCTTATGAGGAAAAAAGTCAAAAAAGACAGAAAACTGATATCTGGGGAAAGATTTAGAGGCTAATTTTGATATTGACTCTAGGTTAGGGTAATTATCCCAGTGCTTTCCAAGGAGGCACAGTGAAAGTCACGCAAAAATGTCAATTTTTTCAAGCTTTTCTAGCTTGATATGTTCTCCTAATCAACATTTTTTCCTGATAAGGAATGCATTTCTGATACCCCTTCAATCAGTTTATATTTTGACAGCAGCTTTTTGAATTCCTTCTCTCAGTGAATAGCAGTTGTATACCTGAAATGAATATTAAGTGCCCATATTTTGGCACTTTTTTGCCAGTGCTTTCTTCAAAAAGAGCTTTCACTTCTGCATTTTTTTTCTGTGCTAAAAGCACAGATTTGGAAGCCCAAGAGTTCTATTGTGTCAGATAAGACATGCATTTAAAACTGCTGGCAGCACTGGAACTACCTGTCAGTTTATGATCTTGCTTTCTTATTAAGCTGTGCCCATTATGGTGTGTTGCACCCAAGTCTGTTAAGATTCTCTCAGGCTGAAGTTTCTGCTGTGCCAATTGCTTTGCCAGTGTTTTTTGCTTCTTTGCTGTCTGGAAAATCTGTGCTCATATTGCCCCTACATACACACAGGCACACACACACCAGCTGTAGTTATTGGGAGATGAGAGTTTGATTCTCTGGATTGCTGTAGGTGCCCTTCCCTTTGATCTTACAAATTGCTTAATGCATTTTAGAGGAGTAATTTAATCACTGAAAGTGGGATTTGTGTAGCTGAGGCAAAGGCAGATCAATAAAGGTCTTGTCATACCTTGTGTTTTCTGGTTCCTGTTTGTGTTCGGTAGAGAATTTGGCTGTTGGAAGTGCTGGGCAGGCAGCTCCTCTCTGCTCTGGTCTATCTGGAGTTTGCCAGCCAGGAGCTCAGAATGGGCAGTATTCCCCAAAGAGAAGCACAAACCATTCTTTCACACAATTGACAAAATCTTAGAGAAGGTTCAGAGCCATGGTTCCTAGTTTAACACAGTTTAACACATGGGCACCCACGTCTAGGAAATAAAAGGCTGCATCAGAAGTCCTGGTTTGTTGTGCTTCAGTGCTTCCTTGGGTTCTTAAACATCTCAGTCTACTCTGAGGAGCAGAGCTGGTGACTGCAGGCCTGAGCACTAAGGTTGTGCAAGCCAATATCCAGATATCAGACCTACCAAGGCCCTCCTTATGAGGCAGGGCCTTTGCTCTCTGTCTTGAATATGGATTTAGCCCTCTGAGGCAGTAAAGATTGACATTGCAAGGAGTGTGAAGTACTCCCTTAGTACTAATATCTAAGTAAATATGAGAGGATTGTTCCACAAGGAAGAGTTTAATTCAGATTAAGGTTTGGTACAAGTTGAAAGCAGAATTATTCTCCCTGATTAATTCCCTTTGTCAGTGTTGTCACTTCAGAATAAGTGCTCTTATCTGGAGCAAGAGTATTCACATGAGGTTAATTAAGAATAACTTTCCAAGCAGACAAGCTTAGAAGTAACTCCTGAATAAAACTGGTGTGAAGTTTCTAGGTCATAAGGCTTGAGATATGTACAAAAATATTCTGGAAGTAAATGATACCTCTTTTTCAAGTCTTTATGGCTCAGATGTGGCTTCTCTGACTCACCTCAGACAAAGATCTTCCTTCCTTCTGAGGAAGGCATGCGTGCTGGACTTTTAAAGACAAGGAATTTGGAGAGATGGGTGTCTAGCAGAATGAACTTGTCACTTTAATGATACTTCTAGGATCCTCTTTTACTGCAGAAAATGTTGCAAGATGAATTGATCAGTCCAGAAGTCTTAGAGTGGGGAAAGATTTACTACACTGAAGAGCAGTAACTACAAATTTAAATGTGTGAGGAGAATGGGAGGGAGCTGCTACAGAAGGATGTTCCTTGACAGTAGTTCTGGTGTCAAAACAAGATAGAAAGTGCTTGTGACATGGGATGCTTTGAGTGTTCTGGTAAAGGTGGGGGCTTATTTGACCACTTCATCAGCCTCTGAAAAAAGGGGCTTGTGAAGTTTACTTTTTTTTTTGGTCCATACACATGAATGGGAGATGGAAAAGACCATCCCTTTTTGTGAGTAAAGTACAGCAGAGGGGTGAAACAGTATATAGAGAACAATTTGAAAAGTTGTGCTCCCACTAATAAAGTTTAAGATAATATTCTTTGTTTATTATTTTGTTACAGAAAGATGTACTAGTTTTGACTGGCTTTTGTGGTCACAGGGTGTGGGTTACATCTATGTAACTCTCAGAGGCCAGCCTAAATTACAAGCAGGAATGTAGAAATGGGTGTAGCAGATTGGAACTGAGCTGCACCCCAGTGTCCCCTGCTCTAGAGCATTCCATGTCAAATGCTTCAGAGTAGGCTCCAGGTCTTCTTACCTTTTGCCTATATATAAAGTTTCTTCAAAACATCAGTTGGTTAATTGGACTGGCTCCCAACTGGATCCTTTAAAATTTCATCTCCTGCCTGTGAGAACTATGGTGCCTATCCTGAACTGTGGACACCTGGATTACCTGTAGACTTGGTTTGTTTTGTGCACGTTCTGTACTTAGCTGTGTATTTATCCTCTCTGAATTTCAAACTGCATACCTGGGTGCACATAAACTGTTTTTTTCTTAGTAGCTTTCTGCAGCTCAATAGTTGGCTGCCCTTTTATGTATTTTTTATTTCTTTGCGGTGTCACACCTGGTAAAAACTTTGGTGTTTGTTATCCTTCCAAGGGCCCTGAGCACTTGTTGTCTCTTCCCTTTTCAGATGGCAAATTTGGTGCCTACATGCAGGTCCACATCCAGAACGATGGTCCTGTAACAATAGAACTGGAGTCCCCAGCAGCCACTGTTGACCCTAAACAAGTAAGTGACCCATAAGGTCTGTCTGGAAAGGACGATATGTATCCTCTGCAAACTTGTAGCATTCCTGTTGTGAAGCAGTACAGCTTCCCTTTGGCACAAGGACCTTGTCCTTCCTGTGGAGCCTCTGAACAGTCAAATAATTGCATTGTTTTCTTCAGTTACTTGGCCTGTTGATGGCTGCCTGCTGTCCTGGGAAAGGTTGTGTGTATGTAATGCAAACCAGCTTTTCAGGGTTTATTCCTCCTCCTCATTAAAGCTATTGTTTAATTATGATTCATTAACAATGTTTTTAATATGTCTGGACCACCCCCCCCGCCTTTAGTGAAGTTTCTTGCCATGTGGTAGCTTTTGCACGTGGGTGACTGGCTGGAAGTGGAGAGGTGCCTGTCTGTCAGAAACAAGGGAATGGTGAATTTCAGTCCCGAATTTAAGTCTGGAGTGGAGAGGAGAGTTAGCTCTGCTGAGGAACAGCACAAGCTGTGCTGAAAACCAAGTGCAGTGATGAGGCTTCCTCCTGCTCTAAACACAACAGTGGCCAACTTTCCCAGGCTGAAAGAAAAGGGGGAGGGATTGTTACCAACTGTGCTTCAGCAAGGCCACACCAACCTTATTTGTATCATGCTTCACTCAGCCTTGTTGAAATTGTTACTGCATTTTATAAAAAGGGCATGAGGGAAGAACCAGGAAACTACAAGCCTGTTCTCTAACCTCAGGGCCTGGAAAAACTGTGGAGAAGATCATGCTGGGTGCTATTGAAAGGCATTTAAAGGACAATGCACAGTCAATATGGATTCAAAAGGAAAAGTCCTGTCTAACTGATACTCTTCTACAATAAGGTCACCTGCCACGTGAAGGAAGGGAAGGTAGTAGCTTTAGTTTTTCTGGAGTTTAGTAAAGCTTTTGATACTGTCCCTCATAGCATCCTTCTCAACAAGTCCTCCAGCTATGAAACGAGCAGATCCAAGTGCCCTGTGTTGGGTTGGGTATCTTGGTTTGGTTTCGTTTTTACCTTCAAATTCTGCTCTCTATTCTTGTCTGATGCTTTAGCCCCTGAAGGAACTACTTCTGTTTCTGGTCTTTCTTTCTGTACCCTCACAGTTTTAACCAAAGAGTTCTCAGGCCAAACCATGCATAATTAGCAGCAGCAGCTCTGTTTTTGGAGTGAGAACTGCTGCCCTTGTCTGTAGGTGTAAAATAACCAAGGAATTACTGAGGTGTGCAGAATTCTGCAAGGTTTAATATCTTTCTTGGGGAATATTGGCTTGTTTAAGGGTTTTTGCCTTCACAGTTCAAGTCTGCCTGCTTTACCTATCTGACAACACCTTCCTGGTGGCCACAACATGGGCTGAAGACGGGGAAGGATGCTGGTTTTTAAACTTTATGTGGCAGTGTAAGGCCCCAAAATTCCCTTGACGAGCCTCTTGAAAGGGCTTAGGGTTTTCTCATGTTCCCTGGGTTAGACAAAAGGGAGAAATTCCAACAGGATATTACCTAGAGGTCAAAACAACAAAAATTTTACTGGCAACCTTCAGAAAATCAGAGAGCTTTAGCAAAAGTTTAGAGCAACATCCAATTAACACAAAACATTTCACAAAGCATTGACTTAACCCATTCAACTTCGCAAACTCCAAGGCCATCTGATTTTAAGTTGCTCAAAACTCAGAGAAGAGGGAATTAGAAGAAGAAAGAGACAGAAAAGATACAGGAAAGAACGAATATAGGTCCCGCTCCTGGTCCCAGCAATGTTCAGCTGATAGAAATTCCAAGAGGAGGTAGGGTCAAAACATCCATCATACAAGATGTGATAAGGAAGAGCCAATTTAATTTGTTGTTCTTTTTCCTCTTCTCTGCCCATTGCATTCTTTCTTTGCTGTCAAAAATCCATTGATTTGCCTGTAGCATGGGAACTAAGGCTTAGGAGAAGTGTGATTTTTATATTCTTGCTTTCAGCTTTAGCAAGAAGAGATAACTGAACCATCCTGCAGTGTTTCATGTGATGTTAGCAGGAAGAGATCAGACAAATAATTGCTGATGAATAGCTCTTTTATGTCATTGGATGTGACAGTGAAATATCTCTTTTCGTCTGAGCAATTGTTTGTGTTTGTAATTGGCAGTCTGAACTTTATAAGTCATTTGCAATGTAATTAGTAAAAATACATTTGGATTAGTCAATCCAAATGTATTTTTTGTATTCCTTGTGCTAGGGGGATATAAATAAATCACTTCTCTTTTATACTTGGGATGATCATGTTATCTTGTGGTGATAATTCACTGTCTTTTCTAAATTTTTGAAGATCTCAGCCTTCAGCTTTTGGTGGTGGGTTTTTTTTGGGTTTTTTTGGGGTTTTTTTTTGTTTGTTTTTTTTGGTTTTTGGTTTTTTTGTTTTTGCTTTGTTTTGTTGATACATGTATTGGTGTTGTGAATCTGAGTTGCAAGTTGTATACAATGTTCGCATTTACGATTTCTTAGAAATAGACTTCTGAAATTGTTTTATTCCATGATGTGTTTTTTCCTTACTTTGTGAATAGCTGACAAAACTTGAAAAACAGCAACAAAGAAAAGAGAAGACCAGAACCAAGGTGCCCTCTGAGTCAAGCAGAGAAAGAAATGTCCCCCGAAACAAGGATGACCCCAGTGCCAGCAGCGGAGCAGAAGGAGATGTGTCCTCGGAAAGAGAGCCTTAGCTCATCCAAGGCAGGCCTCAGGTTTGGCTTCTCCTCTCCTCTGTAATGCTTGGCCCCCTGCCTGTTTTACTGAAGCAGCACATGCGGAGAGTGGCATTAGAAATGCTAAAAGGTGAAATTTTATAATCTTGCTGGTGGGTAACCTCTGCTCCCATCTACAGTCACACACCAGAATGTTGGGGTGGGTGAAAACCTCTTCCCAGCTGTGTGCTTGGCTGGAGTTGTGGGTCTGGCCCAGACACGGCTGTTTTCATGTTGACTCAGGAAATCTAGAAGTTTGATCTGATAGTACAGCAGTGACTTAACTCAGAATCCTGCCTTGTGTTCTTCAGATACATGGAGACACAGGGTTGTATTTCTGTCTGTCCTCACCTAGCAGAGAGCTCACTCTGGAACAGCCCAAATACCACACAGTCCCCAGCAATGGAGGTGGAAAACAGCTCAGAAGTTGGAGACAGGGCAGATCTGCAGCTTTCTTTCATGGTTCTTACCTGCCCCTCCTCACTTTGTTCTTTTCTGGGATGAATTAGTATCAGGCTATTTTACAGACCTTCACCATTAATAAGGAAATTAGGGCAGGCATTGAGAGCCAGGCTTGCCTCAGCAGCAGGAGATCTTCTCTCCCTTCAGGCACTCGACCTGCAGGACATCAGTGAATGGAATTAGACTGAATATAGACCGGAATCCTTTGTCATGGATTATCTGCCTATGTAGATATGTGTTTATCATACTCTTCCAGTCAGTTTTAAGCCTTCAGGACACAGCTTTCATTGCCTTCCTTCCCCCTACCTGCCCCCGAAAAGCTACATTGCTGATTTTGACTTTTCAAATGTGTCCAAGCTCTCAAGAAAGTGCTGATATCCTCATCTGCACACTGAAGTCCTGAGCTGGCTGTGCAGTTAAATTATTAACAACTTTGCAAAGTTAAGGTTTAACCTTTCTCTCATTTTCCTGTCCCTAGAGTTTAGTCTGGCCGTGATTTATACAGTTCAGTGTCATGCATTGCTCACAAAGTTCCTTATTTTTTTTTCTTTTTTAAATCCATGAATTTCCCAAGTGGTCAGACATTGGGTGATGATTTCTGTTCTATATATGTTTTCCCACACCACTGTTTCTGGGTTGTGTGTTGAAATAAGAACATTTTAGAGGGTTTGCAGGCCTTCTGGAGTGCTTCAGTCAGTCCAATCTTTCCAATGACATTTGGATTTCTATGGAGCTGAATGTCTCTAAAATGTGATGTACAGATAACCTGGCATTAATTTTCCTGCTGTGATAATAAATAAAGATACTTTTCCCTATGGGATTTGAAGGAATCTTGCTGTATTTCTGCTCTACCTACAGTAATGTTCCTGTTTGTCTGCCTTCCACAGTTTCTTACACAAAAGCTACCCTGGATTCTTGAAGAAAGACCCAACATTCGCCTCAGCAGCACTCTTCAACGACTTTGGAAAAGATGGAAAATGGGCAAGCAGAGCTAAGACATTAGAAACCTATCATTCTGTATTGAACCAACCAAAGCAATGCTATCAGATTCAGTTGTTAATGTGTAGTGTCAGTAGTGAAAAGGACTTGTGACATTTCTGTGTATGCGTTCTCACACGACCGCTGAGTAAAGGGAGACTGTAGGCAGATTGTAGCAGAACATTTCACTCTCAGTCCATAAGCTCCATTTAAAGAATAAATCAGGGTTTTTCCTTAAACTTACACTTGAATTCTGAAAATTCTCCGAGCAGGCTTGTGTATTGATTCTCACTCTGTGGTGTCATGTGCTACCTGTTTCCATTGCATTGTGCAGATCTGTGCATCTTTTGGTAAATTGTTAGCTGCTGCCTAACATCAGGTTAGGCAGTCCAGTCTTTCTGCATGGATTAAGTTATTACAAAGGAAGATCAGCCTCTAGTTGTTTATCATGTGGAACACATCTGTCTTGTAAACTTTTTTAAAACCAGAAAAGACTTTATTAAACAAATGATGCCAGCTGAGTGCCTGTTGGTGTTTGTGTATTGCATTCCCTGAGTCACTCCTGGGTGTAACAAAGGGGGGGACACAGAGCTAAAGTTGCAGGCCAAGAAACACTTACTGCTTCAACTCATCCACCTCTCCTGTGGAAGGCTGGAAGTCAGGCTGCTGACCTGAAATCTTTGCTGTTTCTGACACATCTAAGTCATTTGTTTTGGCCGTCAAAATGCCAGACAGCTGCTCCAACTACTGCGTCCAGGGCTGCTGACAGACACTTCTGTCAGATCCATGGGAGGCAGAAGAGCATTTGGAAACTGTCAGCAAACAAGAGCTGAGAAGCAGCTGCAAAACTGCCAAGGAAGCTTCGGGGGAAATGAAAGACTGCAGGTTGTTACAGTTTGACTTCTTTCAGAGATGGTGCTACCTGTTATATTCGCTGTTCCCCAGGTCTGCCTTGCCCTTCCAGTCTTCCCTGGGCACCTGCTGTGACTGCCATCAGAGCCAGGATGCCACTGCACAGCTCTCTCCCTGATTGTAGGGATAACTCACTGGGGAGAATCCAAATGCACATCACAGTTACAATGCTGCCCACTGTGTAACCACTGTGGGATTTTTTTTAAACTTGTAGGCTGCTTGTATTGTAAAATAGCAGTCAACCCAAGACAGGAGAGTTTCAGAGCTGCACCCTGACATGGCTTTTTAAAAACCATGGATCTTCAAGAGTAAAGATTTGGCAAGCTACACACCTGGCATTTGAACAGGAATGGTGAGTGGGCAGGATAGGTGGAAGTGTTACACTTAGTCTTGCCTTTAAGAATGACATAATTTTCCATCTGACCATTATGTGCAATATCAGGAAAGGCTGTGTGTTTGGGACAGATGCTTCCTGTTGTCCTGTGCCCAGAGTATTTTTGAGCATCATGATTAGTTTCAAAAAAAACACCCATCAGCCAAGCCCACTTCATTTAAAAGTACTCTTTTCTTTTACAAAAGTTACTGCCCTACTCTACTGGCAGCCAAACTTGGGCAAGGCCACTTTTCCAAGTGCAGTTACATGGGTTTGAAACTGGGTATCTAAACCATGGATTTTTCTGCTTGTAGAGAGCTGCAAGCAAAAACCAGGAGACCTGAATTCCTGTTTCTGTTCCTTGGCTTGATATTTTGGAGGAAAAAGTATTTTCTCAGCAGAAGACGCCCCCATGTACTGCTAATTGTCATTGACTGCTATAACCAGAAACTACAATAATTATTACATTAAAAACCCTGTTTTACAGGTGTTTTTCAAACATCTCCATCCAGATACTGAATCTCTGGGTTATGTTAGTTCAAAAAATAGGATTTTAAGAATGGAACAGTCAGAATAAGTGATGTTTCTACAAAGCTGTTTGGAAAAATGGCTGGACTGTTTTATTTTGGGGTCTAAATGCAATGAATCCAAGCCAAAATAACATGACTATTGGTGTAAGTACCCAGTGGATAAGCTCATAGTTTAGAAGCTGGTGTGGAAAATTAGTTAAAAATGTTCTGATTTACAGAGATGCTCATTCATGGAGCACCCCCTCTCTGACTAGTGGAGTTTCTTCCTTTCAGTACCTGCCCAGCAAAGGGCAGACAGACCTCTGCAAGCAGTTTTTCAGCTGGTGTGAGGTGTCTGCTCTTCCCTGGCTGCCAGTCCATCCTGAGCAGTCCCACACTATTCTCAGAAATGCCAGTGTTCAGTCGGTTTTGCACCTGAGTGGTTAGAAATGCTTATCCATGCTGCATGTAACTATGGACTCTGCAGACAGCAAAGGTTTGGTGAACATTTAAACAGAGGCTCCGAAACTCTTTGCATGTAACTGATTCTCAGTGGCAGTGAGATGGCAGAGCCCTGGCAGGAATCAGAGCAGATGCTGTGAAAGTACAATGGAAGCTGGTCACCTTTTCATAGTCTGGAGTACACATTCATTCTCATACCAACCTCAATTTTCTTGTAAGTCATTCTATTCCCAATGCCTTAGGAGGAGAGCACCCAGTCTTCTCCCCAGTCCATGGTTTGCTAGGCCAGATCCCAGTCTTTCCTATGAAAACTGGCCTCCTGTTCACCCCAGCATACAGGGCTCAAAGCTGAGCTCTTTCAGAGGAATGAGGAGCCAGGCTGCAGCTTGAGGAGTGGATGACAATGGTCCCTGAAAATAAACGATGGAAATGTTGAGCTGTGGCTGACCTTGGATCCCCACACTCAGCATGGAAGGGCTGATGGAGCAGGAATAAACCCATCCAAAACCCCCCTGTTTCCCTTGTAACTGCATCACATGATGCATTGGTGTGGGATATTTTAGGAAGCCAGAGATGTAAATGTGAGTGAGGTCAGATCAGCATAGCCTTGGTGGAGAAGTGGTACCAGGGGCTGGAGACAGCCCACAGCACGGTGGGGTCTCAGTAGCTCTGCTTGCATCACATGTGTTATCAATAACCTACTAATCTTTGTTAAAGATTGGGAATGGCAATTAACACCAAATACTTCAAAAGGCCAGGCTGGACCAGGGAATGGTCCAAATGTTTTATTTCTCCTTGCTGATTTCTTTCAAAGAGCTCCTCTGATTTAATAAATAGTTTAGTACTTGCAGTCAGCAGTGTCTGAATATGTTTTTGTGCATTTGACATAATACCCACAGTATTTTAGAGTTGCTCCTGTGACAAAAAATTATTATTGGTTTTAATGAATATATTGTAACACTGGTGTACAGGGTTTGTGGCTCAGTCATGACTTAAGGAGATTTACACTTTGTGTAAGAAAGTACTTGGTTATTCATGCAAAAGTGTTTTTTCCTCTTGTGTTTAGGTTATCTGGGAGATGTTGACCTGTTCCAGATGAGGTATGATGGTAAATATTTTTCCTATTAAGAACTGGGACTCATTTTATATGGGTCGTTGAAAAGCCTATGGCTCTATGGAGCAAATACATGTCTTTTTACTAATCCTTCTGCACTAACACAACTGTAGGCAAAGGCTGGAGTACTTGGGGGTGAACAGTTCATATGGTAGATGTTGTTAACCTGTAAAAGCCTTCCATGGCATCTCTTCTAAAACTTTGAGTGTATTGGTTTTGTAGTAATAAAAATGGCAAATCTTGACTCAGAGAGGGTAAGGTGTGATGTGGCTGGTGAAGAAGGACCAGAGATGTTTATTTCTTTGCGACTATTTTCCTTTGTGCCACCTGGTGTCAGCAAAACCTAAGAAATGGAAAACCATGACACTGGATTAAGGTGGTTTTCTTTGACGTCTCCTTCCTTAAAGAAAAATTAATCAGTGATAATTGACATCACTGTTTCTTCAGAGGGTATTTGGTAAAAATATTTGCACTCTCTGGAGTTCAAAAACTGTGGATAGAAGAAATTTTTTTTGCATATTTACTCAATGATCTGCATTACATTTGTGCAAACCCCTCAGCCCTGCAGAGAAGCTGCGAGGGGAAGCAGCAGCCCTTTGTTACTGCAGCTCACACAGCCCTGTGGTGGCATCAGCGTTGTCTGTGCTGCCTTTTGGAAGCCTCAGGCTTGGAGCTGTCTTTGGTTTAGAGCATTTCTGTCCAGTTACACAACGGCAGTTTTGGCAGCACCAAGAGATGTGTTCTGGGTGTCAAGGCAGGAGGTGGATTGCCTGAGATGAGTCCAAGGCTCACAAGTACCGTAATCACTCCTTAGGACTGGCAAATATCTGCCTGTGAAAACAGGTGGGTGCCTTTTGAATGAAACCAAGGTATGGTCCTACTCACATTTGTGTGCACAAGATCTCTTTTAGGGGGGAGGCTGCCTTTACTTGTGCAGTTTGAATCAGAATATGAATACGTCTCTCATTCTGGCATGAGTTTGTTTCTTTGAGGTGCTCCTGCTCCTCAGAAGCCAGGCACTGTTTGTTGTACAATGGATTTTTATTTGTATCTCATGATAGCTCCAAATAAGTTCTCTCTAATTGCTTTTCTTTGTTTGTTTGGGGCTAGGGGGATGCAAGATAGGAATGTAAAGAGCAAACACAGTTGTTGTCAATCCTAAAATACATTCACATTCTGAAAGCTATCATTTCAGGATAATACTTCACAGGGGCAGTCAGATGGAATATTCCTCCCTATGGAGAGTTGATTATTGTGTCGTTGTCTCACCGCGCTGAGGTTTGCTGTCCCTGAAGCAGGCACAAAGAGCAATCAGCCAGGTAACATTCCCTGGTGTGCTTTAGGAAGTGGAGCAGTGTGGGCAACAACCTTGTGGTGCCCAGCCAAAGAACTCCTGGCCAGCATGGAAAATTTCCAAGAGGCTGATAAATGTCCTTAGAAAAGAAACCTGAACGAACCCCCCGAACCTGCTAGAATACTTTATGATATGCTAATACATAGTGAGGACTTGATGAAATGGGAGGGAAGGTGGAGCAATGGGGATGTTTATTATGGACTAAAAGGAATAACCATGAAAACTTTAAGTTTTAGGAAATTTATTGGAATATAGCCAGCAGGCTTCATTAAGTTGAGGTATCCATTGCAACCATGAAGTTGTTGTGTGCCTGCTGCAAAACTGCCTCTGTGTTTCAGGGGAGAAGAGGAAGGTGAGAAACTCTTTTATTCCCGTTAGTTTAACGTACATATATCTTTAACACATCTAACGAAACACTTACGAATGAATTTCCATTTCCCCACCTGTGTTTTGGGGAAATCCACGTTGCTCTTTTATAAAACTGATTAGAAATATTTCTGATGGTAGGACAAATTGTACTTTTTCCATTATGCTCCAGTGGTGAAAGTGTTCTGAGCTAGCCAGAATGTTCCTGCAAATAATTACAGTGAAATATAATGTATTATTGATTAAAATCTGTAAAGAAAATTGATCAGAGTATTTAGATTCAGAGTAATGTCTCATTCTTATATAAAGTATTGTTGAGAAGTCCATGGAGTCATATGCAGCCACATGCTGATAAGAAAACCATCTTGAAGAGCAGCATAGTGCATTCTTGCAAGGATAACAGTGCTGACATTAAAACTGGAACTGATTATGTTCAACATGGTTTAGGAAAAAGAGTTTCAAATTAGCCCAGAAGTTTTGGCTACAAGCTCTTAACTTCAAATCTTGTTTGCTGTTGCCTGCTTTGGTGTTCACTCTGTGTTTTCACTTGTTTTTTTACTTGTGCCAGCTCCAGGAATCTCTCAGGGTGAAAAGGATCTCAGGCTGGGAGAAGCTCTGCTGCTCCTGATGTGGGTACCAGTGTTGGTGATCCTCCAGTCTGCACCAGACAAGGCAGAAAGATTTTGCATATCAATGCCAGGTCAGTCAACTTTTTTTTTTTTAAATTATTTCCTGCCTGAAATACGTGTGTTTGTAAAGATAAACACAGAATACATTTAATTCCTGTTTATGCCCCATGCCTCCTAAGGAAGGTGCCAGATGCACTGCTTTTGAGCACATTTTATCTTGCCTTCCAGCATCCCTTCTTTCCCCATGATCAAGCTGATCAGCTCCTGCTCCTCTGTCCATTGTAACCCCATGCTGAAAAGTGGACCCATCCCCCTGGGGCTCCTGCATAAGCCCAATTTCCAGTACAGCTTGCAAAGTGGGCTTTGTGTGGGTTTTGGAAACGTTTAGAAGGATGTAAAAATAGAATAAAAGATGCTGGGAAGGAAAAAAACCTGCTTGCCTGTGCAGGCATGCATCCTTTTGAGGTCCCAGTGGGGAAATGAGGAGTAAGGGAGAAGGGAAACAGCTGGAAGCTCGAGTTGTGTCTGTGAGGTTTTTTCCTTGGAGCAAACCAACTGGAGTAAAAGATGCCTCATGTATGAACTGGATGTTTCTACACTGCTGGCAGCGTGCCCAGAATTACCAAGTGAAAATGCCATAGGAGATTATTTAAATGCACTATATATATATATAATGGTGTTGCCATGCTGGTGTAAATAAAGTATAAAATACATTGACCTGTAATCTGAAGAGCTCTGGAGTCTGTAGGCTGATCACCTGTTCATCTCCAAATGTACATGAGGCAGGAATTTGGGCATCATTTGTTTGCACCTTTCTGGCCTGCTATGTTGGTGTAATACAATCATTTTCAGCCGTCTCCAGTAACTGTACTCTGAAATATAATGTTTGAGCTCTGAGGTTCATCCACTGTCCCCTCTGCTGCTCCTGTTAAGTCTATTTTATAGCAAACCACACCCTTGCTTTGCACCTGCTGTAGGATGCTTCCTATGGAGGCCAAAAATCAGGGGGACTGGTGACTCCTCGATACAGGAGGGATAAGGAAGAACACAGACATCCTGACCTTCGTTCCACACAGTCCTGGACAGGTTCTGTTACTGGTCCCCCATTCAGAATGTACAGGAGGTGCTGAGGAAGACCTCTTGGGCCATGGCATTATTTGTATGATGATGGTTTTCACCTCCAGCTCGCCAGTCTGGTCATAAGATTCACTTAATTCACTTAATTCAGTTTTCTTGCATCACCAGCATCTGGGTAAAGTGGAGGTTCAGTTCATGAGTGTGGGTTGACAGAGGATTAATTTAAATAAGCTAGAAGTTGTGTTCCTGATGGGGAAATCCAGAGACACTGGAGAAACTGCAGCAGCTCTTTGTATTCAGGAAATATGCTGTGCCTTTGTAACATCAGCTTAGATTACTGAATTGAAGGGATCTTGAGTCCTCACAGCAACAGGGCTCCATACAGCATTTCTCTTTATGATTAATTTGAGAGTTGCCAACTTTTCTTGAATATATATATATAAACTAAATAAAAATATTTAAAGTGGCACTATAGAAGTGCTGCTTTAAAACTTAGATATATGCATATGTCATCTATATAAACAGATGTAATATATATATTCTATATCTATATCTGTGCATCTGTGTCCTGCAGGGTCTTAAGCAGATGATAACAGTTTTAGGCACAGATATTTTTGGAATTCAGTAAAATTTTGGGTTACCCACAACAATCTGTCACCGCCAACCAGGGACACTTTGGTACTTTCTTATTAAGATCAGCCTTAAAGTTTGCCTGGCAGAGATGTGCTCACATAAAAGCAATAGGCAGGTCTAGCAGGTTTTTCTTCAGAAGGTGTGCTAAATTCTGTTTGTTTCTATTTTTCCAGACTGATTTGATTGTCAAAATACTCACTCAGAGACAGTTTACTTCTACCCTTGCTGGAGTCTCCCGAGATGTGTTGCTTAGCATGGGTGTTTTCCTGAAGTGATACTGCTCATTTCTTGGGACCACTGGTTTCAGTTCACCTCATTTATCCAATTCTCAAAAAGAATATAAATATTTACTGTATAATATAACACAACGTAATAATACTTCACGAGATCTTGTCTCGACCTATGTTCTCACCTATAAAAACCGTGTTTACAGAAATATTGAACAGCCTTTTGTGTAACAAAATGGAATAGATGGAATATATTTAGGCCCTTTAGGTGTTGCAGTACTAGCTTCACAATAAGTGAAGAGAGAGAGAGAGAGCCTTTAGGAGCAGTTTTACTTCTTCCTTCACCCCAAATTTGTCTCCTTGAGGGGTGCAGGGCACATTGAAGTTTGCAGCATCTCATTTCGTGATGTTGTCATGTGATACTTTGAATCTTTATTGGTCTCACTGGGAAAGCCTAGGGTGTCTAGGAGAGGTCTTATCAGGTGAGAACGATCCTTTACCCCAGCTGCAAGATTTTGCCTTTTTAATCTCTCCTAGTAGGTCTGTGAGAGCTTAAATGGATGTGGGAAGTGGGGAGTCTGACAACCAGCCACAGCTGTTAATACTCTTTCTGTTATACAAGGCACATGTTTGGACAAACCACTGGGTAAAACGACACGGTTTCTTATTATTTTCATTCCCCCCTCCCCCTTTTGATTGGTCCTTGGGTTTGGAAGTGTTTGACAAAAGCCTGTGCTAGTGAGCCTGTGAGTGAGCAGCTTTGCTAGAGCACCTGCAGCAACTCCAGCTGTCAGCAGGAGATGCTCCTGGAAGCAAAACTGAAGGAGGAGAAATGCTGCATCAGGAGTGCTTAACTTCAGGTGATTTCTGGACAATTATGCATACACTTGTATTTTGTTTTAATTCTTCCTTGATCTTGCAGAGAAACCTAAACTTTCTTTGGTACCTTAGAGACTTCTTGGAGTTACAAGACTTCTTCCAAACAGATGGTTCTTAACTTTCCTCACAGATTATTTCTGCTGAATTCCTTGCTTTTTGCTTTAGCTGCCAGTACTTCGAATTTTACTTTTTTGTAATATAAACACTTCTAGTGGTAGGGTTGTTTTTTTTTCCCCAGACGTGTGCTTATTTAAACTCCAGAAATGCAGCCCACCAAACCAAAACTGTAGTTAGATTTCTACTATTTTAACGGGACATTGAGGTACTGGAGCATGTCCAGAAAAGGGGCAACAAAGCTGGTGAAGGATTTAGAGAGCAAGTCCTGTGAGGAGAGGCTGAGGGAACTGGGGTGTTCAGCCTGGAGAAAAGGAGGCTCAGGGGAGACTTTCTCACTCTTTACATATCCCTGGAAGGAGGGTGTAGCCAGGTGTGGGCTGACCTCTTCTTCCAGACAACCAGCAGCAGGACAAGAGGACACAGCCTCATGACGTGCCAGGGGAGGTTCAGGTTGAACATCAAGAAAAATGTCTCCCTGGAAAGGGTTGTCAAGCATTGGAATGGGCTGCCCAGGGAGGTGGTGGAGTCACCATTCCTGGAAGTGTTCAATAAATGACTGGATGTGGCACTCAATTAAACCATAGCACTGGCAGGGTGGTGTTTGGTGTTGGACTCTGATCTCAGAGGTCATTTCCAACCTTAATGATTCTGTGATTCTAAGGGTTTCTTCTTCTTTTCAGTGATTACTTTTTGGGGACCTGACTATTTGCAGGTGTTTTTTATATGTTGATTTATATCTCAATTTGTATCAGCAAGCACATTTTACATAACCTCTTTAAGGTGAGGGTAAATAAGGAATCTTTTCTATAATTCTGTGCTCACCACCTACGGTATAAACCAGAACTAAAAGCCCTGGTTAACCTGGAGTTTGCATTGGCAAGATCTGTGTCACCTAAATTGTTACTCCCCACATATTCAGGCCACTGCATCCCACACCTAGGCCTAAGAAAGTGCCTACAGCTTCAAATTACCTTTTATACCCATCTGATGAAATTCTAATTAAAAAGAAAACCAGCATTTTCTTATGAACACACAGAGATAATGATGTTCTAAGTGCTTCTTAAACATCATCAGATGGTAAGTTTAACACTAATCCCGTCTGCTTTGCACAAGTGATTGCCTCTTCTTCTTTGCAGTAATTTCCACATTTCAATGTGTGTGGGCGTAGTGAGTGTTTTTAAAATAAAATACCTTAATTCTGGGGGTAAGAAAGCAGGTACTGATAAGCTTTTCTGTGATTTCTACTGCTGTGCCTCCTGAAGGGAAGGGAATGTGCTTGTCTTTTGTCTAATCACTGGCTACACCTTTATTGTCGTCTCAGAGCCTGAAATGTTTTGTCCTGTCCCTAAGCAATGTTGCAAAGAATTTTGTTTGACATGGAACACAGTAGAAGTTAGGGAGGAGGTGTGTGTTTGATTTTTAGACCAGACCACAAACATCGTGGTAACCAGCACTGCGTGATCATTTAGGACAAATTAGTTTTGCCTTTAAGAGGGGGAGGAAAAAGCAAAAGAATTATGATTATTGCAGTGGAAATTTAGTGAAAAAAAAAAAGTGAGTTGTGCATTGAATCATTTAATTATATTTCCTCAATGAGAAGGACTTTTTTTCCCTGTTGGACTTGAAGGTGCTGAAAATGGGCACACAGGCAATGCACATAGGCATTTTGGCCAACACAGATGCTGGATGAAATTCCTTGCCCCAAGCTTTGTGTCAGGCAACCTTGGAGTCTACCACCTCCTTTTCACGTAATGCTGCATTCTGAATGACATTTTGTGTAGTTTTTCCGTTATTAGGTGATTTTTTCCTGCCCTATCCTGTCAGCTGTAAGGCAGTCTAAATGCTAATAGAGTTGAAATGCACTAAAAGAATGCATTGAGACTACACCAGCAATAATTCTTTAGGTATTATGAATACTGTGTCTATTTATGTGTTCATTTGTTATGTTTGGGAAGGGAATCTGTTTAGACTCTTTTTTTTGAGAAAGGTTTCTGTTTAATAACTCTTCATAAGTGAGACATATGACCTATTTCCAGAACAGAAATATATTGGCTTAGTGGTTCTAATAAGCTAATTTGAGTTCCATTTCTGTTTATTGGGTAAATGAGCAAATGTGAAAAATGAAATTAAATTTGTCTAATTTGTTCCACCAGCAATTTTCCAGGTTATATTTAGAGTACTGAATATACTGCATTTTTTCTGATTTCTGTTTGTAACGTGTGGGAAAAACTAGACTATGTCATTTCTCCAGTGGTTTTTAAGGGAAAAATATGCATTTTAGGGATATGCTGAAAAAATAAAAACAATCCTGGAGAAAGGAGCAGCTCAGGAATGTGAGGATAATTTTGAATTTCACATTTGTTTGTTGCTGCTCAGTATGCAAAGCTGGAGAACTTAGGAAAGGTTCTAACCCTTGGTAATGGTCATCAGTCCTTTAGCCTGGGTTTTTAGACTTTCACTGGTTTATCATCAAATACAGTTTTACAGATTTAGTTGTACTTTTGGACATTGTAATGCCAAATTTCAGTGTTTTCAATCTAATTTTAGTTGCAAGCAGGTGTGCAAAATCATTTGGAGTAGGAGCAGAAAACCACATGTAACACTTAGGTAGGACTGTAGATAGCAATGACCAATCAATATGATTTATAGTCCCACTTCTTACATCTTTTTTTTTTATTATTAGCAGGCAATATGCCACTAATAATATGTGTCTATATGAACCCAACAGTCTGTCAGCCAGGGAAGATTATTGGCATGTTAATTAACCACCGTGTCCTCTACATGGAGGAAGTGATTCTCCTCTGTATTATGTCATTTTAGTGCAGTTTTAATAGTGCAGCAGAAATAACTAATACCAGAGGATTACATTTTCTTTTAATATTTTATGATTAACTTGAAAACACAGTGATCCATGTGGTGGCTCTTCAGCAGAGCATTGTGCTGGTCTGGAGAACTATGCAGCCCCAAATTTTTAATATGCTATTCCTTGAAGATAGGGTGACTCTTCACTGTAGAGAAAAGAGTTGCCACATGTCATATGTGTAGATTTCAGGAAGGTCAGTTGGGATGTCACAGCAGAGGTCACCCAGGAATCCCATGGTTTGCACCTGAGTGGCAGCACTTAGGAACAAAGATGTTTAATACAGATTAAAAATGCTTAAAACTGCAAAATAAAGAGGGGGTGCTTGATCTTGACCCTTAGGAAAAAGGGAATCTTTGGCTGAGCTGTGTGTCAGACTGAGGACTCTTACCAGGCTGATGAGGTTTTCCCTTAAGCTCTTCAGGAATGAAAGATGGGCTGGCAAAGTTGTCAGTACCAGAAATGTCTTTAAATCAAAAGCAGCCTTTGCAATTTTTCCAACAATATGAAGTGCGGCGGCGAGGGAAGGATGCTGCGCAACCAATGTGATTGATAAAGCAAGCTTCGATTTATTCCCGAATAGCGCAGCCTTTTATACGGACTGAGTACAATAGGTATAGTGTGAGTGACAATAATGCCTTATGCACAGTATCTGTGTATGTTCTGTCCTTGCTGTATCTTTCTGTGTTCTTGCTGTATCTTTCTTCAGGGTTCTTCCTTGTCCCACGGTCTTGCCAAGGATTCAGTGTTCTTGTCAGTTCAGCTGTTCTATTCTTTTACCAGCATGGTACAGCACAATCGCCTGTGTCTGCCTGCACGTCTTGCAAGATGGAGTGCGGCCTGCTTCCCGGCCTGCTCCTTAGCACAGAGATTGTCTGTGATGTCAAGCCATTCTCCAACAATGAAGTTTGCAATCTCTGAGCTGCATCAATAAATGAGTACCAGAGGACTCAGTGTCTGTTCCCCAGTCCTCGTTAGCTGGAGATGATGCAGGTCAGAGGGGCAAGTTATGGAATAAGATTATTTTTCTGCTTCAATATCTCAGTGTTCAGATGAGGGAAATATTAATTTTGGATGCAGCCCACAACACGCTCCCCTTTAAACTCCAGGGAAGCCTGGATCTAAATGCATACCACAGGCACCCAGTATCACTGTGAAAGTGACTGCTGGGTCATATCAAGTATCTGTTTCTGGTTCTAATTAAAACACATTTATTGCTTGGCTACTCAGGAAAATGGAATACAGGCATAATAATGTTAGAGGCACCTGAGCCTCTGTGTGCAATGTAATTTACACAGCCAGTCAGAGATGTAAATCAGTGCTGAAGCTGAGTTTGTCATGAGAATGTTACTGAATAAGAAATGCTGTCCTTTAAAGCAATCTCACTCATGAGAAAAAAATTAAAATGTAGTTGTTCCATAATGTCTCACAGATAATTAGTGACTCCAGATATTTACAGCAATCTGGAGTTGCTAATGCTGGTGACAGAGCTACACCTTTAACACCTGGATGTTGTATGGGGCTGGGGCCACCTGCAAGAGCCAAACCCCCTTGCTGAGACCTCCTCTGGGAAGCTCAGCTCTTTGAAGAGGAGCCTTGTAGAACATAATTACAGCCTAGATTTTGTGCTTTCAAAAGGCCTTATCAACCTCATCTCTGTCTTCTGGGAACTTGGCTTGATGCTGTGATGGAATCAAATTGACTCTTAATTAGTTAGATTCTATTCAGGAAGGAGAGGTTATTGAAAAATACCGACTTTCTCTGTGTGCTGTGCCCCAAGCCAAAGCTGCACAGCTGGATGCAAACCCTAAACCAGTTCCCAGTGTTAGGACAGTCCCTGTATTTGAGATGCAGTGCTTTGATATTTCATGTGGCACAGTTTGAAGGTGAAATCTAAGCAGGTGGGCATGGTGTTTTCTGTCCCTAGGTTTCTAGGGTTTTGATTTAGTAAATATGCTCCTGAAACATGCAATCCCCCTACTTTGGACTAATTTAGGGTACTCCTTGTAACACGAGAAGTTTATTTGGATGATTCTTAAGTAATGCAGTTGAAGCACATGGGGAGCATGAGGATCAGCTGCCTTATCTGCTGTCAGGTGGCTTTAATCCAGTGAATTTACTGTGCAGGGCACCTGGTAAGCAGATAATGCTGTGTTGCTTATTTAAATAAGGTCTGCTAATCTCTAGACCTCTTGCCTGGCTAGTCCAACATGTGCTTTCAAAGGATGGTACGTGGTAATTAATTACGGTGATCGGGTTTAGCGAGGGTTATAGAAAATCCCACATAAAGAAGTGAGTGGGTGAAGGCTAAATTCAGTAAAACCAATTTCTTCCCTCTCTATGGGGAGAAAGCCATAAAGAAAAATTGTTTATTACCACCCTGGAGAAAAGCATCTTTTCTCTATTCTTATATCAAACATCTTGTATTAGACCCCAAATTTTGGTGAGCAACAAGAATAACTTCAAAGGCATAGAAAGAGGTCTGGAGATACAGGAGATGAAATTAAACAAAGGTTAGGAGGGAAGGAAATGGGTTCGATTAGAGATTGTGTGAGACAAAACAACAGGGCAAAAATACCAGTCTGATTTTGGTATTTTCTCACTTAGAAATAATTGTGTGGTGATGTGTAGCTCTTAACTAGGCCCTATAGAATCAAACTGGTATTTAAAATTATGGAGTATTTGTGTTTTCTTCTGGTTTTTATTATCCATGAAAAGATGCTTAGACTTCCATATTTATGAGCTTTTACTAAAATAATTTAAGCTTTATAATGTCATTAAAATTATTACTCAGTTACATGAAAAGTGCAGGATTTTAAGATTTGCTTTGTTTTAAATATTGATTTGTATTTGAGATACCACTGAGATCTCAAATGTATTTCAAGAAAACTTCAGCTGAAAGTAACTTTTAAAAGTGTTTCTAAGAGTTTGAAGTTATGTTCTTTGTAGTTTACCAGTGACAAAGCAAAATCACCATTTACTTAAATAGAGCTGGGCTTTTGGGTCTCTCCCCTGTGTATTTTTGGTCATTGCTTAAAAAATTATTTTCTTCTGGTTGAAGTCAAATATGAAGTCCCTTAAAAAAAGGAAACAATTTTTAAAAACCACACTAGAGTGTGCATACGATAACCTTTGACACAAATCTCTTGGAAAATGGCAAATTATTAAAGATTTTTGGTTTGATTTTTTAAAAATTTATTTTTTGCACTTAGCACATTTAATTTCCTGTTCTGAAGGAAATTCAGGAATGTACATAGATCTAGGCAGGAATGACATGGCTTTTTATCCTAATAAGCACCATGACAGTTGCTCTGTTCCCCACTGCATTCCCCACTTACCCGATTAAGCTGTGATTAAAAGTCCTTCACACACCCTAAAGATTTGAAATGCAGGTTAGACCAATTCCTGAATATGTACAAATGCAATCTCTGGTGGAAGGAGAATTTGAAACGCTTGTTAATTCTGTATTAAAAAAACCAAAACAAACTTAAAAGCTAAATCTACTTCAGCTAACTTTTTTTCCCCTCTCTTTTCCTTTTCCAAAAGTGCCTCCCTGGTAGCAAGAGAGCTTGGAATTAGAGGTGGGATAACAAAATGCTGCAGAGGAAGGTGCTGCCTGCGGCTGAGGCATTCGCTTTTGAAAGCAGGTACACTTCTTTCCAGCCTAACTCTCTTTCAAAGAGAAACAGAGGAATATCTGATTGCATTAGCAAGGGTGATACTGTCAAATTGACTTTAGAATTGTCTTTGATGGTTTGCTGTCCTTAGGATATAAATCGGGCAAGGATTTGTTAAAGAATAGCAAAGCTGGCTGTGTATTGTTTCCTTTCTTGTTTTTGTGCTACTGTGTGCAATGTCAGAATTTTAGAGGAGTGTTTGGCTGTATAGGATTTACCCTGTGGATAAGGATGCCCTTAATTTCATTTTGGAGTTAATGAGCTGGGAGGGGCTCCCTCCAGCTGTGGAGCAAAGCCTTTCAGGCCAGGAAGAGAACACGGCCTGGGCTGCCAGCAGTCCCTTTGATGAGTGGTACAGTTAGAAAAACACCTCTGTATGCCCCAGTTCCCAGAATTTACATTGGGAAAAGCTTTTTGTGCTCCTACACAATAGCAACAGAATGTCAATAATCAATAGTAATTATCCAGAACCCAGGGGGGGAGGGCAGAAATTGTTACCTGTGCAGAAAAAATGATATTTGAATGCATTTTGCTGATTGTGGTGTTCATTTCCTATATGTCATGTTTAAAGGAGATATTTTTGGATATGAGGTGAGGTGTCCACTTCCAAGTAATGCGTGTGCCTCACGCTGAATGTTCTAGAAAGTCCCTGAGATGCTGTCACACAAGCCCCAGCACATGTGACAAGGTGATGCTGTGAGTACACACATCAAGCCGTGCTCCCAGTACAACTCCAAGCCTAAATGAGGGAAGAAACTGGGAGATGGTGACATGGCCTTGCTCTTTAGTGGCTGCCTTTGATACCCAGAGGGAGCTGGGACTCACTCTGGGAACTGGATAGACGAGTCCACATGGGAAAACCCAGGTGTGGGCAGGGAATGTAAATGAGCACTGCACCTTCCTAACATGATTTGTTCAGCCTCTTGGAAAATTTAGGAGATGATAATGAGTATTATTTGATTACATTTTCTAGACAATATCCCACTGACTTTGTTTATTAGTTTTGGAATTTGATTTGTATTTGTAACAAAGTGTCTACCCTGCTATCTTAGCACTTGATAGCAACTAAAATGCAAACAAGAGAAATTATCATAATAAATGCTTACAGTTTATTGTCAATTCTATAATCAAAATGAGGTCAGTCAAAAAATAATTCAGTGGCTCTTTGTCTTCAAATGGCACCCTCCAGAAAAGCAGGTTTAACGTATAGAATTTATGATACAATATATGTGTTGGTCTTGAAAACTTGTGCTCAAATGCCTTCAGCACTGACTCATTTCTAACAAAATTCCTTTTTGAAGGGTGATAAAACTGTGTTAATGTTATTAGAATTTCTTTGGAATATTATATTTAATGTTAATTGGCCTAAGTTTTTTGGAATGACAGAGGGGGTTGCCTGGGGAAATTTAATTACAGTTCTGTCTTTGTTTCCACTTGCATTTGGAACTTCACATATGAAAAGCATGATTACCTTCTTTCATTGTTTTTATGTGTATGCGAGTTGCTTACCTCTGGACAAAAGCTGTGACAGTGAGCTTGTCATTAACAAATGAACGTTTTTGAAGGAATGTGTTGGAGGAGAAGCAAGGATGTGATGGGCAGCTGAATTGCCCAGGCTTTTGGGAAGCATCCTTGGTAGTCTTACTGAAGTTACAGCAGGTGAGCAGCTCTATCCTTGCACAGCAGGCTCAGTTTCCAGTGACCAAACACAAAGAGAGGAAGCAGAGAGGGAGGGGAAGAAAAGTCTCAAGTTTTTCCTTTTTCATTCTCTCAACCAACAGCAGCTAGGGAGGGCAGCTGCCCTGCTGAGATACAGCCTTTCCCTCTCCAGCAGGACTAAGAGCTTGAGCTGAGCTAAGCTCATCACATGGCTGAGCATGGGAAATTAAAAGTGGAGTGTTCATGGTGTTAAGTTCAAGAACTGGTGTTCACACCTCCAGCTGTCATGGGCCCCTGGCACCCTGAATTTACTGTCCATTGTGTCTCCTTTTATAACAGAAACCACCATTTTATTTCACATATATGGGACTAAAAGGTGACATAATGAAGTAATTTCTTTTTTTGTTTTTTTTTTTTTTTAGAAAAGCTTTTTCTTTGCACCCCTCCAATATGGCAAAATTAAAAAAATTTGCTTCAAGAAGATGCTGCCTTCTGGCAGCTGTTACTTTGCTCACCATCATCCTTGTAAAGAATGAGTTAATTTTCTTCTCAACTTTGTGCTTTTTTAGGAAGAGGAGGCTGTGGTTTTGGAGGAAAGGAAAAAGAGTGTATCTCTTACCTTTGTGTTTAGTGTAACTTTTGAGCTGCGCAACACTTAAAGTTTGAGAACAAATCTAAGCATTTCAGTGCAACCTCCATCTTCAGCTGTGCCTTAAAATAACCATTTAGGGACTTGATGTACATGCAGTTGTCTTCCAAGACATATTTCATATTGTGGTAGGAAATAGCAAGTGTCCAATGGAAGCGTTTCCCAAGAAGCTGAATTCTGCTGCAGTCCAAAGTAGGACTTTCATCTTAGAACACAAAAGATACTGTAAAACATCTGAGTATTAGGATTGAACTGAGTGAAGCAAACATCACTTTAAGAAACCTTTATTCATATTTTTTGACTGCAGCTATGACTGAATGAAGTTGTTTTGTAGAGGCAATGAATAACGCTGAATGCAGGGCATTGGGGGAGTAGGTTGGAGCCAAGATTTACATTGGGGTAGCTGCTGCCTTTTTGTTTGAAAACAACATCAAAACTACAAAAAGTGCAATAGGTTTTAGTGCTTTTTAGAGACTACGATAAGAAATCCCATTTTTATTGGTAAGATCTCACTGCTTTTGTCACTAATGAAGATATTATAATTGAAGATTAGGATAGTCTTGTCCTAATGTCTCCAATGAACGACTCTAAAGCTTCCTCTTATACTCTTTCCCAGTCCCTAATTGCTATTACACCACTGATGACAGGAGCAGTTTTATTTCAAGGTTGAATTGGGGCAGTTTTGTTCATATTCCAGCCACGTGGTTTTGCTGGCTCACTTTAAGCAACATTCCCCTCAAGGTATTTAAATACACCTTAAGATAGGGGGAAATTCTGCATTGTTCCACTGCACCTTTTGGATCGGTGTCTCCATGCCCAGGGTTGGATTGACCTCTCCCGGTTATTTAGCTTTTAGGAGCTGAGTTTCCAACAAAATGCTCCCAGGCAGAAGCACTGCAGAAACTAAGCCACATGAACAAGACACCCTACTACAGGCAACAAAACTAACATGTATAACAGGCATTGGCAGCAGGTGTGAATAAAATTCCTTGCCCAATGTCACAAAGAATGATATCAGGCTTATGGAGCCAATAAAAAGCAAAATCTGTTCCTACTGAAACCCCTTTGAGCAACTCCACCTCTCCACCTGAGTCTGTTGTAAATCCTTGTGAGCATCCTGAGGTGTTTTTTCAGCCTTCAGCCTTCTTCCTGCAAAAGCTGGTTTGTGTCAGCTGTGGGGAGGCACAGCTAATTTGGGGCTGGACCAGGTTTTCGAATTGAAGCACAATCGTCACTTTTTTCTTGTTTGCTGTCTCCAATGCCTTCATTGTGATTGCTCCAAAGCTGAGTCCTGACAAGTGACAACATAATAATCTCCAAAGAGAAAGGCTGGCAGGGCCCTCGCCTGTGGTGTTCAACTGCATCAAGCAAAACAAAGTGAGATTTCATGGAAGAAATACGTGTAGATAGGGAGGGACTGAAGCACGGAGCGTGTCCAGTTCTGTGGAAGGGCTCAGCTCAAGCCTCTGAATTCTGCAGAGGGTTTGCCATACAGAAAGGTGCCTTTTGAAGAGCCTGAGTGAAAGCCCAGCCCTGTTAAAATCCCGGGATTGCCACTCCCAGTGGTATCTCAGAGTTCATTCCGGGTCTCTCCACAGCAGGGCCCCTGCCTGTCCATAGGGGAAATACAACAAAAGTGAGCTCAGAGCTTGAGGGACTTCCATACCACCATAACCAGTGGTTCTGAAACAGATCCGAGGGGATTAAAAATCAGCAGCATTAACTCCAGGTGACTTCAATGGGCCCTGCTAATTCTAGAAACAGTGAGGAGCTCAGCATTGCTCCTTGCTGGGGTAGACAGAATTGACAGTGTTTGCAGAAAAAATTAGCAGCTGCTCAGAGGGGAGGACAAAAGTCTGAGGAGAAATGGCTGTGCATCACTTTCATTCATCTTATCCATGAAATCTGAAACGGTTTTAAGTTCCTGCTATTTTTTTCTTCCTAAATGCCAGGTTAATATTTTTTTGCATCTCTTTCTTGACTTTTCATATTTTCAGAGAAGGAGGATGCACTTTTCAGGCTCAGGGTGAACACTGTGCTGACCTGCAGCACACACACCTCCATGAAGCTTTTGGAAAACAGGGCAGCTGTGCTGTACCCGATGTGGCAGAGAGCATCTCGGAGCCTTTGGCCCAGGGAACACACCTGATGGGGAAATAATTTCTCCCCTTTCTTTGCTTAGGCAGCTCTATTGTGAAGGATCACTCCCAGGAAGGTAATCTGTCTTCCAGGCTCTGAGATAAATGTGGGCAGGATCCTATTGATTTTTGTGGGAGCTGGATGGGCTCATAAAGGCATATTTTTAGACATAATTTGCTATTCTCAGCTCTGGTCAGTGCTTTCAAATACTTGAATTTCATCAAATCAAGAGTGTTTTTGAAGAGGATGTAGTCTTTACTAGTTCTGGCTGCATGATCTTGAACAAGTCATGCAGGCAGGACCCTCTTATTTTATATTTTTTGGTCCATTTTCAGGTGACATCAATAAACTGACTTTTCAAGGTGTCAAAAGCCCCCAGGGTAACCATCCCATGCTTTAAAACCAGGAGAGGATTTCTTCACTGAGCAGACACTGAGTTTTAAGGACTGTGCCCTGTGCTCCTTGTTGTACGCATCTTGAGGTTATAGTGGTGAGTGAGGATGTGCAAAACCAGAGCATCCTCTGCACGGGGAGCTTGAGGGAGCGTGGCAGCTGCTCACAGAAGAAAACTGCCCCTGCAAGGTGGCAAGAAATGTCTTTATTTTAGCTCTTCTTAGTGGAAGAAGCCAACTGAAAGATCTCAGAGGCACTGCTCCTCCAGAATATGTAAGCAGCACCTAGGAGGGTCCCTGGCTTCTGAAGTTTTGTAGCTGGTTTTTAGCCTTTCTTGTCTTGGGGTGGTTAACAGACTTGATGCTCTTTACCATCAAAATCTCACAAAATTTGTATGAAATTAGTGTCACGTGTGTTACTTGCACTGAAAAAATATATGCCTTGGGGTTGGCAATAAGGAAAGAATGGAAATGAGACACCGAGCAAACGGAGAGTCTTTTTGAACAGATGAATTTGAAAACTCAAATCTTTCCCTGTGGAAAAAAACTTATCTGCTTTTAGTAAGAGAAAAGCAAACCCCAAACCAGAGCGAAATTCTTGCTCTGCTGCACGTTCTGGCTCTAATCATACAATGCCTTTGCAGGGGCCTTCCTTGCCTCCCCCTGATGTCAGCAGGGAAAAGCTGCAGCTCCCCACAGCTCGGGAGAGCCCATCCATGCCCGTGTTTGAACCTGTCTCAGTTCAGCCAGGCCCGCTGTGGGTTTAGCTTCAAGCACATTTAAAGTCCCACTGAGGCACAAGTGTAAGCCCACTGGGATTTTAGCTTTTGCTAAATTTGGTGCTGGAGAGCCTGGCTAAATGTGTGTTTGAGTTGTGGCCTCTGATAGAGCATGTTTGTATAATGCAATATCCTGATTTGTGAAAGGAGGGAACACAATATTTATCGGGATACTGCAGGAGTCAGGTTAATCTTTGTGCATCCTTAAATCCTCCTCTGAATCCCTGCAAGACTTTGGGCTCAAAGACCCCTGCGCTCAGAGTGCTGCTATGCAAAGGCAATCATCCATAAAGTCTTTTTATTTATCATAGGCAAGGAGTTCCCATCAGAAAATGATGCATTTAGAAAAGTAACAGGAAACCTAAATTTATGCAGCACAGCAGTTTTGAAGTAAGCAGGCAGTCTAGACACCTACAGCTGTTACATAAGGATGCATTGAGGACTCATTAATATTTCACTAAACAATAAAATGTTGTATATCAAAGTATTAAAATGTAATGTTATCCGTTTTGTTGCCTTGCAATGGGAAACAAACCATGAGAAGGCATCTCATAGGAAGAAAAACACCAGGGTAGACTTGAAAATTACTTTATATGTAAAAAAACTTTGTGGATAAACTTCATGGGTTTGAAAAAGAAGCCGGATAGGAGAAGGGGAGCCGTTTTCAGGGTCTGTTCTGGTTTTACAGCCACACATATTTAAACTATCCATTGTAACCTGGGATAAACCCACGACAGGTGATTTGTGTGTTCACACTGGTTATGGCAGGCACGTTCAGGGGCCTGCTGCTGGCTTTGTGCTGAGGTTTGGGAAGCCTTATCCTTTATATGTCAGCAAATGTTGTGTTTGCTTCCCAGTCAAACGAGTTTTTGAGAGTGCTGTTGTAAATTTGGACTGAGGCAGCTGCAGGCTTTGAAGGGGTGATGCTTGAAGGGATTGGGTGCTTAGCTTGCTCTCCAGATCCTTTCTCTGTGCCTTGGAAAAGGCAAACATCCAGGGAGAGTTTCAGATTGTGGTGGGTTGGCCCTGGCTGGATGCCAGACACACCACCCTTGTACCCCCCCGATACCAAAACCTGGCCACACAAACCCAGTTCACATATACATGAGATATGCTTATTTCCATTTACAAAAACCAAAGCAAAACAAAGCAAAAAACCCCAGGAAAACCCCAACAAAATCAACCCACCAGGAAATACAAGTAAAAAACAACCTCTTTTTGGCTTTGGAATTACACTAAGCAGTTAAGAAGAATGGCAGCCTTTTAAATAGGGCTGTTCTCAGTAGGTCTTGAAATACTATACGAAAAAAAAATCTGTGTCATCGAGTTTTAGGCAGAAAAACTGAGGCAGTGCAAATTCTTCCCCTGCCAAGTCTCATCTTGGGCTGTGGGGGTGAGAGATAAGGTGACTGTGGCTGTATCTCATTTGGCTGTCAAGGGAACCAGCCTGTGCATCAGGCCCTACAAACAAGAGCGCTTGCTGTCAGGAAATTTTGATTTGCATTAGCAGTCCCAAATAAAATAAACCCCCAAATTAAAGCCCTCAATACAGAGAAATGATGGGATGGTTTAACTGAGATGTGGTTCTAGTTTTACTGGGGAATGGCTGCACCAAAATCTTCTAGGTTACACACGTGTATGAATTTAGATCAATGCAGGGGCGTGTCAGTCCTTAAAGTAAATTTTGGTGGGGTGAAAACCTTGATTATATCTTAGGTTTTAGCAATGAATGTCTTTGAAAGGGTGGAAGCATTTATATAATTATTATTATTATAGCTCTTGTAAGATGCTTTTCATCAGTGTTTCAGAGCAAAAGTGTTCTGTAAAGTGCTTACACAGATAACTGATATTGATTACAATCAAAGTCTCTCTTTTGAATTTGAATTTAAGGCATGCCAAATAAGACAAGAGGCTGTTGCTTTGTTATTGATACATGTTTTTTGATGGCTGACATCAGCTTATACCTGTTTAAGAAATTGATCTCACAGAGTACATAAATATTTTATATGACTCACAGCCATATTCTGGATAATGTTGCATTAATTTATTGTTGGTTTAATTTTGTAATAATGGAGATAAAGTTGTGTTGGGTTTAATATACAAACAACTTCAGTAAACATGCATATTGTTTAGTTGTTTGGAGGTATTGGTATATTTTTAATTTAACTTTTTAACTAATGCCATGTCTATGTACATTTAAAGCCCAATGTTGGTTGTGTTTAAAGCTGCAACAAAGGCAAATGAGGATTTCAACATTTAATTCTTTACAAGATGTCCCTCAAATGTAATTAAATCTGATCTCACTTACAAGTAGACAAATGAATAATTCATGGCGTTTAGGCGTAATCAGGTTACGAACTTTCTTAAAATCTCAGATGATGTGCAAAGGTTAATCTTTATATTAAAAGAAGAAAAGCTGGGATAGTTGTATCTCCAACATGAAAATCCAGGTTGCCTAGGATACCATATTAAAGAGACAGAAAGTTCAGGGGAGATATATATATATATATGTATCCTCCCTACACAGAGTCAAACACGACCTGGTATTTATTTAATCCAGCAGATGTATAGATTTTTGTGTCTGAATAACTCATTATTTTCTCTTGAAAAACACGACATCCAGGGAGAAGGGGATGGGGCTGGGGAGCTGAAGAGGGAAGGGAGAGTGCTGGGGAATTGGAACCGAAAAACAGAAATGGCAAACATCCAGGAAGGCAGAAGGAGAGAGAGGATCATGAGGCTGGGAGGAGCAGCAGATGCCTGGCAGGTTTAAAGAAGCCTGATGTAGATAAAGAGAAATTAAACTGATTAGCCTGTCGTCTGCCTTGAGCGAACAGCGAGGATTACAAGGGCTGGCAGAGCTGTCCCCTTCCCCCTTGAGCTGCCAGGTGTTCCCAAAGGCTGGCATTCCCCTCGCGGGATGGGGGCACCGGGACCGCCCGCATCCCGGGGACCGCCCGCATCCCGGGGACCGCTCGGCCGGAGCCCGCGGCAGCCTGGGGGAGCTCTTCCCACGTCGGAAAAACACAGCCCGGGATGGGGGGGAATCGGTTCCCTCTCAGGAGAGAGGGATCGGGTGTTCCCGGGCATCACCAGCTGTTACCGCAGTGCCCGTGTGCCGGGATGTCCGCAGGCAAAGCCACCCACCGCTCCTTCCATCCCCCGGGGCATCTTCACCGGCGTTCTCCGCTCTGCTGTTTGACCCGGCGTCTCCATTTCCTTTTGTTCTCCTCCTTGCCGCTCTTAGAAATCACTCACTTTGGATACATCTTTTCACCATGTATTGGATTGAATATATCCAAGCAAGTTCCCAGTGAAAAAGATGTCAGGGTTTGCTCAGCTAAGCAACAAATAGATCTTTCATTAGAAATGCATGATAGACATGAGAGAAGTAATACACAATGGAGTACAAAGTATTATCTTTGGGATACTTGCTTGAAATAGCAGCGTGCTCAGTGTCTTAGAGGGGAAAATGGGCTTTGCAATAGTAAATCTCAGCTCTGACAGCCCTTGCCCTGTGTGTCGCAGAAATCCCACTTTTTCTTTAGCATGCTATGCAAATTTGCAGGAGCTGTGCCATGAGAAACACCAGTGCAGCCCTGTCTGGGATCTCCAGTTGTGCTTGGAGACCTTAGCCTGGAATTTATCTAGCCTTGCTTGTCTGTATTTTTGCAGGAACATGTGGCCATTAATCCCTGGATGGGGTGGTGCTCAGGCTTTCCCACAAACCAGCTTTAGAGGGTTCCCTGTCCTGCATGCAGATGTTAGGAGTGCCCGCATGACGTCCTCTCTTCCTGTGTCATCCAACAGCCCAGGAGCCCAGCTGAGAATGATTTTAACCATCCAATCACCAACATGGTTTTATATAAATAATTTATTTTTGCTGACATGTTGGGTGTGTCCACCACCATCTTTTTTTTTTCCCCCCCATATTTTTAGGCCAGCCATTATTTCTGCCTGCAGACTCTTGCTGACTGAAGCTGGCAGCACTCAGCGCTGGCTGCTCACAGTGCTCAGAGCTGCATTTGCACTGGACATATTTGCCCAAGTCAGCTGAAGTCCCCAGTGAGGAGAGCTGTCACCCAGGGGCTTCCTTCAATTTCTCCCATTTCCCACTTACTGAAAGGGGCTTTGTTTGCACCTGTGTCAGCACCAGGGCCCTGTGAATTCAAGGCTCCTGGCTTATGTCGGCTGAGCTCTGCTGCCTCTGCAGATTGGGGCGAAACCAACATTCTTCGAGCAGGAGTGAGGCAGTTCTGATACGCTGCTCAAAAAGCCTCAGCAACGTGTGAGAGTCCTGCACCAATGGTCTGGAACTTCACTCCTGCACACTGCAAGATCCTGCTGCAGTGATAGAGTGTTTGGAAATAATAATTTAAAAGAGCTGTGTTTGCTCCAAAGAGACACAACTTACTTCACTCTGCTGGGCCTTGGCTACTCCTCTGCAATTTTAGAGCAAAAGCTGCTCACTTGCTGATGAAAGTAGTAAAGAGAAGGTGCTCTGACATTATAATGTTGGTCATTCGCTGCAGACTGTACCTACCCAGCTGGACTATCCAATTTCTCGCTGAGGTAGCTGAAAAGACAGGTGAACCCAGTGAAATGTGCCCTGGCATGCCTGGAAGGGAATTTGGGTGAAACATTTAAAGCCATTTATCTCTGAGCCCAGAAAGCTGGGGTTCTGAGGTCAGCTAAGCCACCAAGTGATGAGACAGTTTAGCACCAAATCCCTGAGCTCTAATTTAATGTGGAGCCTTATCTCAGCGTGAAGCCTGGTACCCACTCCTTTTTCAAGCAGCACAGGGTTATTACTCGGGATACCACCCGTGGGGGCAGGTGGAGAACAGCTTCACCAGGCAGGGGGAGTGTGAGCAAATGAGCTCATATCGCTGTTTTCCCTCTTCTCTCTGAGGGTGCTGCTGCTATGGGCTGAATCAGTCGTTCAGGTTACATGGATTAGTGATTGATTGATTGATTGATTAATTAAAAGCCTTATTGACAGTCCGGGAGTTCACCAAAAGCTGCAGTCCCGTCTCACCTGAAATACTTGCTCGAATACCAGTGTAAGGAATAAGGTTTATTTTATTAGCAGTTTCTCCTACAGAAGCCTGGGGGAGGAGGGGTGCAGGGCAAGGGGAAGGAACTTCCCTAGAGATTGGAAATTTTCCTTAGGATGGAAACAGAAACAAGAATAATCTCTACAGACATCTTTATAAGAGAGTCATGGGACAAAAGTAATCTGACCTGTTAGCAAATACACCTGTGTCCTATACGTTGTATATTGTATAAATATATATATATTGTGTATATATATTTTGGGGCCTGTAGCTTCTTCTTTGAGGTTTTATTACCTTTTGTTTACTTAGCCATCCTTTCTTTGGAAAGTGCTGTGTAGTCAACCCTCAGCCCAGAGCAGCCTTAGCACAGGACAGACATCCTGCTGTTTATCTGGCTTTCAGAGGTAACAGTTTCTGTAAACTGCCTGCTGGCATTTTATCCTCTGACTTTGGCACTCACAAGAAAATTTCAATCAGAATCTTTTCTAAATCCCCAATAATAGGAAGGGAAAGCTGCATCAGGGCTGTGTTTGCTTTCTGAAGCTCATTGCTCGATGTCTTGGACTGAATTTTAAATATATATAAATCAGGGATGTGCTGGTGGTGCCCTGCACTGACCATTTGTCTGAAGTGCAGAGCGGAGCTGTCTCTGAGGAACACAACTCCACGTGAGAGCGGCCAGGAGCAGCCACGAGTAAATGCTTGTGTGTGTCTCTGGACTAAGATATTTACTGTATAATGACCCCATTCTATACTGAAACAGAGTATGCAGTAAATAATTTTGAAGTGCAAGTACTTCAAACCCAGCTATTGTGCTGATTCTCAAAAGTACAAATACGCTCTCTTGTTTGTACTGGCTTATCTTCTCAGAACTGTAGACATTTATGGAGTGACCATCTGTGGCAAGAAACACGTTTCTCAGCTTGTCAATTCTCTTCTCCCTGGCCTCTCAGAGCTAGGATTTCAGAACCCTTGTGCTTGGCAGGTTCTTGAATTTGTTATGCTTCTTTTTGTGCCTGGAATTGCATTTTTAATATCTTGGCAGATGGTGTCCAAACAAGTGCGAGTTTTGCACTCACAGTTCCCCTTGTGCTTGTTGGGCATTTATTCTGAGGAGATTTTTTCCCAATTACACCATAGTGCAGGGGTCTTTTCCCCCCTCTCCCCAGCAGTAGTGAATTTTGCAGTTTTAGGTATGTTGCACAGTTTGGAGGAAGGCGGAAAGAAGCACAAACCTTCAAAATTGTGCCTGTCCATTTAATTTTTTTTTCCTCCGAGGAAGGAGCACTTGTTCCTCATTGTTTGCAAGTTCAGGACTTAGAGGGGAGCTGAGCCTGACCAGTTTGCATTTAGGAAGCAGTAGCAGCACAAATAATGTGCAACCTTATGTAATTGTATTGCAAGTTCCAGGATGGTGGAGGAAATTAAGGGAGGTCTGAATAACCCTTGGTCTGGTGTAAGTACAGCTGAGCAGCTGATCTCCATTACCCACAGGAGAGGACAGCTGGCCCAAAAAGCAGTGACTTCTATGAACCAGAGTCAGATTTGGCAGTGGGCAGCATTCAAAAGCAGCCTTTGTGTTGCTGGCTTGTCACAAAGGGAGGTATTGATTGTTGGATGATTAAGCTGAATCAGAACCAGGATGACCAACTAAGGAATCTATTTGTTAGCTGTTAGCTGTTAGTATATGCTAGATTGTAACTGAAGTGAGAAATTATGTTGATTTAACACTTATTTTCTAGTAGTTTGGCCCCACATCAGCCAGAAATGTCTCAGCTTTATTTATTTTTTCCCTTAAATTATGTCAAGCAAACTGTTTGGGGTACCTAACAGCATTTGCCTCTTCTCCATGAGTTGTTCTGAGACTTGAAATGTCTAGAGACCAAAAGATTAAAATATCTGGACCTGCCATTTCACTTGCAGGGCCCTCTCCCGTGGGTTTTTGGGGGTCTGTTAGGCCTGTCAGATCCCATACACCCTGGTACCTGCAGTGCATTAACTCCTGTTCCCAGTGATGGTGGACACTGCCCTGGCAGTGCAGGATCGTTCTGTCCTTAGCTGCTGCTTTTCCTTGGGTATAATTAGAGTGCCAGCATAGGGAGAATTAGCCCCTAGAGCCATATTTGCAGGCCCAAATTAATCTGCAAAATAAGTCAGGAAATTTACAGGAAAGTTCCAGTGCTCTGAGGGAGGGTGAGGAAAATCCACGATGCCATAATGTTAAAGCAAGTTGTAGTCCTTTCCAAGGGGAAAGGGATTTTTACAATGCCTATGTATGCACTGTGTAAAATTCAGATACAGTCAGTACAAAGTGGTCTTTAAAGCCTCACCAGGATTTCGGTCTTTTGAGTTACTTCTCTCCAACTTCTATTTACCTTCAGTACTGCCAGTGCTGGGATTAACTCCTTGTGACTCTGAGCATGCAACAATTATCAGGAGGGTTGTAGGGAGGCTTAGTTGATGGAAAGAACTGGTCTAGAGCCATGGAATTAAAATTCCCTTAATTCCTAAGAGATTGGAGTGTGCATCAATGGCCAATTCAGAAGGCTTCATGCAGGCCAAGGAAATGGGGATGAAAAAGAGCAAATATGACTTGGGCTCTTCTGATAGCGTGTTTCCTTTTATGAATTCTTGACATCCTGTTGGTCTGGGATTACTGTGGTTGTGTTGGCCTTACCAGCCTCTGGCTATGCAGCTCTGCCTTCTCCTCCTGGGTGAAAAGCTTGCTCCTATCATCCCTATCCACTCCTTGCCCTCAACATGGAACACAAGGAGAAGTTTATTCCCTTTTTCTTCACAGTATCCTTTTGCATACTGGAAGGCTCTTTCACAGCTCTCCTCTATCTTCCTGACATTAAAGCCCAAGTCCATCAATCCTCTGATTAATCCTATGAGACCATGTTTCCTAAAATCTTGATCTCTTCTAGTTGGAGTCTCTGGATGCTTTCTCATTAGTGTGTATCTTTTGTGAAGGGTGATCCTCAGAAACAGACACTCTTTCAGATGAGAATTAGCAGGACACCCCAGGCTTGGCTCTCAGAGCAGTTTTTCCATAAGCCATCAGTAATTTGGTGGAGAATCCCCTCTGTGAGGCTGTTGATGGGCACATCAGGTGAGAGGCTGTGGGGAATATCTTGGAGTGGGAATTGAACTCTTCCGTTGGAATAATATTTCATTTTCAAATTAAATGAATTAATTTTTATTTATTTCAGTTTATTCTAAGTTTACTCCATGATGTTTTAGCTCAAGGGATGTTTTGATGTGTGTCTGCTGTGTGTACTGGGGAGGAAAAGATAAAATTGAGTGAGTAGTCAGCATTTCTGCAAATCTCTTCACCTGTGAAAAGCCATTGCTAAAAATGCTCTTCAGTGCTCCCTTTGTAATCTTGCAAAGAGCAGGCTGATACAGCAATATCTGCATCTCCAGGAGGCATGATGATTTTCGTATGAAAGAGTAAATCAGAAGAAATGCAATTTGTCAGCTTGCCCCCTGAAGCTGGAGTGGGGTAATTTATCATCAGGTGGCTTGGCACTCTGTGCTCTTGAAATGTACAGGAAATAGAACTGCCTTCCCTCCAGTTTCCCCAATTCTGGCTGTTTTCAGTGGATGTGCTCCCCATTTGTGTTGGGGCAGGAGCAGACCAGGTCGTGGCCTGAATGTGCAAGGTGAATGCTGGCTGCCAGTGCCTACATTCCTTGTTTTCATGTCAAGTCAAATGCCAGCCTCATACTGGCAGGGTGGAGGAGGGTGCTTTTCCTAAAATGACATTTAATTGTGTGCCTCCATTCCCTTTGCAGTAAAGACTGAAGTGCTCTATTTACCAGTGACTTTCCACAGCAGCCTGATGTGGAGTTGCCTGTGATTCTGTGGTGCTGTACTCTGTTCCCACTATGAAATCCATTATATCCATTTCATTTTAATGTGCATGGATTGCTGTGGAGCTCAACCTTCCACAGAATTAGCTCCTTTTTTAGTTCAGAAGTCACTTCTATCACAGGGTGCAAAGCTGCCTTGCACAGCCTTATCCACTGTACCTGAATAACAGCCCAGAGCCTGCTGCACTTCAGATCTTCAGAAATTCTTGCTGAGCAGCAAAGTATCATTCTTGCACTTGGCATATTTTCCCACTGTCATTAGTTTATGTCCTACTGAAATGAGGTATCAGAATGCTGGAAGTTATTATGTGTCTGGCCTGACAGCTCCTGCAGGTTTCCAGCATCTGGGAGGTTTCTTGGTGTAGGCACTGCTTTACTCTGTGTGCTTTCCTTTGTAAACAGAGAGCTGGCTTTTATGGTGGATGCCTTCCAGGTTTAACTGGAAAACTTGACAGTAGTATTCATAATAAGGGGTAGATATGCTTCCCAGATGGATTTTTGTAGTTCTCATTTCGCCTTTTCTGTCCTTACACACAATGACTTAATGGGACCCCCCTCTATTACTGTTCAGCAGCCAAACTTTAAAGTGAGAACTCTCAGGTTCTCATTGTAACAGTCTGTCTGCTTAGCCCAGCTCTGAGAATTCATTACCTTGTGGTAAACAAATGCTTTTTTTTTCTGTTGCTGGTTTATTTTTTTTTTCCCCTAGAGAGAGTGCACTTACTCAGCCTGTTTGCTGTCACTTTGAAATGTCAGAGATGCCATTTGGACCTTACTTTGTGGGAAAACAATGACAGGTCAAGAAAAACCCACAGGTTTTAAAGAAGCAGAGCTCTACTACAGTCCAATGTTTCTCAATATCTAAATGACATCAGGTACCTACTGAGACAAGGATATAAATTTCACAGTAACAAAGAGGAAATGGGTGAGCCAGTTGGAGTGGGAATTGAACTCCCATTTCAAGGTTTTTTTTAATTCCACATTCATATTGAAGGATAATTCATGGCACAAATATTAACTGCTGTCAGTAAAGCAGTAAATAACTGAAAGCTATTACTGTAAATGTCTACTTCTGCTTTTTGAGTAGGATAGAACCCCCCCTAACCTGAATGGGCCAATAAACATATAATTGGTGCAATCCTAACAGAGATTCATAGAATGGTCAGGGTTGGAAGGGACCTTAAAGCTCATCTAGGTCCAATCCCTTTGCCATGGGCAGGATGGGTGTTTCTGTCGCTTTATTTAGCTCTATCAAATACTTTTGAAAGCCTTTCAGTGTCATTAAACCCTTTTCAGCTGAAGACTAAAATAGGGAGTGAGTGCCACTAGGAAATGAGTGTCCAGGTAGGGAGCAATTACATATATGAGCTGTTTCAAGAAGTGGGTGGGTGTAACTGGAGGTGTTTGCGAAGAGTTTGAAGTCTGGTTTGTCTCTGGCCAGGTGCAGACAGGTATGGTGCTAACAGCAAAGCACAGCCTGGGATTTAAAGAGAGGATGTGTTTGCTTGCCTGGCCCCATGGCTTCTGCTTGCTGGAAAATCGCTTTTATTAGCTATAGAAGAGGGAAAAAAAATGGAATTGCGTGAGAGCGGAAGAGGATTTTTACGTGGGGCAAAAAGGGGAAATGTGTTTGACGGCTTTTGAAGTCCTGGTTTGACAGATGGTTATGTCTGACCTTTGTCTGCAGAGGCACTGAGAAGAAAGTGAACCAGTAGCTAAAATCTCAGGAGAAACCAGTGGAAGAAGAGGGAGAGAAAGGAGCTTCTGTCCAGGGCTCTTGGCAGCCTCCCCAAGGCATGGCAGCAGTGCTGATGTGCCAGAGGCACAGCTCCAGCCTGTCCCTGAGATCATCCCAGGCTTTCCCAGGCAGGGCAAGAAATCCAGTGTTGGTCAGGCCAGCTCGTCTTTGAAGTTTAAAAGAGGGAAATAGGGGAAGAAGCAAGAAAGAATTGCTGGAGAGCTGCAGTGTCTGCATGAGAATGTGTCTCCTATGGGAAGTTGTGCTGGAGTCTGGTGGCAGCCAGTGCAGGTGGGATGCTTTCAGGGTCAGTCTGTGGCCTGACTATGCTGGAACAAATGACTGGGATGAGAGGATGTTGTAGTAAATCTTTGATTGGTGTGGGTGAGGGAGTGGCAAACAGTGATTAAAAACTACTCCTCTAAATCTGTCTGATCTCCTGAATGATTTGTCACAGCCCTTCTTTCCCTCAAGCATTGCTTTGTGTTTCCCAAAAGCCCCCTCAAAAGTGGGATGGGCTCAGAAGTTGCTTTTACTTAGCAATGGGATCTGATATCTGATTCCCAAACTGTAGTCTCTGAATTCTCATCCTCTTGTATTTTGTGTTTCCAGGGGCTATATTAATGTAATGTGGCAGTAAACCTTTTGTCTACACTAATTTGATCATCTAGTTTTCTTTGCAGAAGTTCTGCAGTGCTCACTTGTTACAATTATCTCTCTAATGCTCTAAGAAATAGCTTTTGTTTTGAATGCTACTGCTGCTACATTTTATTTTTGCAATGGTGGAGCAGGTTTTGTTTAAACAGAACTCCTGATTTACCTCATTTACTCCTCACTTCCATCAATTTCTTCCTGTTGCATCTGAGGCACAGTAACTTAATTTAATTGATTTTGTCTTTAAAAAGCTTCAACTCTCTGGTGCTGGTCCTCATTTGGACCCTTCTTTGGGACAAGTTTTTTCCAGTGGATAATTACCCTCCCTCTCACATTTCCTAATGATATATGCAAAAAATCATGGCTAAGTGCAGGTGATTGGTTAACTGAACTGACTTTTTAAAAATTTAAACTCAGGGAAGGATAATTTTTATCACACTCCTGGTAGTGCTGCTTGCTGGTCCATATACAAGTTGATCTCTGCTGTGAAATGCAGATTATGTGTCATGCTTGTGCTGTTTAATCGTCTAGTCACATCCTCTTGAGGGCAAAAGAAGTTTTCCATCTCTTTCTAGGGTCAAATGAATTTACTTCCTGAAATTAGGCTTAGGTTTAAGTGCAGCACACCTGAATATCTAAAAGGGTTGAACTAAGATCTCTGGAGGAGGGGGTTATAATCTCTGTAGGATCTGTAAAATCTGGGGATGTTTTCTTCTGCAGAGGGAATACAATTTTCTGGAAATTTCACTGCTGACTTTGAGCACTCCTTTGGCCTTGCCTGTGAGAGAGGTCCTTCATAAGGTTTGGGGTGAGCTGGGAGCCAAGAGACACCCCAGAACCTTCACTGGCCAGAGAGCAGCCCCACAGGGTTTGGGCAGAGCAGGGAGCTGGTAACAGGGTCCAGCAGCTCGTAGACAAAGAGGAACCTCATTGGGGACCATGCAGGGCATCAGCAGCAGGAGAAAGGACAGGAGAAGCAGGGTGGGGCTGGGGAGATGGATGGCTACAAAGTAGGTTCAGAGTCTATGCTAAGAGACAGGGGTGAAAACAGACAATTACACAGCTCAGGTGAGGAGTGGGAGTGCAGCCTGAGTCTATCTAGAGCTTCTGCACTGTGGCCGAAGGTTTGGTTGGGGGTCCCAGGTGAGGATGGTCAGGGTGGTTGAGAGCCTTTGAGTGCACTCAGGGCTCTGACACTGTTTAATTATGCTCTCTGTGTCTGTGTGTGTGTGTAGGGAAATGTTTTCATTAGGTCAATTAATTGTGATTGATTTTCTGATTGCATTTAGGGAAAGACAATTAATTTTAAAAGACCTAAAGAGACACAGGCTCTTTCTTCCTGCGTGGTACACGGGGAATATGGTTCTCATACTGCCCAACTCCCAGGTACCACCTTGCCCAGCTCCTGTGGGGCAGCCACTGGCTGCAGCCACCAAACTCCCTGGCTGGCACCAGGAGGATCAGCAAGGTAAGTGCTGGGACCAGGCAGAAAAAGAGATTCAGGGTGAAGCTATGTGAAAGAAACAGCGCTTGGGCAAAGTGAAGGAACAGTGTTTGAAGTCAGGTGGAAAAAGGAGGGTGCATTGAGTGCAGAAGTGTTCATTTGGCTAGTAATGACAGTGGGTGTATTTTGCACTGGTTCTTTGATTCGTTTGCAATTACAACCTCTGGTTAACAATTCTGGGTTATTTTGCATGATTTGAGGTGGAGCAATGGGCTCTCCTTTGGCCTTTGTGGAGTCTGATGGAGTAAGTAATAATTTGTGTCATCCAAAGGCATTTCAAAGAAATAAGTACAGGCAAGGAAGGAACAAAGCCATTTTGGTTATCACTGGCACAATGTAATACCTTCTGCAAATAATTACTGGTTTCCATCTACTTCTCCTAGGGCTTGAACTAAGTGCTGTGTGAGCAAGCTGCAGGCAGAGTTCAAGAGATTTGTGCTTATGCAGCTGGTTCTGGAGGGAAGGACTAACAACAAAACTCAAAGGCAGTGAAAAGGAAGGATTTTTGGGATTATGTTGCCACAAACACTTGACACAAGCAGTTTTGGTCGATTCCCAAAGGAATGGCTCTTGCAGATTATTGTCAGCTTCTCAGCTTCCTTTTTTTTTTTTTTTTGGTTTGTCAGCCTTTTCCAGCAACAGGTAATGTGTTGTTTCTTGCTGTCCTTTTGCACAATCACTGCCTCACAGGTTACTACTTGTTTCCAGCTGCCCAATAAATGTCTGCTGAACCTTGGTGACACTCTAAAACTTTACAGGGGTGCTGGCAGGGAGGGAGGAATTGTGTGAGGGAGGAAATAAGCTTTGCTGCTGAAGGGACGGTGTTTGCTGCAAAAGCAGGGAGCAGAGAAAAGGTGCAGCAGAAGCAGCAAAGACTCAAAGATGAGCGTTTAGCATAAAATAAACTAGTTTTAGTTGATCCTGTCATGGGACTCTCGGCAGCAGGGTTATGTTGAGAGTTTCAGGATGCAGGGAACAACGGGATGCACATGGGCTGCTCCATTTCAGTGTCACATCCAAGTGTGACAGGCAGGGTAAATATTCCCCAAGAATCCAGCACTACCTCTGTAGCCATGGAGGGCTTTGTTTGGAAATGGTAGTGCACCACCAACATGGATCAGCAGTCGTGAACACTTAAATTAACCTGGGAAAGGGCAGAATACTGTGGTAGCTTGGGAGCTATTTTGGACTCCTGGGTAAACACCATTTAGACTTGTGTAAATTTGTAGGAGACATTTTGACAAAAGTACTATTTACCCAAGTTAATATGTGTTTTATTTTGCTGCGTGCTCCATATGTATTTGATCAGTCTGCACACTGTTTACTTAGACTTTACCTCTGATGGCTTCAAGACATCTACAGCACTAGATGCAGTATATTTTCAGTTTAACTCAGATTTAAGACAGTGCTAATGGATTGAAATCATCTAACGTGAGTAATTTTGAGTGACAGATTGCCTGGCCCACTTCTCCCTAGAGTCAGGAGAGGCTCCTTAGATGTTTAATCCATTGGGTCAGGGCCTGTCTGCTGATAGAGAGAGAAATAAACATACCTAGGGTAATGGTTTCCCTTTTTTTAAAACGTGTTATTTTCTGGGTGCAAGTTAAAAAGCCTGTGCTAATGTTTCTGAGGGGTGCTGCTCTTTTGCTTGATTTTTCCTGGAAGTACATTTCCTACTGATGGCCCTTGGATCCTCCTGGGAGTCAGGAGCAGTCTGTTTCATAGCCAGTAAACATTCTTGGCAGTGTAAAACTCACTAGAGCCATTTGTCTTGCAAGACAATCTTGACAAGCCATCCATGAATATAGCTTAGTAATTATTAATTACAGGTCAGGAAGAGGTGGGGAGTAATGGAGAAATTCACACTTTCTGTTTGGTTTTGGGGTTTTTATTGTGTGTTTATGCCAGGGAACAGGAGAATAAGGGACTCCACAATAGTCCTGGTCTGTCGTGTCCTTCAGGTTCTCTCACCCCTGGCTATTTATTCCTCTTGTCTATCCAAAAGGGCATTTTTTTTTCTTCCAAAGAAGTTTGTAAAGTTTCAGTTTTGTCCTGGTTTTGTGAGAAGTTGTCTGGGAAAGGCTTAGCAATTTGTGATTGAACTGAATTGTTTTCATTTAGTCCAAGTTCCTCGAGGTTCCTTCTTCACCCAGCTACTAATTTCAGAGCTTGCTTGTCCTTGTCCCTTGTCCCTCTCAGACAGTCCCATTTGTTTGTTTTTTTTTCTGCATCTATTCCTCTCTTTGTTGGTTTTTGGAGTGATTGTGATGGGACTAGAATGAGGGCTGGTAGGCAGTGCCATAGAAATCTTCATTTGAATGACTCTGCTTTGTTATGATTTATTGCTTTTCAATAAATGGGCGCATGTGAGGGATGAAAAGGAGGTGCTCTGAGGGCTGTTCCACTGCTCCACTTGCAAAGAGGAGAATTCAGTTCAAAAGGAAAACGTGCAGTCAGCCTACAGCTAGAGCACCCAGCATTAGCAGGTATGGAATCACCATGTGCTTATCTACCATAATTAATAGGTACTAATTTCTACCACATTAAGCAGTCATATCTTTGTTTATTCCCTCTGTTGCCATGATCAGACAAGTCACAGTAGATCTTGCTGCTCCTGCTTAGGGCTGTGTCAACATCCAGCCATGAGACTACAAAGGTGTGCTCTCTTTCAGGATGCAATTATCTTAAAAACAACTGTCAGAGCTGTCTCTTAATGAGCCTTCTTGTTGTCAGCGCCGTGCCTGGCACTCTCAGAGCACAACACTGTGAGGGGTTGTTCTTGTGCTTGAGGTGATGGCAGCTCTCATCAGCAGAGGAACCCTGAGCTGCCCCTCACCACACTGTTTGGAACACCTTTTGGATGATCAGCCTGACTTCGTGCTCACTGATGAGAATTTCTATGTGGTGTTTTCAGCATGAGTAAGAGACACCCAGCTCAGGAAAAGAGCCAAATTTAAGCCAGTGTCATCTAAACAGCAGGAAAAATCTCACCTTGACAAAACAAAACTGTTCCTTACCTTGACTTACCTGTCAAGTAATGCACTAAATGGGCACTGAAATAGTTCCACAGCCTCCTGAGCCTCAGCAGAGGGGGTGACACACCATGGCACGTGCTGGAGCCTTGAGGCACTTGCTGCCCTGGGCTGTGAGGCTGGGGGACACATCCGAGCCTCAGCCTGGTTTGAGGAGGAGAACATGCAGTGGGTGTGGAGCCAGTGCTGCTCCAGCTGTGGGCTGCGGGGCAGGAGCCAAAGATGGAATTCCGTGGTATTGACACAGCTCCAGCTCCCTGCAAACCCCAGCTCTGAGGCAGACTGGGATGCTGGAACAGCTGCTTTCAAACAGCTCCTTGAATTCTTGCTTTAAAGCATCACATGAGTTGTCCCCACAGTCTGCCTGTAGTGTGACTGTCTGGATGTTTATCCTGTGCCTCTGGAGCTGGGTGAAAAACCAGTACTGCAGATTGGGAAATAAAGGGGAAATAAGGCACTGTCCTGTGTCTAGTACTTCAGGCAGGCTGAAAGGGGCCCTATTTATTTTAACTCTGTGCCCCAAATAATACTGCTGGAGATACCAGCATTAGCCTTTTGATCCAGGGTCTTTACAGCAAAAACACCAGGCTGAAGGACCCTCTTTATTGAGTATACACTCAGATACCAGGATCAACCTGCTACTTACCATCATTTTTTTCTTTAATAAAATCTTTCCTCTTTTGTATTTTGAGTTAATCCAGCCCACACCCAGGGGTGCCCTCCAGCTCCTGTGAGTTAAGCTTTCCCTGATAACGCCCACCGAAGCTCCCCTCAAACCCTTCAGTCTCTCACAGCAATTTTTTTTAAACTGCAGAACTGCCATTTTCCCTACACTTTTGAAAAATGTTAATGGGGCCATCAAGGGTCTCTTCGGGTGGGTGAAAGCAATGGGTAACCATTTCCCAGGTGCATGAGTCCTGCTGGAGGGATTTCCAGGCAAGGAGAAGCTGTTACCCAGGGTTTATCACCAGCTTGATGAGCCTGGTTTATTAGCAGAGCAAATCAGCTCCCTTCTATTCCCTAGGCTGAAATGGCTGTACTCCTGGGCTTGGCCAACCCAAGCTTCCCCCCTTCTCCCTCGAGTGGAGGAATTCAACGTGTTGGGCAAGAAGAGGGCTCAGGGAAGGGGGTGCACTGTTTTTTGGGGTATTGTCACTGTCCCAACCTTGTAGTGCTCCCCAGGGCCTCTTGGGCCATGTCATCCTTAGCTGAGCTCCAGGCTCAGGAGTTGTTCTCTATGGATGAGAAGCCACGAAGATGCTGACTTCGTGATTTTCCCCACGCTTTGTGTTGAGTGTTGTTTTCCTCTTCTAGTGTCCCTAAATCCCAGGGCCAGGAAATTGTTTTTAATTGGTACTTTTTAAAAAAGAGAACTTGATTCTGTTTGCATCTTTTTTTTTTTATAACTTAATGGCAACATCTGTGTATATTTAATTCTTTAATGGTATCTATTATGGGGGACACTAAAGCCTGTTTTTCATGCTACTTAATTTTACCCTTTCATCTCATATTGGGTATTAGGCCTCACAGCATCTCATAAATCAGATTAGGTAGAAACAAATAGGGAGATGGAAATGTCCTGGATTTCAGTTTTGTTCCACCTCAGACTTAATTTATAAATCTGTTCTTGTTAATAGCATAGACAATAATAGCTCTGTATTTTAATTGTATTAATTTAGTATAGTTTGTCTACATTTAAAGCAGAAACTATCAAACCCCAAATAGAGCTAAATGTTGTCATGTGTGAAATTTATAATTTATTTAATTATAAGTTTTCTTTGACCTTGCCCTGGGCTTCTAACTGCAGTTTTATCTGTTCTTACTCCAGCTCTGATTAATAACTCAGCTTGTCATTTTTATAATATTTTTGATTATCTTTGCTTCTTGAAAGAAGTCAGGTAATAAATCAATTTCTTTGCATAGAGAGAAATAGATTAAATGTTTCTTTTAGCACAGAAGGTGATTATTTTAAGGATGTATGCATATTGCCCTTGGTATATCTCATCCTTTGCTTTACTGCCCCTCCTGAAAGCCAAGAGAAACTGTTGTGAGTCAGATTTTCAAAACTGATTTATTTGAGGAAACTAGTGGGAGAAATGTGCTCAGAAATAAAGCCATTTCAATATTTTAATGTCATTAAATGCAGAATAATTAAAGCATAATTCAGGTAATTTTCAAAATCAGATTGTCCAAGTCTGCAAAATGTTTTTAAACTCCAGCCCCTCGACCAGAGGATTGTGAGGGTGTTAAATAAGATGACACATCTCTGTCCCAGCTGGATCAATATTTGGGTTGCTTTTAGGTCTGCCTGTCACAGAGGAACAAGCAGATAAATGGTGTGAATTTCTAAGTAATATTCACAGTACCAGCTGCCAGGGATGTTGCTTCTGAACACAGAATCTGCTTGAGTGTGATGCCTCCCCTGAAGACCTCTGAGGCAGGTAAGAGCCCCTGGTTGCGAGATGCTCATTCAAAGTGAAGGTGTGAGACCTTCAGGGCATTGCACAGCACAAGGAGATGGGGGTTTCTGTCATCTGGGAACCTCAGCTGCAACCTGTAAATAAAAAAAATCCTCACAGGGAAAGAAAAACAAAAGCCTGCTGGTGCTGTGTCTGCTTTCACTGATAATTTGCTAAGATATTAGACCTTCTGTGGTGGCAAAAAACATCCTTGAAATCTGTGATCTGCCCTAATGCTTCGTCTCATTTACGTCAGTCTTGAAAGGTGATGTGTGGTGGAGTTTTTTTTGGTTGGTTGGTTTTTGACTTTTTTTCCCTGCACTGATTTTTGTCGCTCCCTTGACCTGTTATTTATAGAGAAGGCTTTTGGGCTGGGAGATGGGAAGCATGGTTTTGCTGAGCTCAATGAGAAGCCCCACGTCAAGCTCAGTGTGTGTGAGGTGCTGAGCGAGGGCAAACCGTGGCAGGGACCTGGTGAGCCCTATCTGTGCCTGCTGCTGGGAGCTCCCATGCTGGGGTGCCTCTGCCCCCCAAACCAGCCCCTTCTTGTGCCTCTTTTCCCTTCTGAGAGCCCAGAGGTCTGGGTCTCCCTCTCACACAGCAGATATAAGGAGGGGAAATGTTTTACAGGCAATGACAGACCAAAGAGCTGCTAGGAACAGGGAAGAAGAGGTGAGGGACAGGGAGATGAAGGATTCACTTGCCTGTCATCCTTGGTAGGCTGCTGCTGTGTGAAGTTCAGATGGCAAGTGTACAGATTTTTATGGACACCTACATCTCGGAAGCTGCCTGACAGCCTCGGTACCTTTGGTCCCCTGATGTGATTGTGCATCACATCAAACCCATGGGATTTTGGCTGGGAAATGCCCCAAACACGAAACTACATTTATATCTCCCTGCTTGGGAAGTATGCATCCATTTGAATTTGAAATCTGGGAAGACTCATCTGCATTTACCCTGACAGGTGACACACAGTGTTGCTTGAAATAGACTTCATGACGAACAAAATGTGTTTGGAAAGTAGTAGCTGACTGTCTGGTTTGATTTTTGGGGCCTGGCACACATTGTGAGGGGCAGGTGGATGCTGTCCTTGAGGTTTGATGCCTTGATTACATCTGTGCAGTGAGGTGAGCTCTGAACTTCTGGTCAACTTATGTGGAATTGCTCTCTGACCTTCATCTGTACTGGCAAAGGAATGCAGGAGAAAAGGACTGCTGATAGAAAACAATGGAGCCCAGAACATCTGCAGGGGAAGGAATTTTAAGTGACACCATGGGGTACTGTGCATTTGCTGCAAACCTTTGCGACTCAGAAACGCTGTCCCTTCATATCGAGCACTCCTGCAGGCCCAGTGCTTGTGGTGACCTTCCTGCCTGTGTCACCTCCCTATCAGAGAGAGATAAAGGTGATTCCAGATTGAGGTTAACTCCCCCAGCTGCTGCCTGACAGTGCAATAGGCTTATCAGTGGAGCGTGCATTTAATTATTTTCTTTTAGCAGATTTAGGGCTTGATCCTGCCTGAGCAGGGCAAAACCAGAAATGTCATCTCCTTGCTGCATCTCCACGTGGACGGAGGATGCTCTTCTGTTGGAAAAAGCTGATTGTAGGACATAGGCAGAGATTTCTTCCTGAAAACAGGGGATTTTTATGCTCAACAGCTTAATTTGTCATGTGTTACTGAAAAAGAGTAGGTGAAAGAAGGGAACAAAGTTCTGCTTTTCTTTGTCTACTTACATGTTAAAAGATTTGTATTTTTTTTGTCGTATAAGCATAAAAACCAGAGCAAACCACTTACAGGCTCACCTAGAAGGCTGTAGCTGTCAGACAGTCATTAGTATTCCACTTACTTGCTTTATGCTGTTTGAGCAATTATTTTATCTTATTGGGCCATCCGTTTGGGAGCAATTTCTTGACCCTCAAACTACTATTTCTCTCTTTCAGACACTCACATTGCATATATCTGATATTTTCAAAGAACCTGTGATGCTAGAAAAGCAGACAGAATCATTTCCCCAGCATTATACTTTGCTGAACACTTTCCCCCCTCTGACTCCTTGTAACTGCTGTTTGCATGGAGCACAGCTTCCACAGTATCCATGAAAAGCTTCTAAACCCTTTTTCACAGTGAACATTTGGGATGAATTTGTCATAAAGACAAAAGCTGACCAAAGAGATTTTCTGTTCAGTATTGGGAGGCTTTCGGGATAATCCATAGAAGTCTTCAAGACACTAAAAAATAAAATCTCCTAGTAGTTTTCCTTTCTAATTTTTTAATAACAGGTTGGTTTTCTGTTTCATTGAATGGCTTCATTATTCATAGAAACATGGAATGATTTGGATTGGAAGGGGACCTGGAAGATCATCTAGTTCCACCATGCCCATGGAACTGCCATTAGCTGAAGTGAGTCAAATATTTGTTGGAAATTACTGATATTTTTCTCTGATATTATTTATAATGGTTATATAAAAGAAGTGTGCAAAAAAAATTATATTTCAGGGATTAAGTAAAAATGGACATTTAGTTGATCTCTGTGTGACCCACGCCAAGCAGGACTAAAGAGCAGAGTTTAGGGCTGTTTTGTGCCTTGAACAAGTTTGTGCTGCTGAGCCTGAAGAAGCATGAGCATGCTACAGAACAGGTATGGCTGGGGCAGCTGTGCTAAACATCATCCCACCTCCTGCAGGGCTACCTTGCAGTTACCTTGGGCGACTCCCCAGAAGGTGCTGAGCCATCCTGTCAGTGTCAGGAGATTCCCCAAGCATAGGTTGCTCCCAAAAGGGCACATTTGCCTGGAAGTTCTGGGAGAAGCATGAATGCTGAAAAATGGGAAAAGGTAGTGGAGGTGTAAGGCAGTCCCTTAAGTGATTAATCAAGCTGGGCTTGTAAGGAAAGCAGGTAAGTGAGTTTCTTCCCTTCAAGGTGAGTAATGTGACTTTTTTATTCAGTGTGTGCAAATTTAATTAAATGGTGACTCTCTCCTTCTCTGCCTCATTAGTGCTGACAACAGGTCCCTTCCCAAGCACGTGCTGCGGTAGGGATCTGTGGGTGGTTGTGGGGTTTGACACTCCTGGCTATCTGTGATAGTGTTTTACAAGGCAGGAACTGTAGTTCCTAGGCTGGTAAATGCCCTGTTGAGATGCAGCCCTGACCACCTCACCCAAATCCCTGCCAAGTACCCCTGATAGCAAACTGATGAACCATCACAGTTTGGGCATTTATGTGGAAGTGTAGTGACTTGTTCACCCATGGCAGGGAGGTTGGAACTAGATGAGCTTTAAGGTCCCTCCCAACCCAAACCATTCTATGATTCCATGACTGTGTAGGTGGTGAATAAAGAAGTCAACCCAATTTCTTGATTTAGGTGTTTGGCTGTGTATTTTAGTTAGGAGCCTTTATCTCATGGCATTTGAGTTGCCTCAGGGGGAGGCAGCAACGGTGGGAATTGACCAGCAGCAGCAGCAGCAAAAAACGCCCCCCAAACCCACCCCAAAACCCAATAAAAAACCCTTCCAAAATACTAAACCTTGCAGTTCCGTCTTTTTAATTAAATATTATTTGAGTCAAAAAAGTATGTTTTCCACTAGTTCATGTAAGTGTCTTCATGCCTGAAAGTGGAGCTTGGTTCTCTGTTTCTGCACAGGTGTTTTTGGATGAATATTTTTTGCATTATATCTGAATTAAACCTCTAAAATGTATTTTCAAGAGACAGAAAAGGGGGCGGAAGCAGGAACAGAGGATGTGAGTTGGAACAGGAGCCCAGCTGGAGTTTGGAATAGGGATTGAGGGCATCATCTCATGTCCTTTATGTGAACTCCTGTGCATCCTTTCAATTAGGGTTGGGCTGGTCCCTGTGTGCCTTGGGACTGTGTGTGTTCTGACAATCTCACGTGGGATTGGGATGATGTGGGTGCTGTATTCTCATTCCTTGGAAATGTCATCGTAGGAGGGTCCCCCAACATGGACCCCCTCCCCTCTGTACCACGGGAGTATTTTAACAGCAGCTTTATTTCACACCCCTAGCACTCAGCCCCTCCACCAGGGTAAGGACCAAAGGGACTGCCTGGGATGGGGTACAGGGATGTTCCTGGACAAAGAGCTCCCAGGCAGGGGGGTTCTGGCACGGACTGGGCTCTCTGCACACTGCCAGCTCGCCTGAGCAAGGGGGAATTTGGATGAGATGCCATCACTTACTGAGCTGTGACCAGGGATGGCAGGACTGGGAGCAAGTGTTCAAGACAAACCTTAATGGTCAGTGTTGCCAAAGGAGACTGATCCACTTTTTGCCTCCTCATGTTATACGTTCAGCATGAGATACAGAGTGGTTTTCCATTTGCAATTCTATTTGGGATTTTAGAGGCTTGGTGCTGTAAAGGATGCAACTGCCCAGTTACCTGTTTGCAGCCAGTGCTCTTTTTAAAATGCTGATCAGAATTCTGTGGAGCAGCATTCTCTCTCTTCTCTCAGTACAGAATGCAGCTTGTTTGGGATTCCTGTTCTGCCTGAGGTAGCCTCAGTTATTTCGTATTCACTGGCACCAGCCTCTCTTTAAGATATGTTACCTGTATTTCCCAGACTGCTGTGGTTAAAAAGATCCTATGCTGTGATACCTCATCCATTTGCTAAATCCCATCTGAAACTACCCTCTTTTGCAAGCCATTTTGCTTTCCAGTGCTTCAGACCTAAGATGGGAATGAAAATGAGGCAATTTTGAAGGTTTCCATTCCTGGTTTTCTCCTGCTAGCAAAGGTTGTGACCCATTCCCAATGTGCCACCTGAGGCAGGAGCATTCAGGTGGGCTCAAAAATGTGTGGTTTTGCCTTGTCAGTCTGTCATCATGTCTGAAAGACTGATAGGGTATGGTCATGAATAAACATATGGCATTTATATAGAGTCTCCCTCGAATATAAAGCAATCCAGTAATTCCTGAAATAAGAGAGAAGTGTGGGAGGGGGAAGATGGGAGAGTCAAATCCTGGCTCACAAGAGGTTATTTCCTTTGGAAAGAAGCCAGCCACTATGTAAATAGAAGCAAAGGCAGGTAATGAAACAGAAAATAGGCACTTGATCCTGCTCTCCTGGAGGTTTTGTGGCAAATCTGTGATTGCTGTCCATGGAGGGGTGGATCAGCCCACTAGACCAGCACCAAAGCCTTGTGATACTCTGGCAATAAGAGATATTGCCATATTTCCTGCAAAGGTTTAGCTTGTGGCTCAGGGAACCAAAAACCTGATTAATAACTTTCCCCCAGCCAGTGAGGAATCACATATTTTTTTCTTACCTCTTATCACATATTTATCTCTTATGTTTATTCCCTTATTATTTTCCACTTAAAGATAAAAGTGGCAGTAGCTGCTTTTCTCTGTTTCAGCTTGGAGTAGTAGTTTACATAAAATATACAGATTAGTACAGGAATAAGGCTCTCAGAAGAAATCATCCCACATGTTAACATGGAGGGCCGCTGAGTAATCCCCCACAGGCACACAGATAAGGCTTGTAAGATAACATGGTAGCCTTCTGTGTATTCTGACTGTTCTATAAAAATCTGTTCTTTTTCAATTTCCCTGGAGCTTACACGTGCACTGCCATTGTCTGGAGATAAGCCCACACAATTGTTCAAGAGGAAATTGCTGGTACAGGTAAAGTGTCCTGTGGTGAGCTTCTCAAAGTCTGCTATGCTTTACTTGCTTTTTATCTTTAGAGCTGGATTCCAGCTCTGAACTCTCTGTCCAACTCTTGACTTCTCCAGGGCTCAGTGATTTTAACAGTTCAAAGATGTAGGGGTTTAGCTGGAGACGTTTTTCTGTTGATGCTTTTTTGAAATGCTTTCTTCAGAAGTGTCTCTGTTGCATGCCTGCAGCTGAGAGGCACATACAGTGTGGAAAAAGTCCTGTCCTGAGCCTGGAATGTTGCTTCTTCTTCAAAATCAAGAATGGTTTCCTCATAATACTTTCTTTTCATGTTTCCTTTCATAATGCGTTAAAGGAAGCTCTCCTTTATTTTGATCTTTTTAGGACCACAGCCCTCTCCATTCTACAAATCCTCCCCTATTTGCTTCCTAGGAACTGGATGGGGGTTTTTAGGGCTCGCCCTTTAATGCTTTCTAGGACTCTGGTTTTGCTTTCTAGGCTTCTCCCCCTGATTTTTGATTTCTAGGAATTTTCTGCAATTTGTAGGAACCCATTTGTTTTGTTTTCTAAAAAATTCTCTTCTTTTGCTTTTTAGCATTGCTCCTTGATGCTTCCTAGGAATACTTTATGTTGTCTAGGACTCCTGGGATGCATCTGTAATAATTTTCTAAGATTACACCAGTTTAATCTCTAAGACATCACACCCCAGGGACTTTCCAAATTGATGATGCTTCCCTCGTGGTCTCTGGGAAACCCCCATGTCTCCTTTCCCTATCCATTTCCTAGGAATGTTCCCAACCTGCTGCTTGCCAATTCCTGCTCTGCTTTCCAGCAGGTTTCTAGGGCTGCCTACACATAAGGAAGTCCTCTGAGCTTTCTAGGAGGAGTTCTGAATTGGCTTTGTAGGAAAATGCCTTGTTTTCTTTCTAGTGGTTTGTCCTCGCTTTTCCAGGGATGATGCCTTTTGAGGAAATCTTGATTTTCTTTCTGGCAATTCCCTGTTTGCTTTTCCAGATTCCCCCCATATCTTTGCAGGAAACCCCCCGGTAGCTTTCTGTCACTTGCTTTGTTAATAATTCCCACTGGCCTTCTAGGAAGCCCCCTCTTTTAGATAAATTCAGTCTCATACCTGGGAATTCCTCTCTGCTTTCAGGGAATTCCCTACTGTGCTTTCAAGGAATTTTCTCTTTTCATTCCAGCAGCTCCCCAGTGCTTTCTGGAAGGTCCAATGTTCTTTCTAGAATTTATAAACTGTGTCTCTTTCCCTAGAGGGTTTATTTTGCTCCTCTGCTTGCTTTGAATTATCTGCTGCTGTTGAGAATTTATTGCTTGCTTTTCTTAGAAGCCCTCACCTATTTTCTAATAATTCCCTTCTTCCTTTCTAGGACACATTTTTTTGAAAGCTGCCAAAGTGACACTTCTAAGTAACTGACCTGTTTTAAAAACCCTCCTTTAGCTTTCAGAGAGTTAAAAGTCATTGGTGTTTTTAATAAAAGGTGGCTCAGAGAACAAGTAAACATCAGGATATCCTGAGTCACTAAACAAGTGGAGAATCAACTCTCAAAAGTCCTTTACAGACAGATCATCCATTTAACTGGAATTTCTTCAGGCCAATAAAAGTGTCCATGCCATATTGGTTTTCTAAGTACCTCTACCTCCAATTTAACTTGAACCTTAACCAGGGCATGTCAGATGGTAGAGTTAAGAACACAGCATTTTTAAACAAACAGTGGAATCTCATTTTCCTTCATGTAGCTGCTTTCCCCAATAAGAAGGCTTTGCTGGCACAACAATGCCAGCCAAGGTGACAGCTTGGTTTTGGCACAGAGGCAGAACTCTGCAGCTGGAACCGAGCCTCAGCTGCTCAGTGATTAGTGCTCAGTGACACCAAACACTTTTAGGCTGCATTAATTTTGGCAGGATTTGTGAAATCTGAGCAGCTAAGTAAATAAGACTATCAAGGAGATATGCCTCAGGGTGGTAACTCTGCAGAAAAGCATAGCATCTCCTCATTTTCTTTTCTGAAGTACAATGGGATGTTATCTTGCTGTAGCATGAGGGTCAAATAGAAATTATTCACAAGCCCCAAAACCACAATGGAAAAAGCTTAGGACTTTGCATTTAATGCAGTACCAAAATCCACTGGTTTTTCAAAACCTGAACCTCATAGTACAAAACCATAACAAGTGGAATTGTTTTCCTCTTTTTTTTTTTTTTTTTGGTCTCTCATTGCTGCAGACATTTAACTTGAAATCACCAAATGACAGTGAGAAATGTCAAGGTAACTCGTTTGTTGTTTACCTGATGCAATTTAAGTGGTGCTGACATCAGACACTGACCACATTGTCAGCTAAAGATAAGTTTTAGTTCATCCACCACTGTCAGCTAAGCATTCCCTTATCATCTTTCTCAGCTATTTGTTTGGATACGATTAAATTATTCAGGCTTCGGTTTGTTTAATCTTTCAGGTCACTGCTACCAAAAGAGATAAGGAAGTTTTTTAAGAGTGCATGTACAATGATGTTGGGGGGAAAAAAAAACTTATGGAGAGAGTGTTTGTGGAGCTTATCTTTATTCATGAAGCCCTTGAGGGTGACGGGAAAGGGTACCAGGAATCCGCACAGGCTGACTCCTGCAGTCATATTTAACTTATTTGTCCTGGGTGCCTCAGCTAATGCAGGCACGGGGCTGTGCCAAGCCTTGTGCTCTGCCCACCTTGCATTATTGATGCTCCCAGGAGGGCTTGCATTTGTGTGCTGCTGCCTGGGGTGACACTGCCTCTGCTGCCTCTCTGCAGGGCTTTCAGAGCCGTGGCACTGGGGCTCTGTGAGTGCTATTAGTACTGGGCAGGCACAGCTGGAGCAAAGCAGGGCCTGGTGTTTGCCAGCGCTGCCCATGGCTGGATTCCAGCAGCACAGGCCTCTCGGAATTCTGATCTATTTAATTAGAGAGACAGCGACACATGCACAGATAGCAAAGCAAATCTGGCCACTGTTATCCACGGTGTAGTTGTACCGTGTGTCTTAGTATTTGTGTCTCTATCCTTTCCTAAAACTGAAATAATACTTAAAAAAATACCCCTGCAAAGTCTTCTAGGCATTTTTTAAAACGACAATTTTCTAGTGCTTATCACTGCAGACAAAAATGTAAAACATGCATATGGTCAATGTAGGAGCTCAGAGATAAGATAATTCCTCACAATTATTTAAAACTGATCTCATGGATTTTTGAACCAAATTCTTTGCTTATTTGGCACTTATAACACCATGGATAGATTTATTTTGGCATGTTCTTTTTTTGCTGTTGCTGGATGGTTTTGAAGAGCATATCCAAACAAGATGCCCACTCAAAGCAATGATGTCTCACCTGCCTGTTTTCTATTTTTCTTTTTTTTTTTAATCTGCAGCATTTGGCCAATTTCTAGTAAGGCAGAGACAGCTGATCCTTTGGAAGCTTGGGTATTGGAATGTTTCTTTATTTATTCCCCCTGCTGCATAATCCTTTGAAAGAGCAGACATTGTGTTGATGTGAGGTTTTCACAGCCAGGTTGTGCAATGTAGGTAATGTGCGTGTGTAATGTGATATTCCTGCAATAAGTTTGTGCAATTGTATTATGTTCCACTAAAGGCAGATGAGGGAAGCAGTAGTATGAATTAGAACAGTTTTTTCCCATTTAGGAGGAATTTTGGGCTGCCAAAAATTCCTCCTGTCCAAGGGGAGCGTTGCGTCTGGGCACAAAGAATGAGAATGTCTATTCAGTAGGTCAGTGCAAGATCAAACCCTGGGCTGCTTGCCTCTCCCAAAAGAGTAATAAAGGGAACCAAACAGATTGCCTCAATATCAGTAGGGTATTGCCAACCTCAGCCTTTCCCAAATTGCAGGACTAGCTTAAAAGTCAATACATATGCTGTGGCTTTTTTGCTTTTTCTCCAAGAGCCATCTCATTACAAGTGGGTAATTTGAATTTTACCCTTTCCTCCACAATGAGGTTTAAAAATCTAATTTAAAAAAATTAAAAAAAAAAAAGGTGAGATTTGCTGATAATAGACCTCAAAGAAAGACACAAAGTGTCATGAGACTTGTGATTAAAAATGGGGTAACATGCTACTGTCAGTTTTGCATGTGTATTCCTTTGGGTTTCAAATATACCAGCACCTGTCTAGAAATCTTATTGCTTGGGCTTTTGTTCATTTAATTTAACCATCACTTCTTGCCTCCCCGTGGCTGATGCTCTCACCTTGTTCACTATCATGCTATGGAGGGCTGTTATCAGGCACGTGCACAGGATTAATGGAAGCCCATTTCTCTATACTGATGCAGTGTTACGTCTTCTAGGTACAAGAAGTGATTCCATCCTCGTCTGGTACTAATGTAAAATCACTGGAAAAGTCAATTTTTAATTAAAAGTGGAAAAACAACAGGATAGCTACACCTTAAGATGTAATAGGTTTAGGTCACACTTCACCCAGAGATCAGCGTTTTTTAGCACTGAGCCCTCAGTGGGTGCTGTGCCTGAGCAGATCAGCAGTAATTCCACCTAAGGAAGTGGGTAACTCAGGTAAGAGGGAAGTGGTCAACCAGGCAAGTAAGACATCATGTTTAATTGCCATGAGAAATGTTTACAACCTTGCATACATCAGAGGGCTGTGATATCACAGGAGACTTTGAAAAGGTGTGCTTGGCAAAACAAGCCTGTGGTCTTCTCACAACACCTGGTATTTTTTTTTAAAACGAGTAAAATAAACTGTCTTTCAAACAGGTGCTAAAGAACATTTGTGCTGAGCTTCCTGTAAAGCACATGAGATTTCTCACCTTGCAGGGAAATGGCCCTGGAGAGCTTTGTAGAGAGGATGCAGCTTCTGTATGGGAGTGCTATTACTTATTAATGGCATAATTTGTCATTAGGTGATTAGTGCAGCACACCCCCGTGGTGACAGCCAAATGTTTGTCACATTGCTACGAGCAGAGATTTCCTGAAGGGTGGCAGTGAGGAAGGAGGGTGAGCAGTGAAATGTTACCCTGGAGGAAAACAGCTCCTTGGTGTCAAAACATTATAAACAAGTGCCTGTCTCCTGCTTCAGACCAAGGCTGCTTCTAAACCACATCATACTCCCTTCCTGTGTCAGCTTCTGTGTGCAAATTAAGAACAGAAGTAGCATTGATTATAGGGAAAAAGATAAAGTCCAAAATGACTCTGTATGGATCTGAGCACTGCTTGCCAGCAGCCAAAATATTTGTTCCACGTTGAATCAGGCCCCTCAGATCTGGCCTGGCAACGAAGGACAACAAGCAGCACTAATGTGGGTTGCTGTAATCATTTGGAATAATCTTGGTGTGCTATTTAAACAATTAATATGCTTAAGGTGAACCCTCAATATCCCTTCCTGCCATGCCCTTTAACTCTTTTTCTCTCTCCAGCAGCTGCAAGTTGACTCAGCAAGGCTGTGGGTTCAGGCTTTGGGGGATTGCAGAGCTTTTTCTGCTGTCACACTGTTGCTGGTGTAAATGATGGGGGGAGGAATGATGGCTGCTGCAATCAGTATTCAAAATGTTTGTCTACAAGCTGAGTGACTCATTAATTACAGGCTATAAAATGCTACATTGCTTCTCCTGTCCCGCTCAATCTAATCTGCAGGCGTTTGGCTCAGCCTTCTCCAGACAACGCATTGATGCAGACAGTGAAAAAATACTCAGCAAAATCACTGTTTTAGCTCTGTCAAGTTGCCTCATCCTTGAATTGATCCCATAGGAGGAGAGGTGAAATGTAAAACTAAAGTAAGCATGAGAATTATCATGGACAGTTTCTGATAGGTGAGGATTGTTTGTCCTTCTTCCCTTCACACTTCTTTGCAAGTGGGATTACTCTTTCATTCCAGGCAGCTAAAACTGGGTTTGATCTTCTTGGTTACTGTGTGTTGTCATACAGAATTTTTTCTTTTTATTTTGCCTTCAATATCTCTGAGGATGAGATGTCGCAGCATCTCTAGGCAACCTGCTCCACTGCTTGACCACTCACAGCAAAAAGTTGATTCTTGATTTTAGGTGGAATTTAATGTCTTTTAATTTGTGTCCTTTTTGTCTTGTCCTGTCACTGAACACCACAGACAAGAGCCTGCTTCCCTCCTCTCCAGGCTGACCAGTCCCAGCCCTCTCAACCTCTTCTTGTGTGGGAGATGCTCCAGTTCTTTCCTCATATTTCTCGCCCTTTGCTGCAATTACTCCTTGTATATTGTGCTTTTTTTCCTTTCTTGTTGTGTTAAAGGGAGCTTGCATGATGTGATTAATTAATGTCTATAAAAGTAGCTGAAAACTTGGGCGGAGATAATTTCTAATATCATTGTTTCTCAGAAACTTTGAACACTGAGGTTTGTCCTCAGAGAACCCTCAGCTGACAACGTGCTGTCCAACAGGAAAAATGCCTGTAGAGGTATTCCTGCAGTAAACCAACAAAGTCTAGTCAGAGGTGAATGCTGAGATAAAATATTGCTCCAAATATTCTTTATGGATTCTTAGATGAACAAAAGGTACTAAAGTCAGCAAGTGTTTATTTATTACCTCTGATATGCAGTTGTGTGAGCTGTGCACAGGAAGAGTTCCTGCTGTTAAATTTACAGATTCAGAGCCTCCATCCCCACAGGGCTGTGCTGTTACACATTCAAGAGATCCAACTCCTTAAGGTGAATACATCTTTTTTTTGAATCTCTGTCTTATCAGAAATCAAAGTAAACCCAGCTTTGCTTAGTCTTCCTTTACTGAAAAACTGTAGTTTTGTTTGAAGTTGAAACTATGATTCATCTGGGGTTGCCAGTATATACTAAAATAGTGCATCATAGAGAGATAGAAGTGCACTTGGGATGTAAGAGGGAGACAGAAACTGGAATGTACCTGACAAATATCTGCCTGGTTCACTGCTTATCCAACAAAATAAAAGCTTAAGGCTCTGTGTTTGTTTATTTGACGGAATTGTTCATGTTGGAAAGGTCAGGTGGAGCAGCTTAAGCAGGGCTCTATCTGGATGAGCTTCAGGCAGCAACGCATATGGAGAATCTAAAAGATCTCTTGGACAATTGTTGCTGTGTTTGACCACGTCCAAAGTAAAAAAAAAAAAAAAAAGAAAACCTAAAAAACCCCCTTATATTCTCTAAGAGGAGAAAAAGAAACTTTTCCTCTTTCCATTTCCATAGCAGGTTCCTTGTGCTGACATTATGGTGAGAAGTTTCTTCAAGTAGGAAATGTTAAGGTAGAACCACTGACAGTTGTGGAAGTGTAGTTAAAAGGTAGTAGAAAATTGTGAAGGGTAAGAAAAGTGCTTGGGAAACTGTGTGAGAGTTGCTATATATAAATAATGTTTTTCCTTGAATGGATTTTTACAGCTAAACTTAAAGGAGCCAGGCTGAATTCAGGCCCAGCTAGACAGAGACAAACTGATAAAATGTCCTTTAAGATAAAGTCATGGCAACCTTTTGTTGTAACCTTAAAAGCGGGACAACAACAGATGCTCGAAGAAGCTTTTCCAATTTAATTTACTCTCCTATGTGCCAATCCCTCTTGCTTAATAATAATACTTAAACACCACCCCCCCCAACAGCTAAAATCATCCGACTTTTTCCCTTTGAGAAAAGCCAGCTCCAACTGAGAAATCCTCAGGTCCTCCAAGGAATAAATCTCTATCTTTTGTATTGTTTTGGATTTTGTTGAACAGTGCATGATTTGTTTTAACACCCCACTTCCATTCATTGCTTATCAGTCCCATGAATTTCCAGAAGAGAGAGAAAAAATGTCATTCTCTTCCATTTATCTGGGTCATTTCAGCTTGTTATTCGAACTTATCTCCAGTTTTTGCCCTCGTGAACTTTAAGGTGAGAATGGTTTAAGTAAAACCCATTAACCCATTGATTCCAGCAATTCCCACTGTTTGTCTGCAGTAGCTCTGCAGTGAATATGAGGCTGGGGAATATTTCTGCCTTTTGTGCTGACCCTCTTCCCAGTAAAACCAAAGCAGGCAGCAAGCAGATTTCCATACAAGCTCTAGAGGATTTTCCAAGGAAATTGTGCTGAAGTCACCGTGTCTAATCCCAAAGCAAAAGGCCTTCGGACCAACTCTGTCTGGTCACACCAGTGGGAGTGTTCCACCTGCCTAGCAAACATTGGGAAGGTTGGGTGCAAGGTAAGACTGGGCCCAGAATTCTTCATTTCAGTCAGCTGAACTAACTCCCAGTGGGCAGGAAAACTTCCTCAAGCACAACCATTCTGGTTTTTATAAGACATTAAGACTCTCTTGATGTCACTGGCATTACATTTTCAGAAACATTCAGAATTCATAAACCGCAGAGAATGAAAAACACAAGGGCAGGTAAAAAAAAGGCAGCAAACTTTCCAGTCTGCCAAATCCAGATGGAATAATACCCAGGGCTGCATCTTTCCCTGGCAATGTGAACAGCCAGCACTGGTCTCTGTTTGCTGGATTAAAAATACTCATATCTCTTGTGTATGACTGAATGGGAACAATGGACTCTGAAGCCACTATCAGAGGCAGTGAAATGCTGGGGTTTTTTTGTCTAGGACAGGGTTTTGTATGCCATATTCTTGATGCTTTTCTTATATTTCACACATATATTTCATCCACAGCTGTACTGAAAAGTAGAAAGGGAGCACTGAAATCTTTCCATTCTACCACCAACCCCTGAGGTAGAAATTCCTGTGCCAGAGTTGTTGAGAGGCAGGGTAGCTCTGTTTGGTGTCTAAAAGCCACCTGATGACTGATCAACTGCATGAAGTCCTTGCTGTGAAATAGCAGAAATTCATGGAGCATCACTTGATTAGTTCAGCCACTTCCCCCAGCAATAACTTTGCTGAATGCTGCCTAAGAATGCAGTTTATGCATTCACAGAGGCATCTTCTAAAAGGCTAAAAAATTGTGTGATAAGGGTAATTCAGCCACTGCCAATAGATGATGTCAGGGCTATAGAGAACTATGCATCAGTCTAATGCACGTATGCTATTCAAAATATGAGATAAAAAAGAGTCATCAAGTCAAGTGTGTGCAGCAGTAAATATGGAGGTGAAAGATGATGGTGGGGATGGATGAAAGTCAAGTCTCTGTCATTATTTATAGCCTAGCAGTGTTGTTTTCTGTGTGTTTTTGGAGAAAAAGCTTGGAAGATAAGGGGGCAGCAGGGATGATTACTTCAGTCTGAATAACAACAGTATCCAGATGTGCAGCATAAAATCTGTTTTTGTGATCCTCATCACACTTAGAAAATCATTTGTGTGGCTCCTCATTGTGAACCTCTTGATCATGGCGAGCAGCATTGACATGTGGCTCAGAGAATGAAAGAAAGAGAACAAAGACAGTGCTGGTAGGAAATGGATGAGACAGGAACAGCAGGTAATGAAGAGGAACACAGCAGATAGGAGGCTTTAAATCATTTAAAGGATAATAGATGAGAAAGATAGTTCACTGTAGATAAATGTGGAATAATGATGACTATGATGAATCCTTTTCACTCCAGACTCTGTGTTTCACAAAACAGGGCTTTAAAAAGTAAAACCATCAAAACTTAGGAGTCAAAAGGCACAGCTCTGTGTGCTGCTAAGGAATAGCAAACAGGAGGAAGATGAATATCCAGATGGAGAATAGTGCTGCTGGCGGGGATTGGGATCCAGGATACCCAGGAGTGGGGTAAAACAAAAAGGAAGAAACAAGAAGGGGAGGGAGAGTGAACCCAACAGCAAAATAAAAAGGTCAGCTAACTGAAAAATGAGAAGTTTGGTATGGTGGGCTTGTGTATGCGGACTTTTGATGTCAAGACAAATGATTTGGTCCTGGAACAGTTTCTCTCAGCTTATTGCTGGTGGTTATATTTTGAAAGCTGTTACATTACATGCATTCAGAAGGCAAGTGCCTTGGCTTAAGACAAGGAGAGCACATTGAAATGAGCCACCTCCCATTAGTTTTAACCAACCCCTTTCCACCAATAAGGAGAAACAAATATGAGTAGATTAAAGTGGAAAAAACCCCATTTTACTAAAAAACGAAACAGCAGCAGGCAAAAAATAACAATAATCACTGGATACAAAATTGGACTGAGTTAAACTAGACAACTTTGAATGAGTAGGTTAAAGTACAATCACACGTCCTAGCTGGGGTGTGGGGATGACAGGAACTTCTAGCCTATACTCAGGAGTTGGATTTTTTTTTTTTAACCTGGCTTTGTCAGCTTTTGACTGTCTGCTGGTATGAAGAAGTGGGTGTCTAGATAATACTTGGACTTGCTGATCTGTTTGTAATTCTGTCTCTTGTACCCTGGAGCCTATGTCACAGGGCACACTATTTCATAGGAGATCTTTAAAGTGAGTGGTTAAAATGTGATGTCCAGAACATACACACCTTTTATTCCTTATTTTATAGCCATCTTGAAGGTCAAATGAAAATCTGGTGAGTCCTGTCTGAGCTATTTCTCTGCTTCATTTCACAGTACATGTGCTTATCTTTATTATCCCATTATACTGTTTTACTATACTATTATTGGTTGAAATTAGTAAAGGCATAAGAGGGAGGCTTTAGTATCCCAAATTCAATCTTTGCAACTTGGATTTTATACTGATAAAAAAGGCCCTACGACCACAAATGCCTTTAGTGAATAATGATGCTCTGGAGGAGGTTTCTTTCTATGAAAGAGAAAAACATCTTTATCCATGACTTAGAAACCCTGGTCAGCCTTTAGGATTAGCAAATGAGCCAGCACATCTCAAAAAGAAATTCAGGAGGCACAGAAGTGTGAGAGCTCTTGGCACAACAGCCCTTTCATTTCTCTAGTTAATATCAAAGAAATAAAGAAATAGATAATAACTGTGTTTTTGTAACAGGCAGAGGTGATAAAAGATTTATCCATGTGCTAAGGGGGAATAAAGCTGATCTTCCTGGCCCTCATCTCCTCTGAACTGCAGTTTCTCATGGGAATGGCCTTTGCTGTGGATACTCTGGGATTCTGTCTGCAAGGAATGATGCAGTGCCCTGCTCTGTGCTTCTGTAACCTTGCTTGTCTTTAGGAGTAGAGAAACATGAGTTTTCAACCAATTCATTCTCTTGTTATGTTCAGAGCTGCTGAACAGTTGTTCAGGTTTTAGTCTGTGCCAGAGATAGGTTGGGAGCACAAGTGGAAGTTTCCTTTGGAAGCACTGGATGTAATACTAGTTTGAGTGGGGCCAGAGGATCTCCTGACCAGCTGGGAAAATTCTGAAGAGCAATAGTGTAAGGCTGTGCATCTAGATCTTGGTTAGAGCTGTTCTAACACGCTCTGTAAATGGCTGGAAAAAGGCCAGAAACTCAAAAATGTGTACTATCAAAACCTGAAATGTCAGAATCTCTGCCCATTACTGTGAGGATATCTTAAAACCTCTCCCTGGTTCCTTTACACTGGTTACTATTTCCTTCCTGCTTCTGGTAAATGCAAGACATTTAGCATCTGCTTCTTTGGAGCTGGTGGTCTGTCCATGTTCTCTTGGTTTAACTCTTCATTCTTCTGTCTTTCCTCAGGAACACTTTTCATCTCGTGCTGATGGTGGCAATGTGCTCCTGTGGAGGAGGGATTTTGTGAGCACTTGGATGTTATCTGTGCTGCATCCTTGCAGATGGCTCAAAACCCTGGACACTGGGCACAAGGTATGTTCAGAGAGGACATGATTTCCCTCGTTTCAGCTTTTCTGGTAATGAGTCATATCTAGAGTTCCAAGCTGAGAATTGTCTGCTCTGAAAAGTCCAAACTTTGATCTTTTTTAGCTCTTATTCCTGTGGAGTGCTGTTATTTTGGTGACTTATGGTGATAACCTAGTTCCACATAAAGGACTCTTTAATCTGAATAATCAGTTGCCTAGAGATGCACCAAACAAGCTTTTGGCATTTGAAAAAGGGTCCAAAAAATCTCACACTGGTAAATATTCTCAATTAGGAGTCCTAGGGGTACAGATATGGAGACATTGGGAATATTTTCATAGTGCTTTGATAAATGAGCACTGCCAGGATGCTTGTGGCAATTGGTCCTATAGCACAATAAACTTTTGTGCTTGGATATGTTGAAAATTTGGATGGTTATAAAATTTTTCTAGGAGATAACCTTCTAGCCTGTAGAAGGGAATTTACTAACTGTAATCCAGACAATTTTATCTATTTGTGACAGGTCTGTGGTGTTTTGCTGTCCACGGTTTTCCATCATATGACTGAGGTGAAGTCTTTGCTCTAGACAGAGAAAGGGGAAGCAGTTACTGGGTATTTATTCCCTTATGGAAGAGCCACACACTGATACTGGAAGTTCAACTGAAGCACTGCACGAGTAAGAGCCTGTTTGTGCAGGTAGATAGAGCGTGGCCTGAAGGATGTGCTTTCCCTGATAGAGAGACAGGAGGTACTTCATGGCCTCTGAACTGGGCACTATCAGCCGAGGCAAAACTCCCATTTCATTCCTGGATGAATAAGGGGTAATTTTTGTAAGAGGGGATAGTGATGTGTGTATCAAATGTTCTTCTTCTCCCTGACAGGACGAGCTCTATGATTACAGATGGGCCATGCCTGAGTTGCTGCACGCTTCCAGCAAACAACATTGGGTATTTGTGATTCTGCCCGACCTGCAGCAAGCAGCTCAAAGCTGCAATTCTGCAGAATGACTGCACATTCCATATTCTTACACTCCCAAATTGGAGTCTTTCTGACTTGTCTTTCTGGTGCTGCAAATGGTGCCAGGGTGATTATTTTTCCCACAGCAAAATAGGAATAAACTCGTGGCAATGTGGTTTCTTTCGCATACTGTCTGTATTTACAGATACATAGATTTATAGCAGCTATTTTAGTGAGAGATACAGGCTAAAAGTGTTTTGGGGCCTTTGAAAAAAGCCTGATATGTGACAGAGAGGGAAGGCTGAGGGATATGGAAATGGATGCTTCCAAAGACAACGATGCAGTTGTGGGAGACAGAAGCTGGATAACACAAAACTCTTAAAATGATGATCCACCAAAAGCAGCAACTCTTCCCAAAGGGGTCATGGGAGAGGAATATTAATGTGGGTTTTTTGTGGCAAAAGGTGATCTGTGCTGGGCTTCAGAAAAGATGCCCCAGTGCAGGAAGCACAGTCCAGGACCACAAGGAAGGGAAGGGAACATGCAGGAACAGGTGGTGAGAGGATGAAGGGTAGAAAATTGGTTGCTGGTGCCAGACACAATTGCAGCAGAATTAACATTGGGCTGGAGCTGTGTAAGTGCCAGCAGGAGTCTCTAACCACAGAGCTGGATGCAGGGGGCTGAGCAAATGCAATGACTTTGAATGGCAGTCCTAATATCTTTGTTCAGTAAAGTTTGTTTTCTGGATGGTTAAAAAAAAAAGAAGGAAAAAAAAGACCTTTTATTTTCCAACCCACCTTTAAACTCTAAAAAATAGCAAGTTCCTGCCTTTTATACTGTACTATAAACTGTGGAAGTACCATCCCCTCCTCTTTTTCTGAGTCTTTTTCATGTCAGAGCCCTCTCCTGTGAACAGACTCTCTTCTAAAGAATGGAGAGCTCCTAGTCACCTGTCGGTTTTACCTCTGCCATTGACTATATTTGGCTCCTTTTCCTAAATGGCTCACTGGATCTTTCAGCCACCTGCTTTCTGGGGGGTAATGTCATGTCAGGAAGAAAGAAAAAGTGTGTAATGCAGCAAGACTGGGGGTAAAATAAGCAGCAAGGTCTGACTTCCACTTCAGTCCCTTCATTTTGTTTGCATCTCCCAAAGGTGTTGCTTTCCCACCACCACTCCTGGTAGTACCTGGTACCAGCTGGAAACAGTACAGAGTGAAATCAGGAGGTGTTGTGTCAGTGCAGTTCTTGCTCACTTCTCCCACAGCATGGGGAACCTGCATTTTTCTGCTCACCTGTCATGTAAGCTCCTTTGGATGCACAGTATTTGACTTTTATTCTGTGCTGTTTGCTGTGGTTGAAACCAAGGAGTTTCTCAGAGCTGGCTAAGACAAGGCCTAAGTCCATGTTCAGCATCTCCATGAATGTCAAAACCCTTAAATTTGCTTTTCTGGTTCTTGGAGAGTATAATTTTTAAAGATGTATTCAAGGAGTTGGAGGACTCTCCTGTCTTTAATAGAGCAGCACTTTTGTGTCGCTGTGGAGCCGCTAGCCGCGTGCAAGAACCAGGCTGAATCAGGTGAGGCGAAATTCTGATTTTATTATTTAATTCTAAAACTTATATAGACTTTTGAAAGTTCCTCCGGATTGGGTCAATTCAAAACCTCCCCCTAGGCCGATAGGCCAGGTTGAACTGTCCATCATTCCAGAGACAGTTACAATAACATCCAAACCTTATCTTTGTTTATAGAACCCAGGGAGAAGAAGAGAAAAATTCTCACGGGAAAGAGTCTGTGCTGTCACACTTTTGAGATGTGAAATTCAGGAAATTTCTTATGAAATGTAATAATTCAACCATAAAGCAGCAACTGGGTGCAGGACATTCAGCTGTACACACACAGAGGAAGACGTGCTACTGATATTGGAGTAGATGGGTTTATTCTTACACCCCTTAGAAAGCAAACTTGTGTGAGATGGTGATTTGGAAGAGTGACTGGGTGAGGATAAAGACAAAAAAAAAGAATGTTGGGATGGGAAAATGGAAAGGAGTTAACTCAGCTGATGCTTCCCACTCCAGTTTCTCTCCACTACCCTGCATTGACTGATCACACTCTGCTCACAACTGCTTCCACTTGGAAGCAAAAAGAGAAGAGCCACTTTTTTATGGCAATTGCAAGCCACTTGTCTGACTTAGAGGCCCTTAGATTTATCATTTCTATAAATACAATATTTGTATTTTATTTTCCCCAGTATTTTTTTCCTTCAGTATTACACTGTTTCCTTCAGCACTTTAACTTATTCTCCAGTTCATTCTCTAACAAATTCTTAATGATGAAAACGGTAATGTTCTTTAGACATTTTCCCTTATCTTTCCATCATGAGACATTAATCTCTCTTTGCAATACTTTTTGGTTTGTTTTTTTTTTCCACAGGTTTACATCCCTGGAAACGCATTCTCACTCAGGCCTCTTTCAGCTAATATAAAAATTAGGTTTTGCCTGACATTTGTTTCAAATAATTTACCTAAGGAGCAGAAATAATATCTGGAGCTAATTTCACTAATTTCACTGATATTACCCATGGCTGCATATAAATCACTGTATACATTTCATTTCCTTGACCACTAATCTTGCTGTTCTCTCTAGAAGTGCTGGCTGGGGCCATAGCAATCATTATCCCAGACTTTCATGAGACACACTCTGTTATTTTTACTTGTAACAGGATCTATGATAAATTGACTTCATTAACTTCAAGCCAGTCCCCATCTCCCGATTTCTAATCAGTTTTTATTTTTCTTGGAGATCACTGGCTGCTAAAGCATAACATCAGTCTTCAATCAGAAGTGAAATTAATCTCTCCTTTATAGAGCTGAGACGCAAAGGGCCTCTTCTAAAGCTTGCCTGAAGGAGGTTTAGTTTTTGTGCTCTTGTGCTTTACAGCCCCCGCTTCCATCAGAGGTTGCTGTCTCCAAAGCCCTGCCAGCAGAGCCTTTTGTGCCAGTGTTCCCTACTCCACCACAGGCAGGGTCCTCTGAGTTATTCCAAGCAGTCTGAAGGGCTGATACCTTCTGAAGGGCATTTTCTGAAATCAGGGGAGGGCAAGCTCACAAGATTCACCTCAGCAGCGGTAGGAGTGGCAACAGCCTCCAAGCCCTCTGTGGTGCTGCGTGGTGACCGTGCAGTCACCAGGGGCAGGTGCACACTGCCTTTGTCATTTGCAGTGGAAGAGCTGAGCAGAAATGGCCCCAGCCTAAGCTAAGTTTAGTGCTGTGGCATTCTTCCCATCCATTCTGGGGTCAATCTGACCCAAAGAAAACCTGGGAGAGGCAAAGATGTGTCCATCGCACTGAGCACCGATGTGGATTGGTGCAGGTGGTGGAGAAGACTGTACAGGCTTTGGAAACTGCAATATTTAGGTGAAAATTACTCATCAGCTGGAAGCTTCAATGTGGCTGCTGCTGTCTTGAGGGCAATGCTGCTCTACACTGGTGCTGACCCAGTGCTTTTCTCTCCAGGGTAGGCAGATCCCTCCTGAAGAGCCTGGAGCCATATCTGGGAAGCCTGTCTCAGCCAGCTGGATTCAGGTGCAGTGTATCAGTACAGACTGGTTTTGGCTACGATTTGCAACAATCGACTAACATCCTCCTCTTAGCTGATAACACCTGCAAGGATCAGAGTTTGAAGAGGAAAGTTTTCTCAGGACTTTCTTTATCAATCACCAAAAGTGGCCACTGCCAGCTCCTGGCTGACCATCACATTGGGGGCAGCACCCTTATAGTTACACTGTAAGGATAAATATGATTTAATGCTTCATTCAGTAGGATTTAAGATCACTTTGTAAGAAGCAGGATGAATTTGCCTGCTTCTGAGATAGGGAGGAGATAACCGGCTGGGGGTCGTGCAAGTGCAGAGGAGGCTATCAGGAGCGACCACCTGTTTCTGATTTACTGGGTAACAAGACATCCTTGATGCCAAGCACATGAGGCTGAGCTGAATTTCTTGTGCCTAAGGTTAGTCTGGTAGGTTTTCACAGCCTCATTTCCCTCTTGGTGCTCCTTACCTTCTGGTACAGGAGAGCCGAGATGGTGCTGGGCTTTGTCATTGCCTGTTTGCTGATCTGCTGAAAGGTGACTTGAGGGACAGAGGCTGTCAGCTCTGTGGCTTGAGCCAAATCCAATTCATTGAGGTTTTGTGCTGCATTCCTTGCTGCTGTAATTTAGCAGGGCTCTGTCAATTTAGTAGAAAATTTAGCTTTTTAGCCTCTGAAAAACACCATTCTGGTAAGGTGAAAATGAGGCTGACAGTCTGAAACTTTGGTCTGTGGCCCTGTCACTAGTCCTTGGAAACAAAATAATCACTGTAAATTTCAATTCTAATAATGGTTGAAACAAAATATCTGTATTCTTTGCCTCTTTAATATAAATATTTATCAATAGATAAATGGAAATGGATTTTTTTCAGTATCTTGAATTCATTTGGGTTTTTTTTTTCCCTTAACTGAGCTGTATGATTTTGCCCTAGGTCTTGGATAAGGCTTTGCTGACCTTGGAGGATGTGAAAGGCCAACAAACTGTGGCTCTGTGAGATGTGTTCTGTCTTCCTGGGGAGCAGATAATGCATCTGAAGGAGGTGAGCCTGAGGAATGGTTCTGGGACTTGATTTAAGGTTATTTAAAGAGGTGGACAGTCTAAAATGAGTTACTTCCCCTTAATTTTACCCAATCCCTTTCCACCAGTAAGGAATTATTATCTCAGAGCAACAAGATGTGGATTCCTTTTGCTATCCTGTGTAACCCTTCAGAGGAAGGGCACTGCCAGAAATTCTCATCAAGAAGAACATCAGTTGTTTTAAAAATAATTAGGCGCCTTCTATTGACACATACTTAAACCTTGCTCTTATTGTTTTCTCTCTTGTGTGTGGGAATCAGGGACGTCTTATTTATTAAGGTTTCAGATGGTTTAAAGTTGTGACCAGATGAAATCAGGAGAGATTGTTAGGCTTTCATAACTTACAGAATAGAATTATTTAGGCCATTTGCTAGGAAAAAGGTTTAGATCTTTCACTGCCCTGGCAAGTTAAAAGGTCTTTGTATCCGGGAGAGCTATAAGATCCTGAGGAGATAGATGAGTTTTACTAATAATGTGGTGAAGGGCAAGGCACATTTCCTTAATTAAGACTAAAAATGGTTTTTTTGGTCAAATTTCAGTCATGTATTATCAGGAGAACTTAGAAGGACATTGTTAAATTAACTACATACTTGGTTCTTTGTGTTAAGCACTTTTTAAAAAATTCAGTATTTTATTCCTTCTTTTTAGTGTTTTATGGATTAACAGTGTAAAAAAATGTTGTGGCTTATAACAAGGCCTTATAATTATCTGCAAAAAGCTGGTGGGGAATAGGAAAGCTTAAAATCTGAGTGAGACTCAAAATGCTCTGGGAGAACTTGGGTCACAGTCATTCCCATCACTGGTGCTCAACTTCCAGCCTTCCTACTGGCGACTGGGAATCTTTCAACCCCGATTTACCCTGGAAAGTGTGATTCATTTAGAACTCAGCTTTCAGCTGGATTTTACAGCCTAATTAAAAGAGATGAGGGTATAAAGACACAGCATGGGGATGCCAAAACTGGGGCGTGTGTTCAAGAGCAAACCATGTCCTCTTTGAAAATACAGTGCTCAAACTTCCCAGTCCCAGCCTCACACTTAGTGGGCGTGAGGAGGAAGTTCTGATCGTTTCAGAGAAACTTCCAAGAGCTTTTTTGAAGGTGTACTCTGTCAAGCCATACCAATAAACAGAAGCAACTGTATCTTGTGACTGCTGAAGCCAGGAACAACTTGTTCCAGACCCTGGGGAAATTCCTTGTACCTTGCAGTAGGAGGTACCAATGTAGAAGTACCACAGTGCCTGTGCAGAAGTATTTTCTTCCAGGAATTGCTGGTGGCTTGCCCCAGCAGCACGAAGTGGCAAAACAGGGAATCTTCCTCCCTTCAGGACGAGAGTGATAAATACCTGGTTTTTAAAGTTGTATTTTAGCACAGTAACACTGAGTAAAGTATAAAGTGTCTTTCTGCTTGTGTTTTTTGTGCGTGTTGGTGTTAATGCTTTGAGGGCAAGGAGTGCTGCATGGCACTTCAGGACTTACAGCAGCATGGATTATAATTTAATTTTCTTTTGTTTGGTCGATTGATTTGGTGACCTTAATGCACAGACTCTGGTTTTTGAATTATCCATGGAAAAAAGAATTTTCAGAAAAGGCCTCTTTCCTTGAAAGAGGTTTGGCCCTCACAATGTGCATTATTTCTTTACCTGCTGTCAAGGACAAAGTCACAAAATTGTTCAGAGCCTGCAGAGAAATCCAACGGCATCTTCAGTTACTAGTGGTTTTGTTTGTTTCTTTGTTTTTTCTTTAATCAAAGCACTATAAGAAGTGGGACATCGCGTTAGCTGCTTGGGACTCCATGAGGGGAATCTGCATATTGGTTTTCTGATTAACTTGTGTCTTACATAAATGGGGATGTCGCAAAGCGCTCACAGAACTTGGTGTTCCTTTTCTCCCTTCCCTGCTTTAGGAGAAGATGAGCTGCTGTATGTCTGCCATGTTAAAACATCCCTCCTGGTAATAGCCTGAGTGCTGTGAGCTATTTTAGTGTACCTGCATATTGCCAGGGAGGATGTCAAATACCTCTTTTGAGGATCTTTGCAGCTTTTTTATTCATTACTATCTGTAGTGTGGGGAAACTGCTTTGAAAAAACTCTCCAAACAAGTGTAAGCCAAGGTAGGAGATGCAGCAGGAAAGAAATACAAAATAGTAAAGTTGTATTTTACATTAAGCTCCATCATGGTTCCTTATGGTGGGTTTATCACATGAAGTGATGTTTTATCTGTGGGGAGGATCATAGAGCTAGTTTTCATATTAGGGCTTTCTGTCTGTCCTGAAGTATGGAGGGCTGTAAAGTGGTGGGTCCTACTGTCTGAAAATAAATATACTCCTCGAGTAGTTCTGTAGGTTGTACTTGGGCTGCGGGAACTGAACCATCTCTGAGGAATGTTTTCTCTGATCTTGATGTTTCCTGGGAGCTGCAGCAGATGAGGACATGGCAGTGACCAGGAGGAGACACTGGGAATCATTGCACTGACCTTGTGGTCCATTTGCCCTGGTGTCCATATCCAACAGTAATGGGTTGGATCAGGTGCTTCAGATGAACATGTAAGGGCAGGCAATGCCCTCCACCCTCTTATTATTAGAGTCTAATTATTGACAAATTGAGGTTTACGTCATTCCTGTTTTTTGGTGTTGTGTCATTTCATTAATTGAATGAAATTCAATTAAAAAAATGTCGTCTGATGAATCGAACAGCCGAGTAACATATACGAATGAGGCATATGTTCTTAAAAATCCTGGGCTCCTTTTGCCTTTCAAGAGTACCAAGCCATGTCTGAGTTATGGCCTCTTCAGTGGATTTTAGTATTTCTCACAAATACTCTCTGGACAATGTAATCTTTCTGTTTATCCAATCTAGATGAAACACAAGAGGAGCACAAGCTTTCCCCCATTGTGGCCTATCATTATGCCACAAATCAGGAAAGGCCAATTTTAAATGCAAATTTTGTCTTTTGAAAGGCTTGCCAGGCTGAAATGTGCTGAGTAGAGCTGCCTGCGTTCTGAGCGCTCAGAATGTGCTGGGTTTGGTAAAAGGCTGTAATTTTCTGTTATAATAGTACAGCTGTAGGGAATTATGTGGTAGCCAAATTCATATCAATTTCCCCAAGAATTAGAAACAGTCCTACCCAACCCCAAAGACAAAGAGGAATAAGGAGGTAATAGCATCCAACAGGATGATCATGTAGCAGATTGTTTTGGAATGCTACCAAGAAGGCATCAAAGCTGTGAAGCTGGACCTGGCTCTGTAGTCCCAGTTCTTGATTGTCAGGAGAAGACAGCAGAAGGAAGAACTGATAATTGATTTAGTGAGGATGGCAGATCACAAATAATTTGAAGATAAGAAAATAAAAAAAAAAGGATGGCTTTTTTTTCCCCCTTTTACATGCCTGAGGGTGTAAATGGAAAAGAAAAGAACAAACAAACAAAAAACCAAAACAAAACAAAAAAAAAACCCAAAAAAGAAAAGAACTATTAAAAATACAATTTTCAGGAAAATATCTGCTGAAATCATTCTTTGTAATCCAGCTCTGAGAAGCCCGTTGAAGTTAGTGGGACTGCACACCTATGCTAAGAAAATGCTTAAATACTTTAATGCTTTGCTGTATTTGTGATATGGACAGGAATTACACAGCTTGAAAATTCCAAAGAACTCATGAAAGCAAAAGAATAAGTGGGATGAGACTGTGATGAGCAGCAGAGAAGGCAGGGCTGAAACCTGCCGTATTAAAAGAGGAAAGCAATGGAGTGGCTGAAGCTGCTTTGTTAGAATTAGGGAAAAAATAATCTTACACCACATCCTGTACGTTAATTAGCAGTAATAAAAATAATTGTTCCCTCCAGCCTGAAACGGTGGCTAATTGCGCTTAAGTGTTCATTGCAAGCTAACATAATTAGACCTTCACTGTGTTTCATAAATACATGGCTTAAATTATGCAGGGAGGGAGGAAGTGTCCTTTGTAGCTCTTTCCTGTCTGTTTTCCTTTCCCTCTACTTCCACAGCTGTTTCTCAGCCTTCCTTCTGAGATGATCCTACTGTGTGTGCTGGAAGTGATTATGGAGGCAATTTCTTACTGAGATAGAGTTATGATGGCTTTGTCCCTTGTGACAGACAGGTTCAGTAAGATCCAGTTGGCAGAGGATTTCAGGAAGTTCAACCTCACTGAAGCAGTGCTTTCGTGTCTCTGATCCCCAATACAGATCCCAAATGCCTAGTTTAAACAATAAGCTTTTGTAAAATGAGGGAAGAGGGCACTAAAAAAGGAGAAAAAAACCCCCTCAACAAGCCCAAAGATTTTCTGGCTTTCTAAAAATACAGTTTCCTTATAAAACAACTGGTAATTCTTTAGCTGATGTATGCTATTGTGTCTGCAACAGATTTGTGTTGATTTTTTTCCCCCACTGAGGTATAGAGGATAGAAACACATTATGCATTTCATTACTTTTGGTTAGAAGTTGCAATGGTGTTCTCTATTTCTATTTGAGGATAAAATATCATTCACCCATTCTCCATCCTTTCTCTCATGTCCTAATTTAGATGCATGCAGCTCCCGAAAATAGTTCCATTTAGCCTTATCCCTAGTTCTGCCTCTCTTCCACCTTTATTTTCATCGAGTCATGAAACTAAAAACGCAGACCTTACGCTAGGGAGCAGTCACTGATGTGGAGCTGCTCTGATGGCTCTCTGGCAGCTGGAGGATGTGCCTGCTCTGTCACATTGCTGTCAGCACAGCTGCTGCTCGTCTCTCCAGCTCTCAGGTGATGTGGGATGTCACCTGCAGCTTCCCGTGGTCCCTGCTGGTCATTAGCTCTGCAACAGCTGGAGGTGACAGATTTGGGAGTGGTTATGGCTAAAGGGGTGCAGTGGTGCCTGCCTAGGGAGAAAGGATGGAGAAAGGAGAGCTAATTGAGCATGGAAACACCCATGGAAAAGATGAATGGTTGGAGAAGGAAGGAGAGGGGAATGGTTAGAGATGAAAAGGCCGTTCAGGAAAATAAACAAATAAGCAAACAAAAGAAGGGCCTCAGGCAGTGATTCCGCTAGACTGAGCAAAATAAAAGTGAGCCTGGTAGGTGGCAGGAGGCTGGGAAGATCCCAGGGTTTAGCAGGGCTGCCCTTCCCCTGCCTTTAGCTGTCTGACACCTTAATGACTGACTTTGTCACAACAGAGATTTTCCACCTTGGGTCTGGCAATTCTCTGCTGGTAGTTGCCATAATATTGTGCTGATTGATTTTCTAATGGTTTTAATGCTTTGCCTCACCTCCTGTCCTGATGTCTTGTGTAGTGCTGCTGTGGACTCTTGAACTACTGTTGCATGTTGAGCTGAAGTGACTTCTGCCACCTCTTAGTGCTTGTGGCTGTTCTCTGCGATGAGAAGGACAGGTCAGTGCTGTCTCAGAAGGTTTTGCCTTTGTGCAAAGCCCTTCAACCTGAAATAGGAGTGATTGTGTTACAGAGTAATGATAAAGTAAGGACTGAAACTGAGACCTAATTTTTGCTCTCCTTATTTGGGAAGCTCTATGTAATTTCATGGTTAAGCTTAAAGATTAAAAGGGGGAACATCCTACACAGACTTTTTAAACAGCATATCCTGAAATGAAAAGACTGAAAGCCATTCAGGTTAAAAGGGATGTCAGGAGTTCTTTTGTCCAAACTCCAGCTAAAAGCAAGGTCAGCTGGTCAGAGAAGTCAGGCTACTCAGAGAATTACCCATTTGGACCTTAAAATGTCTGCTAGTGGAGGCTGCATTTCCCTGAGCAACTTTTGTTGCTGCTTGACCGCCCCTAGGCAATAAAGTTTTGCCTTGTGTCAGGTGTATCCCTTCCTGCTTCCATTTATGCCCGTTGTTCCTCATTCCCCCCCAGTGCTGTGAAGGGCTTGGCTCTGTGTTTTTTGGAACATTCTCAGAGATGATCCTTCCTCCAAATCCAGCTCTTCGAGCTGAACAAGCCCAGGAACCTCAGCCTGTCCTCACAGTGGTGGTGAGTGCTGCAGACAGTGACCCCACAGTGACCCCACACTGAACTTGTTCCAGCGGTGCCTCGCACCAGTTTTCAATCCATGTAGTTGCCTATGCATCCAGCGTAAAGTACAGACTTGGATATGTGACTGTTTTGGGGAACAGTGGGAAGAGGTAAGTTGAGGTTTGTGACATGCATTTCTCTCCCCTTGTGGCCAAATTCATCCATTTTCACCGGGAAGGCCATCAGGTTGTTCGTGAATTATGTTTTCTTGGTAAATGCAACATTGTTAATTAAACAAGTGAAGAAACCAAAGCATTGCTCTGTTCCTTGTGGAGGAAAGGGAAGTGGTCACAGCACCAAGGCAGCCAGAGTCCAATGAATGTTTGGACACTTCTCTCAGGCACATGGTGTGATTCTTGGGGCTGGTCCTGTGCAGGACCATGATCTTTGTGGGTTCGTTCCAACTCACGATATTCCGTGATTCCGTGATTGCTGCATTTCCAGCGCTGCTTTTGAATGTATTAGGAAAACATTTATCACAGAAAGAGTGGTAAAGTACTGGAATTGTCTGTCCGGGGAGGTGGCAGGATCACCATCCCTGGATGTGTTTAAAAAAAGATTGGATGTGGCACTCGGTGCCATGGTTTAGTTGAGGTGGTGTTAGGGCAGGGGTTGGACTCGGTGATCTCTTCCAACCTGGCGATTCTGTGATTCTGTATTAAATTCCAAGTGCCACAATTCCTCATGGATTTAAAGCTGAGCAGTGGTTAGTTTTCTTTGGGAGGCTGACCTCTAGTGTCTCAGTAAGACAAGCTCAAGAGAAGAGGAGCAGCAGAGGAATGAGTGCTCTATGGAGCGAAGCCCAAAATATGTCTGCATTGACTGGCATTTTATGAGCCTGCAAGATACTTTATTTAATAATAAAAGAGAAAATGTTGCTATGGTATCTTGAGGTGTATTTACACTGCTATGGCCACATAAGGATTCCATGATATTTTTTAATCTTTATTTTAATTACTGAGTTCAATTTTTGAAATTGCAGGGACCGCTTTCATTTTTTGATTATGCAGTATTCTGTGAGACTGAAATATTAATTGAAACAAGAGCTGTCTTGCTCTTTCTCAAGAAGAAATCAAATAATCTCTGAAGTCCCAGCTATATGCAAGATTTGATTAAAAGTCTCATGGAGGTCACCAAAACATCCAGTGCTGAAACACAGTTATTTTTTATACATGAAAAGCATGAGCTCAGGCTTAGAAGCCAGACAGAGAGATCTATTATGCATGGTGGGTTTCCCTGCCTATGTAAAAATCCAAAACACTGGCAGGTTTTTATTGCTTCAGGTCAGACTCCACAATGCACCACGGTTGAGCTCTGAGGACTCTTGGCCACTTTTGAATTCCTGTTGATTTGGCATCGTTCTCCATCTACTCTCAGCTGAGGTCTGGGTTAGTGGAAAAGGTGTTTGTAAAGCAGGTGTTTATGGAGGAAAATGAGAATTTCTTCAGTTCTTCCTATGGTATTCCAGGGAAAGCTGTTTGTTCCCTCATTTGAACAGTTTCATGTACCTTATGTATTTTTTTATTTTTATGAAAATACATGATTTCAATTGTGGACGGAGAATAAAACTTTTTGAAACAAGAATGAGAGCTTCTCCAGGAACTTATTTAAAAAGCAGCAAAAATCACAGGCTCACATAATGTCCACAGGCAAACAAGACACTTTATGTTATTATAAACTGGCTATTGCTGCTGTTGGGAAGTTCTTGCAGAAGGCTTCTTTTCCTTGCAGTGTGTTATTCCCATCCCACCAGCTCAAACAGCCTGAATTTTTCATCTTCTGGCAATGGTGCTGGACATTTATTTATTTTAAAGGAAAGCTGCTGAGAAAATCAATCTTGCCTGAAGGGCTGCATACTGAGACCATACCTCAAAATATCTGCCTTATTTTTACTGCACAGAACTTTAGTGGCTGGTGTTTTCAGAGGTTGTTTGCTCTGTTTTCTTTAGGCACCAAAGTGAGAGTTTTAAGAAAAATAAATGAACATGCATTGTTCACAGAGAAAGTAAAATGTTAGTAGGACTAGACAACTGAGGAGTTCTAGAAATGTAGACGTAAATCTGTATGTCCTTGGAACATCCCATTCCATGGAAAAATGCCTGAGACTTTGTAGCATGATTCAAAAATATGTGTGTTACTGTCATATTAAGAGGTTTGTGGTGCACTCCTCACTCAGGCGCAAGATCTGTGTAGTTTTGGGGTGTTGGATTTCTCTGGAAATCATTACATTTGGGATGATTTTTTTTTTTTTAATCTGTAGTACTTTTCCTTTTTTTGAGCTGTGTATTTTTGAGCTTTCCTTTAAAATAAATAAATGTCCAGCACCTTTGCCAGAAGATGAAAAGTTTCTGTAAAAGAGGACACTATACAGACCCACTCTTCTGTTCTACCCTTCTAAATTCTCTCCATGCCTGTGCTGTTAAAACTGACTGTGGCAACCCTCAACTTCTTGAGGCTGTAAATCTGGGCCTACCTTCTTTCTTTTAAGCAGGGTTTAATTTTTTTGGCTCCGTGGTTCCACAGTTATGCAGAGACCAGGTCTAATGTTCAAACATAGTGTTTTTATCTGTGAGGCTGAACAAAGTGGATCAGCCTCATCATCCACATTTCTCATGTGCAAACAAAACTTTGTCACTGCTACTTATTTCAACTGAACCAAAAGGTTTGGGGCCGATATCAGAAATTATTTGGGCTCACAAAAGCAGAAAGATTTTGGTATTTTTTTTGTTAGTGAAGCCCTTTGCTTCACCAAAGTCTACCAAATTTGTTTCAAAATTTTGCTTTTGAGAAGAAAAAATTGTGCTGCATTAGGAAAAATCTCATAAGTATTGTAGGAAACGTTGCCTGAAGACAAAACTGAAAGGTCTAGGGTTGGTTTATTTATTTTTTTTTTTTAATGATTGACATGTTTTTTCTGCTGCCATACCCTGGATCAGATGCAGAGCAGCCTCTCTTTGCACAGAGGTGGTGCCTTGTTAGCCTGTACTGTTTCTGAAACAAATCTAAACCCAACCTATTTCTTTTAATTTTAGCTTGTTGGTGATACCTTTTATTTACTTGCTGTCTCTGAGTTCTCTCTGGAAACAAATTGGTTATGGCAATGTGCTCATGCTCTTTCTTTCTCTGTGAAGATGTTGGTTTCATCAGCTCAATTTTTATGTTCCAGGCTGTGTTTGAACAGTTGCTAAATGTCCAGTAAGTCTCCCATTTGCCAACTTCTAGTACTTTAAAGTCAACTTCACATGAAATCTTTGCTGGTGGAAGATCTGTGCTCAGTAGAGCCTGGGATAGTTGGCAAAGAAAATTTTAAACTCTAGCCAGAGTTATAACTGCAGAGGAGTTAAAGCACAGGTTTCATCATCATGCTATTTCAGGAGAGAGAAATTAGTCATAGAATATTTGGTTTTTTTCTAAAAAACATAGATCATACTGACAAGACTGGAGGGCTCTTTCTGCCAGCCTGCTTAACAGTGAAAATTATGTAGGCTATGGCTTGAATATGGAGTGGAATACATTAATATTAATATTGTTGACTTGCTGAGATATTCTGGTACCTCTCAGAGCAAAGTCTTTGCTAAGTTTAAGTCCATTACAGTGGTTTGATATAATTTCCCTAGCCTGGTTATCATATAAGATATCAGGACATATATCTATATTATACAGCTTAAATTTGACAAATGTATTTCTCACTGTATGACAATATTTTTCTTGTCTTGGTAGTAAAAAACCTCACATCATGAGGTGAGATTGCACAAAGTGTTCTGTAAAGAGCAAGAGAGTTGAACCATTCCCAACCCAATGGAGGTGATAGCTCAATTTGTAAGGTAGAAAGTATTTTCTGGTGCTCCTTTGCACTGGTGAGATGGCTGGTGCTGCTCTTCATTTTATTGTGAGCCACATGTCTAATCAGCACCTGGATCTCTTACTCTGTCATGTTAAACATGATGCAGTTTGGAACTGCAGTGTTTCTCTGGCTCCAGTGCTGTTCCTGAGTGGGAGCTGGCAGAGATTTTTTTTTCCACGTTGTTTTTCACTTTTGCAGATTTTCCTTCCAGGCACAGGCCTTCCGTTCTTGGATTTGCCCTTCTTGAGTCCTTATTCCTCATTTTAGAAAAAAATACCTTAGGCAAGAAGTTTTCTTGCCCTGCTCCAGTGGGATTTGAATTATCAAAACAGGAATGTGCTAAAATTCAGAATTTGTAGGTGTGCAAATGGTTCTTTTAATTGCTGTGCAATTGCATGGGGAGTAAACACATCAGGGCCTGCAATTAGAGACTCAGTAAGCAGTTGAAAATGTTTTTCTAATTTTTCAGGTGCATTCCCAAATGCACAGGTATGGCTGTTACAGCACATTCTTATGACTCTGAAGTGTACGGAGGAAACTGACTTTGGCATGCACGGGTAGGCTGAATATTTTAGTTTTGGAGACAACAGTAAACATGCATATTTTATGTTGAGTACAAATTAGCCATGCAGGATGTCAAATGAGTGCCTGAGGGAGGGTGCAGAGTGCTGAAATTAGAGTCTGAATGAAATCTATTTAGTATTAAACCAGTCAAATCCTGAGCTGGCTTCTCCTCTGGTGTCAATCAGTCCAGCTCCATTAACTCCAGTGGAGCTGTGCCTCTGTGTCTACTGGGGAAGAGGCCTGCTCTGAATATTTTCAGTAAACACAGCACAGTTCTGTTAAGAGAGGAAAAATGCCTTTCTGCAGTTTTTGGGCTGTAAATTTACTCTCACAATTTATAAATGAGCTTCGTGCCTGGTCTTTAATCAGTCCTGCTGGGGCACTGCCTGTCGTCATGGAGAGCTGCTCAAGGTCTGATGGAAGAGGGAGGATCTGAATGGGGGACAAAGCAAAGCAGGATTTGGTTGGATGCTGAGCCTCTATCCTGCCAGCTGGCATGGGAAGTGCATGTCCTTACCATGGGGGAGGCATGCACTTCCACTATAGAGCATCCTATGAGCTTTCCTATCCTTTAATGCCCACAAATTGTGACTTTACACTCAAGCTAGCCTTTTCAAAATTAGCCAGATGATTTAGAAGCTTAGAAGACATGTTCCTTGTTAGTGGCACTCAGGGTCCTAAAAATGCAAGATTTTTAATCATTGTTTCTTGGAGCCCTGAGTAATGAAGATACTTTGTAAAATTTCTTCCTCTGATATGAAAGTGACAGGCATTTGCAAAATATCACAGTTTCATTAACTGAACCACGTAAAAGGAAATCAACCTGAGTGTTATTTCTGTCTGTCAGTTTTCATTACCATGCAGAAGAAAGAGGAGTAAAGATGCAGAAACTCATTTGTCCTGTTTGAGTTTGAGGATCTCTCAAGACAGAGACCATCAAGCTCCCTTGGAGGAGGCAGAAGGTGTCCTCACAGCAATATAAGACAGCTTCTCTTTCATTAGAGTATGAGGGATTTTGAATATTTGTTCTCTAGTGACTTAGGTCAGCATTAGGGAAAGAATTGAATTAGATTTGACAACTAATTCTTAGGGGTTTTATTTTTGGATGGTTGCTTGAAATCAGGAGAGAGATCTTTGTACTCCAGCACCGAAACCTTCACCTGGCTCTGGTTATCACTCATGTGGTGCACTGCGTGCTCCCTCACACTAAGCAATGGCAAACAGCAGCAACTGCCTAATTGTTTACCTCACATTCTTGGAGTTGTAAATACTCCCATTTCATTAGAGGCAGCTAATGAGTGAATTGTAGCTGCAGTGTCTCTTTTCTACTCTGAGGTTATGGTTATTGGAGTGCCAACCAAAAAAACCCCGTGAATACAACAGCAACATCTTCCACAGAGGTGCATTGCAGGCATACACTCTTGCAATTAATGACATTAATTACTGAGATAAGATAATCCTGATGGTGCCAGTGAAATCAGATGAGGATTTTTGTTCTTAATAGTCTGACCTGCAGGCTTTGCTCTGTGTCAGAGCACCTGCAGGGCCCATTGGCAGATGGGGAAGAAGCGTGTAGTATTTGAAATATTAGAAGAACATCCATTGGCAAATAGAGAAATAATGTGGTATTTGAAGTATTAGAATAATAGTGAATTGAAATTAACCTTTTTAGCTTCGTATTTGCAGATAATTAATAGTGCCCGCACCACCAGTTTTCACTTCTCAGAAAAGGGGCCTGAACCTCCTGAGAAAGTCTAATTTGGTTTCTTGCAGCTTACTTTCTCCAATAAGATAGTAGAAACATCTGACATGGCATGAAAATTTTTACTCTAAGAGTTATTTCTTCCACTTGGCCAAAAGTCTCATTAATGCCTAGGAATTCTCTTATCTGATCACTTACATGCTCTTCTTCATGGAGAGCTCTCAATATTTTGCATATACCCAGTGTCTTTGTAGTGACATAGGCTTAAAACATAATTTATCTTAAATAGATATAATTCCTAGATGTCATCCAACTGCATAATTGCAGGCACTTTCTATGAATACTCAACACTCAAGAGATCCCAGACCTTGTCTGTCTCTTTCCAGCATGCTCCTGGAGACTTTTAATTAGAGACTTGGGTTTCCTATTGAAGGGAGGAAACATTTTGATAAAATAATCTCTCAAATCAAGAAACCCTACAGATTTATTGCTCTGATCCACATGCAGTGTTATGGCAATACCTACTAAGTAGGAAGTATAACTCTGTACAGAACCAAAATTCAATTCATTTCAGAAGGTAAAAAGGAGTGAAGTCCAGGATTCACTTATCTTGACCTTTACTGGATTATACTTCCAATAAGGAATTTGAGCATTCAATAAATATATATTTTGGGTTTCTTTGCTTACAAGTATTGCTCTTAGGCACTTAAATTAAATAGTCAGCATCTTTAGGTCTTTTACAGATACAGGTCCTACAAACAAACCTGAAAATCTATATATTGAGAACTTTTTTTCCCCCTCTTGTCTCTGTTGATTCTAAAAGCATTAAGGATGTGACACATTTAATAGTCTGTTAGACATAAGTCAGTCTAACAGTAATTGTCTCACAAATGCAGGATAATTTCTGATTATAATGCTTTGGAGATTACTCTTAAAAAAAAAAAGGCAACTATGAACAAAAGGATAGCAGAGAAGCTTCTTGTTTTCGAGGGATCACAGTAATGACTAATAAATGATACCCACAAGATGGGAAATCTGTCCCACTAGAACTTTCTGCCTTTCTCAGTTTGGAGCTTGTGTATTACACTTGGGATTTTTCAGATCTTTCCTGAGCTTGAGCAAGGTGAGGATGGACTTTCAGAACGACAGACCCCACCTCTGCAAGAGCTGGGGCAATTGGCATGTTTTTCATGAGGAGTTGGAGCTGCTGCTCTTTTATGAGTGTGAGATCTCATCAACACAATCAATTAAACAATCATGGGCAATATGGGTGCACAAGTTCATACATTTTCTGAAAACAAACTGCCTGTCTAATTTGATTTTACATATGGCAAATCTTTTTGTGAGATGCATTTTATTTAGCAACTCTTCTAGGCTGAACGTTGCTGTAGGTTATGTCAGGAAAAACATGAATTCAAATATCACAGCTAATACCTTTATACCTGTTTCTTTATTCCCTGCCCTACCTCAGCTCTCTTGCAATGCTAGAACCAGAAAAGTCTATGATAAAATCCCTAAACATCGTATTTTATTAAATCTCATACACACAAAAAGTTTAAAAACCTGTGGATTTCATAATTGTCTTTGTTTTTCAAATATCTGCTCATTAGCAGGTGGCAAAACTGATTTTTTTTCTCTATCATGAGACTTATAGTTTTAATCCATGAGGTGTCTTGACTGTCTTTTTCTCCTTGACAGAACCAAAGGCAACAAAATAGTAATACCTAATAAAAAGTTTTAGGTTTAAGCCTTTATTCAGCATCCTCAACTTGTTGGAAGCAAGTTTTGATTTTCTTAAATCATTTGTGAGAATATTTAACCTTAAGTAGTTGCTGAGAAAGTAGGAAAGTAAAACAAGACCTTAGATATATGCAATAAACAGCACTTCAGCAACAAAGTCCCAGTGCCCAGAAAGGTGTGTGGATCCTGGGAAGCAGCCTGGCTGAGGTGTGTGGGATTGGAGGGAACTTACAGTGCCATGAGGAAAAAGAACAAGCTGGAAAAGAAATAGTACAAAATCTGTAGTACAAAAACCTTGGTGATGTAAAAGCAAGAGAGTGAAGGCACCCTTCTGAGGAAAATAAAACCAATATTGGTGTTACGTTTGATAATATAACCCAGTCAGGAAACAGGAATATTCCACAGCCATTTTGTTCTCCACACTAATTTTCTTTCAGCTGTACTATTTTTGGTGTTGTTAGAGCGGTCTACAAAGGATGCTTCCAATTGTCACTTTAATGTGAATATTTTTATTCTGAATTACTGGCTCCTATTTTTCCTCTCATTGCTTGAGTGCATTTGCAGGTGAAATATCTCTCTTGGTGTGAGGTTCAGTGCAGATTGCTCTCATATCACAGCTGGGAGCCAGGAGCTGGTTTCATTTTCCTGAGCAATACACAACTGTTATGCTTTGCTCCTTGGAGGGATATCACAGGCTATGGAGAAACCGAAAGGCAGCCACGGACATAAAGAAAAGGGGGAGAGAGGCAGCTGTAAATGCAGTGTTGCTGAATGACACAAGAGTATCCTGGGAACAGGGTAGTTTTAATGTATTAGTAAGGCTGATAAAGGCTCAGAAGTTGGTCATTTTAAGATCTTGAAATTCAAAGTGCCTTAGGCAAGTTTACTTTAATTTGCTCTGGTGTCTATCCATGCTTGTGCGCAGAGCAGTAATAAAACCAGAGTAACTCTTGTTTCAGTGTGCCATTTAATATGGTTCCTGGATGTCAAGGGAATTCAGAGTAAAATCTTTTTCTGGCTTCCAGAACAAAGGCAGAACTGTTCTGTGCCATCAGCAAAACCCCAGTTTAAATGACAGCCTCCTTAAGGCCATGGTTCAGGGCTAAAAGGAGAACCAGAAAATACCCTTTTTTCTTGTAAGTAATAATTAGTGCACTTGGTCTTTTCAGTTGGTTCCAGATTGAGGGGATGAAGGCTCTCTTGCACTTCCTTGGCTCTTGGTGCTCCAACTTTGCCACTCTTGAATAAAGAAACATTCATTCCCTCTCGTAAATTCTGGCTAAATAATGCCTGTGGTTTTCTGTATCCAGCTTTCCAGACATCTCAAATAGTTTTCCTAAAGGACTGGAAAATAGAGTGGCCTCTCAAATATCTATAACATATAATATCATACTTTAGAAGTATTTTTTTAAAATTGATTGGAATAATTATATCTCTATGGGATTTCTGGTAGTGAAATTATACTGGAGAGAATAAGTTCATGTACGTCTGCTGATTTTTTTCTTGTGGTTTTTAGCTGGTGGTAGTCATAACCCTCGTTTCATTTTTCACTAAAAACTTGCCTGTGTTTTTTTTGTATCCTAGGGAGTGGGTGCTGTGCAGAGCTGAAAATTGTTTCTCTTCAGAGGTCTGGGTCCATAAGCTCCCTGAATCCAACACAAAACTTCTCTTGGCTTTGTGTTTTTGCATGCTTGTTCAGAGATAATCTTCTTTCTTTCTCTCTCTTTTAATTTTTTTTTTGTTTGTTTTGTTTTTTCAGACTGGCACTTTCTGGGATTTTGTACTAATTCCATGGCAGTATTGAGCTTCTGACAGCTCTAGAGAGAGTGTGGTGCTCTGAGTAGACCATTTAGGCTTGCTGGGTATGAGCAAGGTGCCTCCAGGATCCCCAGTATTCTCTCAAGATAAAAGGCATAAGGAAGTTTTTTGGGCTGGGAATTTAAGTAAATAGAAAAAATGATATTATGCAATAGCATAGCTTTTGAGTAATTGGTACTCAAATTAATGAGAAAAGTGAGATGTGAATATTTGCCATGGGTGGAAAGAGGGCAGGGACCAGGGAAGTAAAGAGGGAGTGATTTCCTGAAAATAGTCGGAAAATGCAGTCTCCTTTAGACAAATTTAAAAAATAAAGATAAAAACAGAAGTATGGAGGTGAAAAATTGGAGGAAAGACAGACAAGTCTTATCACTGAGTTGGTGTCCTGGTTTGGGGGGTGAAGCTGGGGGGGTGAAGCTGCAGAGCTGTCAGAAGTCTGTCCAGCACCAGCAACTTTTTTGATCCCTCTGAACTAATAGTATGCAAAAAATGAGAGATATTGTGAAAAAAGGCCCCAAGTAAACTCCAAAACCCCCAGAAAGCTTTTGACAAAACACAGTAAAAAAGGGCATTCAGCATTTTCAAGCCCTTTCTCCTGACCAAACAACAACAATGCAAATGCAACAGCTGAATGAATGTTAACTAATGGAAATCATTTGTCTTGTCCTTCTGTAGTAACACACAGGGGTAATAAAGTAACAACTCAGTTGTCAGAGTTGGTGCACACCCAGAGCACCTCTTCTCTGTGCTACTATGCCCATAAGGGCATAGAATTAACACTACAAATCAAGGTGTTATATTCTGATCCTATATATGGAATATATTTTGAGTAAGGTTTTTTTTTTTGGAGAGGCTCCCACTGTTTTTAGCTCTGTGAAAACTGGGTGTCTGTTCAGTGTCCCTTCTGGCAGATTGCATTTGAGCCATAGACACAGTCAAGGATGGACCTGTTGCAGATCACTGATTAAGAGGCTGACTTTTCATGTTGTTAAATGTATGGTCAGATTAAAGGTCTTAAACTTAGTTCGGAAAACAGCATGTTTGGTTGTTTTTTTTTTTTTTCTTAATTATGCAAGTAATTTTAATATAAACTGGGTACAGTAGCCTTATAAATAATTTAAGGTCGTCAGATTTCAAAGTTATTTTGGAATATATTGAGTTTAACTTCTTTTAGAGACCAAAGCTTTATTGTGGTATAGATTCAGTAAGCCTAAAACTGTATTCAGAGTTAACAACCCAGACACTGCTGCATATCTGGCCTGCAAAGGCACATAAACTCTTCAGCAAATTCAGTAGGGGCTCTATCCTCCAGCTTTAACGATAAAATATTTTAAATAAACCCCATGAAAATATTTACAGGTTTCTCCTGCTAATCCTTATGGCTGCTGTCACACAGCAGCTGTTAAAATAATGGCATTTTAATGGTAATATATATGTGTGCACACAGGTGTCAGAGGTTGGAAAGGGACCTCAGGAAGCTTCTAATCCAACCTCCATCTGAAAGAAAGGTCAGCTATAAGATTGGAACAACTTGCTTAGAGTTTTATGCAGTTGAGTCTTGAAAGCATCCTAGAATGGAGAGTGCACAACAACTCTGGACAACCTCTGCCATGTCTGGATTTTTTCTCAGAATGGAAAAACTTAAGTGCAGTTTCAGTTTTGTTAAGTTAGGGGCAGGCTTTTATCTAATTCAGTAGGTACTGAACTCTGGGCTGTTTACATGATACACGCTGACTTCAGGTTCTTTATCAAGCACTGGGACTGCACACAGTCCTTCAGCAAACTGAAAGCAAATCTCTTGTTGAATGCCATTAAGTCTTGTTGATTTGGCTTAGCAGCTGAAGATGCTCTTTTTTCCCAAATTCCACTGAATTGTTAAGGTGATTTTTTGGATTCAGTTTCCTTATAAATCAGGAAGGTCTGCTCAGCACGAGAAATCTTTCCTTTTAGAGCCTCACATTTGATCAATGCCACATTCCTTGGGGTACTGTTTTATTTGACATTTCACACTGTCGTGGTGCATGTCAAACAAAAACTGTATCTACTACTTAAAAAAAATTGACTGTTGTGGGTTTTTATACCCTATGGTGTTTGCTTGTACATTTTTATTATGCATCACATGTCCTTCTTGAACTGGAACCTTATTCTGATTGTCTGAAATTTAAAGTAGAGGTCCTAGGACGTTTCTATGAATAAATCAGATGCTCCATGTTCAATGTAGAATCTTCTTAGTGTGGTACATTAACCTGAATCATGCTAGAAAAAAATCCTGCCACCAGATTTCCATTATTTCTGTGGATTCTGTAGATTTCAGAGAGTATTTATATATTTATATGCACATATATATGTTTGGTAAGAGAGACAGATTTCCTAACTGGTTTCACTGCTATGTTATCATGGAGTTGGGGGAAGTGATGGTGAATGTTGCTGACTGCCTCCAGCTGATATCACCAATCACTCAAATGCATGAATGATTTACATGTGTGTTCTGTCATTTAAAACCAGTTCAGTTTTTCACTGGTAATTTTGTTTTGTCTAAATTGAGGACATGGATGTCCGTGCTGATTGCTGCTCAGACAGTAAGTGACAAGCACCTCAGGAGGCAGAGAGGAGTGAATCCCTGATATCACAGCTCTTATCACAGCATGGCCACACTGAGAGCTTCCAGCATGGTGTAGAGACTGGAATGGAAACCTCTCAGTCTCAATCATGCTCTTTGTGTTTGTAAAAACAGATTTTTCCTGTCTCCTCTAGCTCTTAATCCAATATCTGTGTCAATTTAAGATGCCCATTGGCAAAAATCTTTGTCAAGTAGTGGTTATGTGATTTGCATAAAGTTTCGATCTGCTAATTTTTTCTAAAGACAGAGTTGGTACGTTTCATATGAAAACTGAGTAAATACAAACATTTTCTGGCTGGATCTGGAGCCATGCTTAAACAGGCAAATACACAGCTCAGACAATGGATCTTTGTGTGTTCTTATGTATACCCTGATGAATAATGTGCAAATTTAATCTCACTTTTGATACTAAGTTTGTTATATATCAGTGAATTTATCTTGCAGTCAGGCATGGCTCGAGTGAGTGGTCTATAAGTAGCTACATTTTCAACTGTGGGGATTTTTAAAAGTTTCTTTTTCTCACACAATTCTTGATTTCTAGCTGCAATTGCTACTCTTGGCAAGCCTACTCAAAAAGATCAGTTCAGCAGAAATTCAAGCTCACTCTTCTGCTAATATCTTTCATAAAACCTCAAAAGGTTTTAAGTATTCTTATGGTAGTCTCCCATGAGCTTCCTTTCTGTGTTAGCACACGTCTGTTTTAATTGCATCCTTTTTCAAAATAGGCATTCTCACCCTTCAGTCAAACACTCTGTATTCATGAGATGGAACTGATACTGAAGAGAACATGGACTCTGAAAGCCCTACAACATTTGCCCAAGGAAGGGATCCTTAGGGAAAGGGGGATATTCCTCTCTGTGAAGCCAAGAACAGAGGAGGACTTGCAGGCCATTATGAGGCAAGATGAGAAAATGAAGCTCTTCATTGTTTGATATCAGTTTTCAGTATTTCACAATTTCTCTCTTGCACAAAAAAAGAATCTCTAAGGTTTAGTTAGAGCACACATGGGTATTTTATATATTCAGGTACAGAAATACACGCGTTGCAGAGGGTGTTTAATATTAAAAGATCACATATCTGGAAATAGTTTGGTTTAAATATATATATATGTATAAACTGATTCATTTCTGCATAATTCTAGTTTTGAAGTCAGTTGATTTCAATGTATTTTGGGACTGAAGTAATAAGAGTGAATCAGTTCCATAATTATTTTGGGAAAAAATTATATGCTAGTAGTTGGGGGAATTTTTTTTCTGTACAAATCATTACTGCTTAAGGAGGGAAACCATACCTTTCTTCATATGTCTAAATTAATTTCATCTTGCATATGCAGAAATGTTTTTTTTTAGTTTTGATTAGAGAAGGATGTTTTTTCCTTTGTAAATGGCAGATGTCTCAGATGAGTAAGAGAATTAGGCATGCTGTTATGAGACAGAATCCTAAAAAATCAGATTATTGTAAGAAAGAGGTACTGAAAGTGTGGAAAAAAGATCTTATTAACATCTCTAAATTTAACTTATTAAAAAAATAAGATTGTTTTACCACCTTTGACAACTGAAGCTGTTAATCAAAAAGAAATAATCAAGTTCTTAGCATTTTCTCAGTAACAAAGAAGAGAGGGCAACATTTTGGGTGTAAGTTAATCAAACATATAACACTGGTTGATAGTGAGGAAGAAATTTTGGTAACTATGTTAATTGCTATGGAAACACTGTCCTCAAGGCAGTTTGCAGGGTATATGTTGAGGTTGTAGGTTCAAAATACTTATTTTTTTTTTCTTGTCAGTCTTCATTAAGGTGTAAAAAATGGCAGTAATAGATGTGTTATATGCAGTTCTTTAATTAGCTAAGAAATACACATTGATAAGCGTGTGGTAACATAGCTGTCAAAAAACTGTAGAGGTCTAAAATATTATTTAGGGTTTTTATTTAAATTATCTGGGATGGATAGACAAGTATTAACAAAAACTTAAAAGTAAAGAAAAAGATGTTGCAAATATATTCAGGTTGCAAAGAGAAATATTGGGACACTAATGGGGCCTTGTCAGCTAAATATTATTACTGAATATCCACACAGAAATGTAAAATCTTCTGTTTTATTGATCAAAACCTTGTGAAACTGTGTGAAAAGACAGATGTTTCAGGAAAAATGGGGAAGGATCCATGACTAATTGCTACTAGAATATATTTGTGGTTAATGTAAATCAACCAAGTACCAAAGTACCACAATCTGTTTGCCACAGAGTTTCAAAGGTGCACCTCTGCTTGCAAGAAGCACTCAGTTGTGGTCAAACTTAGAATTCATGTCTGACATGTGGCTGCCCAGACTTCAGCAGATCTGGAAAAAAATATTCTGCCAATATTGTCTTATTCACAGGGGGAGAAGGAGCATCCTGCTGGAGCTCCAGCCTGAAAAGGCACAAGAAATTATGTTCTCAGCATATGTAGGACACTGGTAGGAGTGAGGCACTAAGGACAGTGCTGTAAGACTAAAGAAATATAATTTTCCCCTGACAAATGGAGGCACCTAAAAAACCAGGAAATGTGAAAATAAAAAGGGAAAACATTTTCAGGTGAAGAAATCTGAAAATAGAGGGGTTGCTGGGGACCTTTTTTATCTAGAGATGTTCTGAGAACCATTGATAATGGACAAAAAAATCACTCTGGACCTTGACTGGGTGTGAAGAGTCAGATGAACTACTCCCACACAATGCTGTCAGCCTTTATGTAAGGGTTTTCTTACACAGTAACAAAAAAGGTTATTAAAACCTGACCTTGTTAGTCTCTGCCTATGTGAAGATTTATTCATTCTTCCAACCTGCAGAATCATGAGATTGCTTGATTTGGTAGCTGCAAAAACAATGCTTTTAATATTAAGAACCTAGAGCGAAGCAAAAAGTCGTGGTATTATCTCACAACCCACATCTATGGCAATGTGTTCTTTTCATGTTTTATTAGATGCAGTTGCTGCTCATCTTCCTAACTTCAAGTTTTCTAGCTGAGTAATTTGCTTTAGTGGTTTTTTCTTGGATTTTGTGTTTGCTGTTTATTGTTGATGGGTCACAGTTCATTGATGATTGTAGATTACTGTGATGCAGTAATCATCATTTTTCATTTTTCTTCCATTAAAGCATACACTTATAATTGTATAATAACACTGAAAATAAAACTTGGAAAGCCAGGTGGACTGGCTATCCAAAAATCATTAACCACTGTTAATAATTTGATATGATGACTTTTGAAAGATACTATGTTCTACTTTGGGATTTTATTACTTATGTATGCCATTTCATCATCTCTTTACAATTGGGAAAACCAGAAAATAGTCTTGATGGAAAGGTTTAGGATGAGATGAAGATGTAATTAATGGACACAGGTATTGGTAATGACACTGTGGCTGGTGTAGCTCATTTAAGCCTTTATTCTCGCTAGTACTTAAATAATTTGCCTAATACTGAGAATGCACTTCAGCATTTCCCTTCTGGGTGTTTGAGCCTTGGCTTGCTTTTATCAAAATTAATGATCTGTTCTACTTTTACACCCTGAGAGGGAAATTGCAGGAAGGCCTGTTTGTACAGCTCTATCCTGAGAGCGTTGGAGCTGGATCAAAAAGCGCCTGTAGTTAAACCATCGTTTGTGGGGGAAAGATCCAATGGTAAACATGGAAATGGCCCTAACCCAATAAAAAAGATTCATGTGTTTTCTACATACGTTGTCCTTGGCTTAAAAGCATTATGACCTGCTGTAAAAACTGCCATTTCACTTGTGCTTTGGGCAGAAAAGAGAATTAGGAAGCAGAGGGAAGGACATGGAATAATCGCATGAAGTTGTTGGGATGCACAGTTTAAAGGGGTGATTCGCAGGACCTTATGCAGGGTCTGCTCAGCAGGAGAGGGGCTGGGGGAGGATGGAGGAAATGGTTGCACTCCTGTGCAGATCTGTGATGGAAACGAGACTTTAGTGCCATTCTGGTGTCCACACCTCAGGCAGGACAGATCTGAGGAGGTGTGAGAAAAGGCGCTGAAACTGATGCCAGGGATACAACTGCTGCTGCACAAAGAGGCCCTGGGAAGGCTGGTTTAACACACCTCTTTTAAAGGTGGGAAGGAGTGGGACTGAGATTTATAAACTCTAGGAGTCGGTGAATACAACATTTGTAAAAGAGAGTGCCCAGACACCCCCTGAGCAGTGGATGTAAATCTAGCTAGGATGGATACCTGTAATAATCTGTCCATGGTAGAACAGACCTGTGCCTGGGATAATTTTTCACTGCTTAGACAGCTTTCCCCTCCCAGAGTGATGGCCTTGACCTATTTATACTGCCTTCAGTCTCTTTTTCCTGTAGGTCAGTGAAAGGCTAAGCTGTGCAACTTCTTTACCAGGAGACCGTAGGAAAATTATAGGAAAGGGATTTTGTTATGGACCCCAATTTTGAGGTTGCTGTAACATTTATTTGCCTTACATGACTGTGAACTATTCTTTCTGCTTGGTCAGAAGTGCACAAGAAGGACACTTAGAGGTGGAAGGTTGAATAAATCATTGATTCTCAACAAAACAAGAAGAAATTGGCAAAGGATATTTTTTCTTTCTCCTCAGCAGCTACAGCCTCTTGCTCCCTGGATATTGCCCTCATGTGAAAGAGGGTTAACTTTCTTCCAACCCTTTAGACACATCTTCTACCCCTTTTCCATGGCAGCCAAGATGTGTTCCAGAGACTACTGATTGCCCTAATTTCCACATTTTCATGGTTCTATATATTTAAAGGGAATATAAATTAATGTGAGATGAGATTAAATCAAGATAAAGAGAGAAGAATGCAAAAACAATGGGACATTTTATGGCTAGTAAGAAGAATATCAAGTTTTAAATACCCTTGTACCAGCACTCAGTCAAATGAAAATAAAGTGATCAGTGATGACAGGTTTGAATTTTGGGTAGCTGGTGAAATTTCACTTTTCCTAATCCAAGATTTATTAATGCCAAGACAACACTATCCTAGGGCTCCTTGTGGACTTACACCCTCACATCCTTAGCCTATACATAATTTATATGTACTATTTAAATGCACATTTTGTAGATTTTAAGTTTGGGGCTTTAGAAATCTAAATTATGGATACACCGTTTGAGGAGAAAAAGGAATTACAAGACTTATGTATAATGAAAAAGAAAGGAACTGAAGACCTCCCTCTCCTCAGCACAGTTGTGTCCCTGTGGTCCCAACCACCTAAATTCAAGGCATTACACTTTGTGTCTCATCTGGCCTCAAAGGAACTGTTATTACTTCACAAACTGCAAGTTGATTGAGATTGCCCTCAAATCACCCAGCATCCTCCTTTTAACTCTTGTCTGCCTGAACTGGTTCACACTTTCCAGGACCCTTGACAGATGAGGTCCGTACCTAGGTCAGAGCCTAAAAACATTCATTTTCTCCTGGGACTGCATTTCAAAAAGTACCTCCATGACACTACAAGTTGTCACAAATAACAGAATGATTACAAGGCAAAAGTCTTGTTGTTGCAGGAAATTAATTAACAAAGAAAACCTTTAAGCACTCCCATTATTTAACAGCATTAGGTCAGTCTGATGTATACAGCAAGCTCTCCTAAAAGATACATAGAATTTTTTTTAAATTCTAATATATTCTCATTCCCAGTTTTCTCTTTCTTCTTGAATCTCAGGCCTTATGCTGTGTTCTCCTGGAGATTTCACAGCTCCTGCTTCTATTAAAAGATGCTTTTGAAATAAATACCTGTTGTCTGACAGGGGATCAGAGGCAGCAGCACCCGGGATAAGAGGTAGCCTTTCCTGCAGAGACCAGCACTGCTCTGAGATGCCATTCCTGCCTTTTTTTTTCCAGAGAAGTACAAGTTGTGGCTGCTACCAGGTTTGCTTGCAGGCTGTTTCTGCTCCTGTATCATGTTGCAGAATTGATACACAGCACTGTAAATGGTTTGAAATGATGTTAAACACAGACTGCTGCCTGCAAAAATAAAAGCAAACAGGAGAGTAGGGCAAGCAGGCTGTGAAATCCAGTCATTAGGTGAGTTATTCTGATGGCAACGTGTCAAATCACCATGCAAATAATGCTGTAAAGAATTATCTTACAGGAGACCTCTGCCACTCAGTGCTGGATCTCTGCCTCCATTTTGCTTTTGCCTTACTTAAGCGAGACAACACTGCTTCTTTCTTCCCCAGATCCAGAAAGCAGAGTTTATTAAAGAGAGTGCACTGTATTTTGTAAGTTTTGTTCCTTTCTGGATAGTGTTTGTTCAGAGCATGACTAGAAAGAGCTCCAGAGTATGATCTTCCCTTTCCAATCTTACCTTTGCTGATGAGCACTGACACAGACATCGTTGTGGCCACGAAAGTATCCTCATTGCTCCTGAGACCACACTCATGGAAACGCATGGGATGTCTTGGTGAGAGATCTTGCTGTAGGTCCTTCACAAAATCAGGTAGATGTCACTGTTTCACTTGTGTTTTCAAGGTTTTCTTGGTTTTTTTNTTTTTTTTTCTGCTTTTAAAAGTAAAAGACTTAGATGCACTGGGTAACAGCCTGAGCTTTCCCAAATATTTTCCTGGTTAATCTTTCCCCTGGATTAGCTGTAATGGCACTGGCACCAGTCTGAAAATTGTTGATAGTTGGTTGGACTCCTGCAGCTTCTCCTAGAAGTCTCCTTCTGAGCCAACCCTATCTTGATGGGTTATTTCTCTAATATTCACATTCATATTTATCCATCATAGCAGATGTAGCTGAAACCTGCCTCAAGTCCTACTTTGGGGGCCTAACAATTGGGCCATTGTACTGTCTTGTCAGACACCCTTTTGAAAAGCTGATTGTGTCTATCCAGGTGTTCCATACTGATATTCCTTCTCAGAGAAAGGATATCTATTTTGGCAGATCTGTCTTTCCTTGTAGGGTCAGTCTCTTTAGCTCTCCTGTTTCAGATTTTCCTTTCTGTCAATACTTCTGGAACTGAGGGGTCTGGAAGAAATGCTGTTTTAAGGAATTAGTGCAGCCTGTTAAATGGCAGTCACAATATCCTAACATCCAAGTTTAAACAAGGAAAGAAATAGTTAAAGCACAGTACATCATGTATTGTTCTTACAATAAATATTATTTTCTATCAAGCGTAAGCAAACACTCAGTAAATCTCTCTCTTCTACCTCAATTTACCTGTTGGGATATGTATGACAGATTGCCTTGAGGACTTATCGCTCACTGGGTACCTATAAATTCACAATTGTTGCTGTTGTAATAAATCTGTTAATTTCCTGTGCAGTAGCTCTTATCTTTTTCTCCTGCTTTCTTGATTTTATGTTGTTGATAGTTGTGTGAAGAGTGTTTCAGTACTGAATAAGGCACTTGATTAAAGGCAGTGAGGAAAGTGGTTGAGATGTTATGGACTGGTCTTTTAAAAAGAGTACATAATGCAAAACTTGCATATTCATGCCTGTTAGCTGCTTTGAATGCTCAGATGAAGAGCTAAAACAAGGTGACAGGTTTGATGTTTCTCTTTGGAGGAAAGCGGAGGAATAATTTTATAACAAAACAGACAAGTTTCACTAAAAATCTAATTTTTAGAAAGGAGGAAATATTTCTTGTCCCATATACAGTTATACTTGATTTCTAACCCTCTTATTCTGGTTCCTCTGGAACTGCTTTAAAGCTCTTGAGGCTGACTCTAATTTCATGAAATGGAGTTCTTACCTCAGTAGAATAAGCCAGAAAGATGTTTCATCATGTTTAGTATTTTAAATTGTGTGAAATAAACAAGGCAGACAAAGAAGCAGTTGGCCTTTACAGTAGAAACATTGCAATCTGGTTTTTAAGTGGGATTCTTGGGTCCTAATAAGGCTGAGACAGGAATGTTTGTTCTTTTCTGTCCTGTGCAAATTATTATTGGTTTTCATATCATCTGAAGCCCCTCATGGGGTTCATCGTGACCTTCCTTCCCATGGATGTAATTCATAGGCTTGATGGTGTAGTAAGGAGTTTATTAATCTGCCTTAAACTCTTTTCTGATATGTAATGATTGTAGCCTGATTTATGAAGACTATTTTGCACCAAATCCTTGGGAGGCTGGTTTTGTGGATTTGTCTCTCTTTTGTGAATTCCTTAGGTAAAATTCCATAAGCAGCACGTATATCAAAGTCTATTTGCGAAGGTAGACGTTGCTGATCCTTGTGGAAACAAATAAGGAATATTATTTATATATATACACAAATGCATATATATAAATTATTGTGTAGTCTACTACCTGTGTTCCACTTAAAATCCAGAAAAATCCTTCAAGGGTCATGGGTTTTGGTTTTACCTTTCTTTCAAGCTTAACAGGTGTCTGTGGTGCTACCTGGGTTTATGATAGTTTATTTTAAGTAATAAATGCTGCAATAGCTATATGTACCTTCATAACATTGTCCTTTAAAATTAGCATTGAATCCTTCATCCAAGGGAGGAGTTGATAAATTTGATTGCTTTGGCAGCAAATAACCTGTTTAGAGGATGTTTATAATTTAAAAGCATTGTGCTAGTCATTTTGAAATTGCACATCAGCAGGAATAAAAACATTGGATGTGAAAGCAGAAACTGCAGTGACAGAACTGTTAAGGAAAATACTTGTATTTTTTAAAGAAATACAGGAATGTTTGAGTTTTGAAGTGCTCTAAAGAACAGAAGCAGGAATGTGTTATTAAGTGCTGTAACAGGGATTCCAGTGTGTGCTGGGGGTAAAATGTGAGTTCTCTACCAATGCATTCAATAAAAATTTACTTACAGTGCTAAGGGAGGGAATCACAAGCAAATCCACTGAGAGGAACAGGACAGGTTAGAAATTTGTGAAGGGCTATTTGAGCTCACAAAACCCTCTGTCACTTGTTTTTTTGAAGGTGAGTAGAAGCTCTTAAGTCAGTATGAATTTTCAGTTGGGCTATGTAACCTGTGCTGGCAGAGGTGAGAATCAGGTGAGGAAAGTCCTTTGGCTTCAGAGAGGGAGCTCGGAGGAGCTGCTCTGAATGCTTGGTTAAAAATTATTTCAGATTGACTTATGGAGGATATTGTCACATGGCCTGAAAACTAGAATATCCAGCCAGAGATACAAAGGAAAGCTATCCAGTTGAGCAACTTTCAGATTTTACTGAATATCTTTGGGTTTGATCTGGAAGAGAAATAAAATGGAAATTTCCAGAGGCAGCTAAATCGAGGAGAGTAGTGAGTGCTGGTGAGGGTGGACAAGTTTAATTTTACACAAGCATTTAGAAGCTGAAGAAAGGGGCAAAAAATATATTAAGAAAATTAAAGTTCAGGGAAGTGAACTTAATATATCTGGAAAATAATTTAGCTATTCAGTGGGAGGGAAAAATCAGCAAGACATCAAGGAATGAAACTGAACAGCAATTTTCATTTTATTATGCAGATTAAAATCTGGAAGAACTCTTTTGATTCCTGAGAGCAGCAAATTATACCTTCCTGACACATGAATGTGATTCCTATTGATGCATCTGCATGCAACTCCCTTTAATATCTGAGAAGAGGGATTGTTGCAGAAAGTACAGGTGGTCTGAATTCAGGGGATGGCTGTGCACCAGTTTTGCAGGCTTAACTGAACCTCTTTCCAACCAAGGTCTTAATTACGTGTTTGGTTTTAAGCTGGCTGAAGTCCATGACCTTAAATTGAGCATTCTGGAGTAGGGTGTTGGTGCTATTCATTGCAGAAGAAAAGCCTTGTATATTACTCCTATCTGATCTTCCAGAAAAGCAGTTCTCTTACACACAGCCCTTGGGGAAAAATATGAATTCCCTTCCCAAAGTGAATGAATCCTAAGGAAAGTGCATAGATTAGTTTTGCCATCGGGCTTCACTTCTGACCTTGGACAAGACACTTAAACTATGCACATCTCTGTTCTCAGCATACGCTTAAAATTTACATTTCTTCCTCTTTATGCCAGCTGGAAATGCAACTGTTTCCTGTGATGTGTCTGCGTGGTAGAAGTACCGTAGACTCTGGACATTGCTGTAATTTGAATAATAGCAGGATGGAAAAGAAGGAAAACCAGAGGTTAGACAGAAAAACAATGTTTTAGGTGCACGTTGGACTGTCCCTAAAACCGAGGACCTTCCATTACCTGGCCTGGAGAGTGAGGCATTCAGCTGTGCCTGTTGCTGGCATGTCATTTTGTTTTCTGAGAGCCAGAGCAGGTCAGAGCTCACAGGAAACACCAAGAGGCAGAGTTTGTGTCTGCCATAAAGCCTAGAGGGTCACTGGCACTGTGCTGTCATTAACTGAGCTGCTGATTAAATAGTATCCTCATTACAATACATTTAATTTTGCATGAATTTTTATTTATACAATTCAGTGGACACCTTCCTTTTTGGGGCTTCTCAGTATGGATTTTTGAGTTTTGTCAAGACTGAAGCAAACACAGTTCAGTGTTCAGCGAAAGCCTCAGGCTGACAGAAACAAAGTAGTTGCTCACAATCTCAGCTGCTGTCTCCAAATTAGGATGTCAAATGCCAGAATGCCTTTTCACCAACTTCCCTCATTTTTTTCCCCCCTCATCTTGGTGACAGAGAGCAGCACGCACACACCTTCCCCTATAACTGCCTCATAAATCCATGAGTTGAAGTTGTGTGTGGAATGGACAGTGTCACCTGTCGCTGTTGTGCCAGGAACGGCGAGAAACGACACAAGAACTTGATCCAGGAAGAAAAGGAATTATTATTTAATTTACAGACTGGTTTTTATATCTCAGTTCGCTTGAATGGCACAAGACCATTGGTCCTTCACCATCCACCTCCTTAGAATGACTGGTTAGATCTTAAAACACCTGTTTCAAAATATTTCTCTGGTCAGTATCACAACAATACTGCACAACAATCTTGCACCTGCAAGATAAAGGGTTTAGTTTACAGAAACTTCTGTTTTCAGCCAGTGTCTGTGAGGAAGCAAAGACTTTCTCACAGACAGAGGCAGAAAGCTGGAAAATCTCTCTGCAACCCAGCTTTCAACATCCACCATCACCCAATGAGAGACGATAGACTTTACTAAGCCAAGGCCAGCTGGGTGTGTGTGTGGGGGGGGGGAAAGAGGGTCATAGTGATGTGCAGGGAGATAAGTGGGGCTGATAGGTGGGCAGAGAGGTGTTCAGAAGGTCTTTGAGAGGCTCCTGTGTTTCACAAGGTGTAAATACAGGTTTGTGGTCTCTGTGTAGAGCAAGACACCACCTCGTGGGAGTGGGGGAATATTCCACCATGTTGATGCTGGTTTGTGACAGTGGACTTTGGCAGATTCTTGCCCCAACTTTGTCATTTCTTGCTGATTTAGCAGGAATATTGGTCTGGAGTTTATCAGACTTTCGCACACTGATTTCTCAGCATTTACTTTTCTCTCTTCAGCCTATGGTTTTGTGGTTTTCTCACAGAAGGGTCTTTGTGACAGAATGGCATTCCCTGGTAAAGGACTTTAGACCTTGACTTGCTTATAGACTAAAAGTTAATATAGTTGCATTAAAAGAACCCAAACAAAACCTCAAAAAAATTCTACTGTGTTATCTTCCATTGATATGTATTTGATTCCCAAGCCCCCACATTGTCCTTCTTCCTTACCCTTCTTTCTCTTTTACTGGTCTCTTAACTGGTTTGTAAGCTCTTTTGTAGGAGTAGATTCATCTCCACAGACATTCCTGAAATCTGTGTTTATATTGCTGTTAAACATTGGCTCGGTGTGTGAGAATTTCTGAGTGATCCCTGACTGTCCTTTGTTGTTGCAACTGTTCACATCAGCTTTTCTTTGTGCTTTCACACAAGAGCCTTGCTGACTAGGCAAGAAGGCCTTCACAGGTTGGTGATGGCTTTAGTGTTTCAAGGCAAAAGAATAGCCAAGAGCTGGAGGTGAAACCAACAGATGAGGGTAGAAGAGGGGTTTGGTGCTGCTCTCACCTCAGCAACTCTTTGTTTTCTGGAGCCTTTGCGGCTGCTCTTATTCAGTTGTCACTGTCTTTTTCCATTTCAGTCTAAAACTGCCTATGGCTTATCACAGTTGACATGTGTCACTGTGGAGATGAGTTAGAGAGCTTCAAAATCTTGCCCACCCAGAAAGACCACAGGGACATTTTGCCTGCCTTTTACCCTCTGTGGAGTTTTGGGCTATTTGCTGGGTACTAGGGGCATCCGAGGTGACAACCAACAAAGAAATCTCTAACTTTGTACTTTTGATGTAAAAAAACCCCTTTTTGTTTTAAATTCCTGGAGTTCTGCAGGTTACCCTTGAAGCTTACAGATCAAACCTCAGAGTTCCTGCTCCCTCAGAGTTCAGAAAGGATGAAAAGGCAAACAAAGGTGTGGAAGTACCAGGGATCAGTGCAGGTTTACCGAGCAGGTCAGTGCTTGTGCTGGGACTGCAGTTGAAATCTGAGGCACTCCAGATCAGTCTTCTCTGCTTCATCTCCCTGCCATGTTCAAGCCACCTGGGCAGTGATGGAGACATTCAGCTGCCTGGGCAATGTGCAGTTTTGCTGTGCTGCTTTAAACTCCACAGTAATGGAGAAGGTCTGGTTGTCAGGTACCTTCTGCACCCCCTGGAGTGAATTGCTCTGCACTGAATGTTTATCTTTGGTCGTGATTCTGAAAGCGTGAAATGTGCTGATCCTGGGTGGGAAGTGCTGCAAGGTGGTGTCAAGGTGTCTCTGTTCCAGACAAGGCCACAACCAAGCAGCCTGTGTCCCATCCTGGTCTCCCAGCCTGCTGCTCCTGTCTTCCCCTGTTCCATTCACAAAATACACAGGCACTTGTCATTTCCGTATCAATACTGACAGCTGCACTTTCTGGTGCGTGTGTCTAGAAGAACTGGTGCTCTGCTTTGTTGGAGGTTTGGTTTTGCTCAGGAAAACCCTGCCTCTAGACATGACAGGAGTACACAGGTTTTCTCAGGTAGTTCACTGTCTGTCACACATTCCTCACAAATTTTTTTTTCTTGGCATGATTAGGTGGAATCCAGCAAGTTTCTGACCTGTCTGCACTGCAAACACTCAAGTTTCTTTCCACATAGAAAGTATGCTAATTCTTTTCTTTGTTATAAATGAAACGTTACAAATAGGACAGACAGGTGGTAAATATTTTTTCAAAACCTTGAAATCACTCCTTTTTTTATGTTTAGTGAACAATATTCTGTGTCTACAAGCACAGACGAAAATTATGTTAAAGAAACAGCTTCTTGTGGCTGGATCTCTGGCTCAGGAGATTAGCGGAGGCACCTCCCACCACCTCTATTCCTGCCATTACCATGAGCTCCTTCTTGAAGACTGAGGGTAAAACACATGAAATGTTTGCAAACATTTAATGACAAACTGCCTAAATATTGAGAACTTTCCGAGTGAGCGAACTGCTGTCATACTTATGAACAGGAAGGGTGATATTACCAGGCAAGTTTAAGTTGCATACCAAGATTATGAAGAGCAATTAATAGATTAAAGAAGCAAAGCTCATATTTAGAGATTCAGGATTTTCTCTCCACTAACTGCTGTCCAGTTGGAAGTGTTGTTTGGATGTTTTTTAGTTCTGGAGACTTAATTCAACTCAATGTTTTAGTGCCATTGAGATGTCCAAGGTGGCAAAACCTCAGAGGTGATCTGATATGTGATCCATCAGCACAGAAATGCACCTGAAGAATAGTCCAGGTGTGTGCCTTTAAAAAGAAGATTTTGACACAGATGCATCATCTCAATTACAGTCTCTGTTGCCCCAGCTCCAGCACAAGGAATACTGCTGGGAGAGGAATTACCTCTTAATCCTCCACGGTGAGGTGTGCTGCAAATTATTAATTCACATTTGCCAAAAAGAAGTAAATGCTTCGTATTCATTTGGAACTTAGTGTGGATGGGATTTCTTCTGGAATATATCACAAAGGGACAGATCCTTGATAGCAGAGAATTTCTGACTGTTAAGAAAACAATTGAGTTCTTTTTTTTATTTATGCAGTATGGAACCTAATTTTCAATTCCTTGGTTTGGACTTGCCAGACAGCTTTTTTCCCCCCACTTGGATTACTGCCAATATACAGTATAAACAAATTAGCACTTTCTTTTTCAAAAGCTTTAATCTTGTTGCTTTTGCCATACTAAACAGCAAAGAATACACAAACAAGAGGCACGAAATCTTCTTAAGTTTAAAACTCAAATTAATTTAGTCTCCTTGATATTTTTAGCCTTGAAATAGATTGCTTTTGAAATGTTACATTGCACATTTAATTCTGACAACATTATCTGGATACCATCCAGGGGGACCTGGACAAGCTCGAGCAGAGGGCCAACGGGAATCTCAGGAAGTTTAATAAGATCAAGCTATACCTGGGGTGGGGCAACCCCCGGTATCAACATGGTCTGGGGGATGATCCTATGATCTTTTAAACTCCCTTTGTGATGTCTTGGGAGTGCAGGGGGTTTGGCAAGGTGTGATGTTGAGTATATACTTATTTATAAGGAGGTGTATGCACACATATATATGAAACGTGCGCATAATCTCTAGAGACTGAGTGGAAAGATCTGGAATTACTGCTGAATTATACCTTTTCTTTGGAAAAGCCTTTTTTATTATCAGCTGTACTGCACTGTCGTCTAGCTCGGTGCCTTGCACACTTAGAAAAGAGAATTTGTGTTTAGATTCTTGTGTCAGAAACTCTCCAAATTGTTGGATATACACTATTTTTTTTTCCCCAGAAGCAAGCTCTCTTGACAATGTGCATTGTTTGGTCAGGAAAAATTTTTAATTGAAGAAGAAATCTCTCTTAAATAAACAAATAAATAAGTGTGGACCAGTTTCATCCATGGTGGTTCTTGACGCATGATTAAATCCAGGTCGCGCTCAGAGCCTAGTGCTAAATCACTGAACTTTGAGTAATGATAAGTTGTTATAAACTGCAGTTTTACATTCCTATTTTCTTTTGTTTAAGGAAATGAAGCCTGTCTATATTCCAGTATATCCATTTTGTATGCAAGAATTTACAGATATGATAGAACTTTTGCACAAATTTACAAGCTTGGATCACTAAGATCTGAATTTCCTCTTGCATACAGACAAATTCACACTTGAAAAACCAAGGCATAAATTTGAGCATATTCAGTTTTGCTCTGCCCAAAAGACACAGAAAGTTTACATTTAATATTTATCTCATTTGAGATTAGGTGGAACTGTTGAATTTATGTCGAGAGTTGCCTATTCTTGTAGCATTAGATCAGTATGAATAAGACTTCCCACATTTTATTTTAGGTGGGAAGGGTGTATCAGAAAAAAAGAATATAAATTAATCATTGTCTGGGTTTGTCAGCCATCAGGCTCCCAGTGATTCACTCAGGAATACAGGTTGAGGCCTACAAACAGGTGTAACACCCATGGGAATTGTGTTTGTTCTGATTGATTCCAGGATCTACATTTAAACATAATTTTAATTCTCTGGGTTTTATTAGATGCACTAATTGCAGCAACTAAAAATATCCTTATCAGGCTAAATTTAAATCTAAATTAAATCAATTGTCAAAGCCTGACAGCCAGATTTCCTGCTGATTAATGCAGAGTTGGCTATTTCTGCCATGTTCCTATTTGCTTTTTCTGCCAAACCCTGATTTCAGGTGTGACTGACCTTAAAATGTTCTTTCCTTCTCCACTTGCATAGATGATTCCAAGATCTTTGAAGAGTAAGACAAGCCCAGTGAAGACAACTGCAAAAATGGAATATGCTGCACTCAAGGACTTCATTCTTGTGACAGATGCTGTTCCCATCTCAGAAGCCCACATGATCAGTCGGCCAAGGGTAAGTTTATTAGGACAAACATATTCCAGGCACTATTTTAGCTTATTTTCTGAAGGAAAAATTAAGTTTGCTGCCTGCCAGGGGAGTTCCTCCCACACAGCAAAGTAAAGTCAAGTTTTAAGCACTCCAGGCAAAAGGTTGAAGATCTGAAAGACAGTTAAATTTCTACAAGTTTCATGAAAATCAGTGGCTTTGTAGAAGCAAGAGACCCTGACTGCTGCATCCTCAGGGAAAAAATAGTTAGGTAGGGTAATGTTCTTGTTGGCCTGCTCTTCACCATTAGAATATTGCTGGAAGTGCTGGGTATTCTGTAATGGAAGTATTTTCCAGTAGCTACTGTGATTCCCTTTCTTCTAGGAGCAGCTAAGGGGTTACAAAGGTGTCCAATTATCTCAGACAAAATACCACAGCAAACATTGATTAAATTATATTTGTGACTAACAGACAGAGAAGGAATTCGAGATTTGTTTTGGAGTAACAAATTCAAATAAATTTTTATTCTGCTAGCTAAAATTAAAATAGCAATAGAGGGAAATAAAAATACTGAATGTACGTAGGGATCTTTTTTTTGTTTTGTTTTGTTTTATTTATTTATCATCGAGGGACTGTTTAATCTGCACTCCTGAGTACAGCAGTTTTTTCTCTCTTGCCTCATCTTTCTCCAGTATAAATAATATATTGGGCTCATGGATGTATAAGTGAATCAAAAATTTCTCATTTCCTGTGGGCAACACTGAAGTTTGTAGGCATTTCAATTGAGCCATTTAAAAAATTTATGAATGCTCTTCTGCCAAGCAGAAATAAAACTGTTTTCTTTTGCTCTCTGTAACTTCACTCAAAGAAACAATAAGAAAGCACAGTTTGTTTCCAGCCCATTTATTTTTGATCATGCCTAAAAAATAATAGTCTTAATTGCAAATAGGCCTTCTACCAGATACACAAGTAATCCAAAAATGAGTCTCTTCCTTCACTGCACTTGATTTGTGTCCAGTAAGAGAGTGATTGTGGGAGTTGGAGCAAATTAATCCTTTATATCAGCTTGTTTAGATTAAATTTCTGAGACTGTTGTAGGCAACTCTGGCAAAAATTAATGGTTAATTTAATTTGACCTTTAAAAAATGCAAACATTGTAAGTAACTGCCTTAAATATCTTGCATAGGATGCTTGATTTAATAAATCTCACTTGCTTTCTTTTATTTATTTTATTGCTATTTGTGTGCTTTCAAATTTTTCTCCAGACTATTCCCTAATGTAATGGAATTAGAAAGGAAAGCAGATGACTGTCAGATGGCAAGGCAGCTCTGACACTGACCAAAATGAGTAGACTTGGGTATTATTTCACTGTCATAAACCAGATGCCTTCCCACTGTTTCAAGATGTTTTCACAGAGGTTCCATTACAGATCACGTTCCCCCTCACTGCACAGTGCTCTTGGCTTCTTCCTCACAGAAATGTCCTCTCCTTTTGCAACAACAACAATCATGGAGAAATGAATTCAGAGATAGAATCAAGCATTTTCTCACAGTTTTTTTTAAATGAAAGATAAGCATTTTTATACTGATTTTAATTGCAGCTGCAGCCTCAGCAGCCCCCCTCTCTACTTCCCTCAGCTGAGCAGAGTGGTCACTGCCCTGGAGACCTCCACAGCTCCTCAGGACTTTGCCAGGGCTATTGGCCTTGCCTGTCTGTGGATCTCCACCTAGGCCACAAAATGAACCATTTTACACCTTTGTGGACATAAATTTTTTGCAGAATTGCTAAATCAGTTGAGCACAGTGACAGAGAAAAAAATGCCAGGAATGTCTCTCTGTCTCTCTAAGCACCTGTGAGGAGTTGAGTGGGCATGGGGTGAGGTCAGCAGTCCTAATGTTGTTCAGAGGTATCACACCAAGGGGTAGAAAAGCAATATTAACCTGCAAAAGGGAAACTATTTCTATTTAAAAGAAATTAGAAACTGCCTGTAGGGAAAAAATTAGGAAATTAAATCCCTGGACTCAGCATGGAGGCACATAAAGAGCACCTTGTTAGCATCACAAGGGGGACAGTGTTCACACCTCAGAATATTAAAGGAAAAGAAATGGAGGAAAGTGGGAGCCCCAATAATGTGTTCAAGAGATAAGATATAATATTAATTGAAACTAAAATATATTCTTTAGAAGCACACTTGAAATTTAAACAATTCTAATTAAATGGAAGGCACTTTGGCAGATAAGAGAAGCAAGGCAGAAATTTGAAGAACTAATTTTCAAAGGTACAAAGAGAAGGAAGAACTGATATGAGGTGATCAGAGGTAATCTGCCTGTTGGGAAAAACCTCTGTATCTGTTGGACCTCTGGAGCAGAAAGAGGGCAGCTGAAACCCAGGCAGCTGCAGAGTGGTGTAAGTTTCTTTACAGGCTAAGAGGGCCCTGCCCTCCCTGGGCCCACAGGAGGTTTTACATTTGTCATTACAGGATGTGGATTCTTTCTGGGGCAGAAATTTTTAAGCCAGATGAGCTTTATTTTGGCGTTGCCATCTTTGAGATAAGGAACATCAAGATGAATGAGTAATGACGAATCCTATAATATCTATACGTGGGCTGAGTCATGGGGGGGCAGGTAGGATTATTTTAATCCATAATTCATGTTGTCAGCTTCAACCTACAGATCTCTTTTTGTTGACTTCTCTCTGTGCTGGAAATCTACTCATGAAGATCTTCTGGCCTTGATCAATTCAGCCTGCAACAACAGCTAGGCTGGGGTTTTTTCCCCCCTCTTGTATCTTCATTTTCCCCAGTCTGAGCAGTTTCTATCTTTGTGCTTTAAAATCTCAGTGTCATTTTCATTTGCACTAAATAATCCCTCTACATTTTGCTGTTTTGCTTTAAGTCCCCTTAGGCACCTGTTTTGTGGCTACAACTGCCATTAAAGTTGGACAGAATTACAGGGTTTGATTCTGTTCCATTGAATTTAATGAGATTTTGTCATTAATTTTTCTGGAAAATGGCTCATATTCTAAATCTGTGAGGAAAAAAAACCCCAAATTTTCTGCTGTTGGTATTAAGCAGTTCTGAAGTTGCTTGAATTAACTATATATCTATTCACTCTTTTACTCATAGCTCTACTTCATCAGTTTTGTTACTTTTGTTCAGTTATCAGAAAGACATTTAGCATTTCTATCTTTTAGCTTTGCTGAAGCCTTCAGATCTTCCTCTAACATATGAAGGAAATATGAAAGGCATTCTTGTGGCATTGTGGGACAAGAATTGTGTAAACTTTTGTAAAAATGTGATCCTTTACATCACATTTAGGCAGAAACCCCACCTCTGATACCCTGCTCAGCCACTTCCATACTGATAACTGCCCACCCGTTTACACTTTCTTGGTTTGACTTAAAACAATCATTAAGAAGATAACTGACGTTTCTTTGTGGCTATGTGTGTGTTTTGATCATAATATCCCAATTTCTTAGCTCTCAGAAACAACAATAATAATAGTGATTGCTGATAATATGAGTTGGTTCTGTGCAGCTGTCTAAATGGCTTTATTTATCCAGTTGGCTTTTACTGATTAGGGAGATTTTGCAGGTTCATCAGAGATGAATCATGTGTCTGTCTTCACAGACAGAAAATACAGGCTATTAACAAGCTCAAGCTTGTAGTATGTCCATGTATGGTCCTACTTTAAAATGTTAAATACTTTCTGGTTTTATCTTATTGCTATTGACAGAGTGAATTATTTAATTATCGCCATCTAAATAAAATGCTGGCAATAACACTTGTTTAGATTGGATATTAGAAAAAGGTTCTTCACCCAGAGGGAGGCTGGGCACTGGAACAGGCTCCCCAGGCCAGTGTCACAGCACCAGCCTGACAGAGTTCAAGGAGCATTTGGACAATGCTCTCAGGCTCACGGTGTGACTCCTGGGGATGGTGCTGTGCAGAGCCAGGAGCTGGACTCAGTGATCCTTGTGGGTCCCTTCCAACTCAGGATATCCTGTGGTAGAAGTCCAAACCCATCATGTTAGCAGCTTTTATTCCTTTTTCTTTTTTTTTTTCCTTTTCACTTCTCTTCACAAAATAGTATATTTATTTAGTTCTGACTTCCTCGTCAAAACAGTTCTGAACAGCCCAGGTTAATCAACATCTGACAACTTTCTAGATATAACTACGGAATGACAAAGGCTGATTGAGCTGAAGTTAATTTCCATTTGGCTTTTACCTTCTAATTATTGAGCAGCTGAGCATCAAAACCCTTTTACCACAAAATGCCTGCAGGGCTCTGTAGCAGACAGGACATAGCTCAGTAGAGTTTAGCTACCTCAAAAGAAATGTTACAGTTCAAATGATTTAGAAATACTTGAAAGCTGAGAAACTTTGCTGCTCATGAGAGTATAATGAAAACTATCAAAACCCTCCCAAATTTACCAGGTCCAGGGCAGGTTCTCACTTGTTTAACTGATTCTAAGTAAGAGGAATTGAAATCGGAAGAGGTTTATTTTGACATTCTCGTGGAGTAACCAAGTACCTGATAGCCATTTGTAACTCTTTGGATAAGTCTTTTAAAATGCAGGAGGAATTGCTAACTAAGTTTTAATTGTTTAGGGAAGGACTCCTCACCAAGGAATTTTTTAGGAGGTCTTAATATGGAAAAAACCTTGATTGTTACCTGTGATTTCCGGTTCTGAAGGTGCTGGCAAAATCAGTAGCATTACAGTATGGTGGCATTTGTTGTATTTTTTAAGTAAAGAAATCCACTGCTAGAGAGCTGTGTCATAAAAATGAGATTTTTTTATGATAATCTTTTGAATCTCACAGAACAGATGGGAATCACTGCTTTTCTCGCATCAGAAAGCAGGAATTCAGCCCGACTTCCCTCATGAATTCCTTTGCATCCAATGTTTGCTCTTGTTCTTTAAGAGAGTTTTTCAGAGTAATCCCTTTGGTGCAGTTGGGAATCGAGCCCATTGCCCAGGTTTCCAGGTTGGAATGGGAAAGGTGCTAGGACTGTTTGGACTGAATTGTTTTTAATGTGTGGTGAGTGATATGTTGCAGTAGTTGTGGGCAGAACTCAGGTCAAACACCATGCAGGATGTGGAGGCTCTCACTTTAGTTGCACTGGTGTATGTAGTGCCTGTAAGAATTCTTATATACAGCCACATCTTTAAGCCATAGGAAGAGAAAAAAAAATCTGTTTGTAGAAAGTGTACAGGAAGAGAAAAAAAAATCTGTTTGTAGAAAGTGTACTTTCCATGCAAACTTCCCTTCCCAGTGGAATTTTAGTGCCACAAACAAGGTAAAGCATACTGGAGTCACTTAAACTGGAGCATTTATTTACAGTACGCATTTGTCTGACGCTGCTGTGAAAAATTCAAAAATCCAAATGAGCTTAAAACCAGAAGGCAGAATAGTTCGACAGTGTAGACTTGCACTTTCCATTTCTCCCTTTGGCACAAACAGTGTTCATCTATTAGTCTTTTTGAACATTCATTACTTTTGCAGATTATGAACTCAAAGTCCTTTTCTCCTCTGGATGTATGTGTTTCATGTGCAATAATACCAGCAAATATTTAAAGGGAAGCAAGTCTTCAAGAGCCTTTAGAAACTCATGTGTTTTGTCTAGTTTCTTTCCAGTGGTAGCCTTTGTTTTAGCTGACTTGGATGCTTGGAATATTCACATAAAATTCAAGGTTAGTTAGGCCAGACAGTTTCACATCTCTCAACAAACTTACTGGACTTCTTCATTAACTATTGACTCTCTTATCACATGGTGGTTGCTACCAAAAGTCTCTTCAGTAATGTATAGATGCCATATGTTTTAATATTACTTAATTTTATTTTTCTTCTTTTTTTTTTTTTTTTTCCTTAGTGATGCTACAGCTAGGTTCTGGCTGGAAACCCATACACAAGAATAAAAGCAGCCATAACTCAAATGTATATCTTTCCTCCTATGGAAATTAAGTTCTTATCATCTCAGTGCCTTATTCACAAAGGCCTATATTTGTAGCACTATTTATCTTCCTGAAGGGAATTGTATGAGGCCCTGGAGATGAATAATAGCTTTTCTTAATCAGCCTTTTGAAAGACCATTGTCTTGTCTGTCTTTGTTAGAACATCAGCACAGTGGTGGGTGTTTTGTAGCATGATATGAAACAAGGTGCTTGCTGCTGAGAGCTTGTAATTTAAACAAAGGAGAGGCAATCAGAAAGGGGCTGGCAAACACTGGCACTTGAAATTCAAGGGCTGAATGTTTTCCACACTGAGGACAGGAGTGAGGGGAAGAATGAGCAAAGACCAAATGGGCAAGAGTGCTCTGATGCATGCCAGTGTAATCTGCCAGGTTCCTACTTAGCAGGCTGTGCTGGCACAGATTCAGACATTCCAGGTTTATGTAGCTTCTTCTTGCCTGCTTGTTTTGCTGTTCCATTTCCTTTGATCTCTACCTCACTCCTGTGTAAGGATTTGACCTCTGTTTGCTCTAATATGCTTGGTCTCCACTTTTGTTGCTTTTTCTGCTCTAGATAAATGGTATTTCTCATAAGTTAAAATAATCTCAAAATAAAAGAAAAACATTTTACCACACTTGACTCCCATCATATGTAGTACATTTTCAGTACATAATAAAAAACCCATGCATTTTCCACTTTAAGACTTGGGCACTTCAGTGGCAGAGAAATAACTCTTAGGAGCTGTGTGACATGGCATTGATGTATTTGGAGTTCAAGGCTGCTGTTTTGTCTGCACTGTCCATGGTCAGTGTGTGCATATTCTCTTTGTGTTACAAACCTAGGCCTCATCATTTTTTCTGTTGCATCACCAGCTGCTTCGTGGTTTGTATTTTTGTTTTCACTTTCTCCTTACTCTGTTGTAGTGGTTTGAACTTGTCTTTCCTGAAATGCATCTTGTTGATTTAAAGTTTTCTTTCCAATTTATCAGGTTCATATTGGGTTCTGATTCTGTCCCTCAGCCTGCTTGCACCGCCCATCTCTTTGTGCTGATTTTAAAATTGTACCCTCCAGTCCGTCATCCAAGACAGTAATGAAATATTAAACAGAATTTGGTAGTCAGTGGATGGCAGGCAGAGGGGAGAAGGCTGATCAGGGCCCAGAGGTGTGGCGCTGGGGTAGAGAGCCATTGCTCTGCTATTTCATTTTTCCTTCTTTCCCAGACAGCTGGAGACAGTGGACTTGTTGGTAGGGATGCATAATTCCAAGGCAGATTTTATGCAGGCTTTGCATCCCAAAATCATTTTAAATTGCAGTAAACACCTTTATCTTCATGTTACAGATGCAGAGGGCAAAAGGCAGGCAGCAGGTTGATGACAAAGCCGGTGCTGGCAGTGCCCTTCCCTCAGCAGCACCAGAGGCTCCATCCACTGCTCTGCCCTGCTTCTCACGGTGCCCTGCCTCCCCTGGGTTTCCACGTGCCCTGCAGAAAAGCTGGTGCAGTAAAATCAACTGTGCACATCAAGCAGGAGCCTTCTCTACCTTGATTAGCATTCCTAAAGTGCCCATTAATTGGTTAGTGATGCTGATATTGCTAGCAGCAGAAAAGAAGGGATAAAAGGCAAATTATCTAGAATTATCACAATATCGCATAAACCCCTTTAATTTCTTCTCTTGCCACTCCCCAGCTGTAAGTTGGGTGAGGTAGAGCACCCCTGTGGATGCAAGTTGTGTCCACCTCATCTCTGCTATTTATTATGGACAGGCAAGAGCTCAGTGCTGCTATTTCATGACTATTGATTCAAGATAAGTGAATATGTCACAGCATGTGGATTTATCTGTATTTATCTGTTGTCTCTTAGCTCCTCCACCCACTGCAGCAGGAGAAGTGTTTTGTGGTTGAGCTCAATGGTGAGGATTTGAAGGCTGGGGGGGAAGGGGAATAGATCTTTATTTCAAAACAAGTGGTAGTAAAGGCTTTGGTGCTTTCTCTCTGCCTTAGTTGTTTTGAAGTTCTGCTGTTCTACTCTTGTATAAAAAAAGAGAGAAGAAAAAAAAACATTGCCTATTTACTCTGTTTGCTTTTGGGTAAAATGATAACTTTTTTTAGCTTCAATCTAAAGAATTGTACTTTGAATCTAAAGATTAACTGCGTTTCAGGAGTGAACTGGCTGTTTAATAAGAAGGGTTGTTATTACTTTAAAATCAGAATTAGAGTAGACTGACCTCAGTTTTTCCAGGTATTAACATATATTGCAATAGGTGTTATGATACTTCATAACTCTTAAAGTCTTCTGGGACAAACTCAGGCTTAGAATGAAGAAAAAACCCAGTGATCTAATTGATGGAAATTTTCAAATATTTCTCCTCTCTTAGGCTATGGAGGGTAAATATTTAATCTTGATGCTAAAACTAATCCAAGGTATTGAAATCTGGGGCAGAGTTTGCATTTATCAATACCATCATCTGTCATTCCCAAAAATGTTAGACCAGTAAGGACCTGCTTAGAAATACAGTGAAGAAAAAAGAACGAGTTACCTTTCATGCAACATCACTACAGTAGTCTGCAGCTGCTAAATTACGTGTCTTAACATTTTTTCAGCCAAAGTTTCTGTGCAGAGCAGTTGTTCTGCTGTCCTCAGGCAGAGAGCCCGTGGAGGGATGTAGTTCAGGGTTTTCTTTCTGTGGTGAAGCCGAGCAGAGTTGGAAGATAGCTCTGATTTGCAATTTTAAGATTGCCCTATATTGCTGAGTGCACTGAATGCAGGAAAATCTCAACAAGAGAGCTGGAACACCCACCCTCTCTTCTGTTTCATCGTGTGTTTCATATTTATTGGAGGACTACTGGGAGTTCCTCCAGCCCTGGGAGAAGACACTCCTGGCAGAGCTGACCTTAACAGAGACATGGACCTGCTTTTCAAAGGGCTCTGTGTGTGTTCAACAGCAATTTCAAGATTTTCATGTGCATTCTGAACTGCAATATAAAGGTCACTGATGACCTTTCTTGCTGCTTGCTGTGGGGAGATTGATGTAGATGCAATATCTTTATTCCTATTTTGTTGGGTTCTTCACAAGTCTTCAGTCCTGAACTGCAGGATGGGAAAATGTCACTGTTTCATAGCGTCTTTTCAGAGTTTACCAATGCTGGACTTGTGAAAAATACAAAGAAAAAACTTCCACCACACTCTCCCTTCTCCTCTAGATTTCACACCCGGTTTTATTAGGTTAACTGCAATTTTCCCCACTCCACAGGAGGGAAAATAAAGCTTTTTTTTTCCAGACATTCCAGTGATGCTGTCTTTCACTTCCAGGGAGGTTGGTGTGTTCAGCATACCTGAGGGCAGACGCCAACCTCGTCTTCCTGTGCTCTTGGCCCTGTCTCTTACCGAACAAAGACATGCCTACCCTAAAATATGCCTGCACAAAACTTGAATATTCTGTGTATCCAGATTGAATGCAAAGCAACAACATTCATGGGAGGATTGTCCATCCTGCTTTGTGCCATGTTTTTTGATAGGAAGGTTCTAGAGTAAGTATTTCAACATTCATTGCCACTCTAGTAAGCTCAATTTGTACTTAGATTTTGTGTGCTCTGCATCGTGGGGCACCAACCTGGAAAGCAAAGGGCTGCTGGAATTTGGGTGAAACAAAATAATCAGTCAAATTGACAAAGTTGGTCATCTCTTCTGTTCTGGAGAGGCAGCACTGTTTTCAAAACAGTGTCCAGAAATAGAGGAAACGTTTGTCACTGCCTCTGTCCTCAGGTTGTCATAGTGATGAAGCTGCTAGTGACTGATGTGACTGTCCCCTGTCTGAATATGGCCCTGTAGGGGGTTAATGCTGCTGTGGTGTAAGGGATTGGGGATGTGATGCTGTTCAGTGTTGCAGGAAGTAGCGCCCTCAAGAAGCTTTGGGAATACCTTGGCAGTAGCTATAGGTTTACACCTGTCCTTGTTTTGCACATAGCATCTGAACACAGATAGAAAATAATGCCTCTCATTTAGAGCTCTGTTTGCTACTCTGTTTAATATGTTTATTCTGGCTGGCAGAATGTAGTTTATGACATTAGCAGTACTGAGGGCGGCTGCACTAGGCTGCTCACATGAATTACAAGGCAATCTGATGTCTTGCCTCAAAATATTTTGAAAAACTGACCAAGTGTGCAAGTTTTAACTGCCCTTCACACACTTGTCCCTTGCCCATTTAGCAGCAATGTGTCTTGGTAGCCACAGCTGCATTGCAGGGGTCACTCAGGGAGCTCAGAGAGATGAATGCTTTTAGACTTGTTCTGCAGCCCATTAGGCACGGGCTCTCTGTCTTCAGTGTCAAATGTGACTGTCTTTCTGTCTGTCTCTTTTTTTCCTGAAAATACATATTTCTGTGGGCACTGTAAGGAAAATTGCTGTCCCTGCTGATGTTTAAAACCTGCCTAATTGCATCACCAAGCCATCATTGGGTGCAGTATGTCATTCAGTACTTGCAGTGTGTTTTTTTTCTTTGGAAATGACACTCTTCAAGAAAGCCCCAATGACAAAGGGAAGCTCATGGAGTTTATTACTCTGCTGCATCACAAGTTTTCTTTCCTCTGTTCCCTTGGGCAGAGGCAGACTTATTTTACTGTTGATGGTTAAGATTCAGAAGGGTACAAGCAGGTTTTTCTTCTAGGTGTGGAGGTCTACTTTTCTTGATTTGGCAAACCTGTTCTATAGAGAGTGCAATGAGTGTTTAAACCCCTTTAATCTCTGAACAGAAACCTACAGCTGAGGCTACAAAATTATTTCCATTGTAGTCCAGCTCTTCCATTGCCTATTAATATTTGCATGATGTTCAGTTCCCACAATGAAGCAGTCTCCCACCTTCCGTAGATTCTCAGGCAACGTGACTGCTTAGGGAGGGCTGAAGTTGGTTGAATAAAACAATTGTCCAGATTTCCCTGGAATGCCTTCCTCCATTTTTGATTCAGCCCCTTTTAAGATGGAGAAATCAACAAAGCACTCTATGTAATAAATTAAGGTTTTTATTAGGTGTGCACTGATGTTTATGGTCAGATGTATATGGAAAATAGTTAGCTAAAAGGAGACATTTGAAAATAAATGCATTATTGACATTGCCTCCTCTTACTTAGCTGAAATTTTTTCCCCCTCTAAGGCTGTTGTATTCTTGTGCACATCAGTGTGAATCAGTGCAGCATTACGTCCTGTTACATCTTGGGAAATGTGAAATTCCCTTTTGAAATCTATTTCCTCCATCATAGCTACTGCCTGTGATTGTTTTCCACGGTACATCATGTTCTCTCACTGGGCATGGTCACTCTCCTCCCAAGTTATTGCTCTGCAATCTGATTTTAATCCAGTTCTCCCAACAACGAAGAATTAAAAAAAAAATTAAATGTAGGAGCTACTAAAACTAATTAGAACCCAAATTTATTAAATTCCAGCACTGATCATTCTCACTTTTGATAATTCCCTAAGGAGAAGATTACTTACATGAGAGAGAATGAGAATAAATCCCTTTATATAAAAAATTAATAGGCAGGAAAAAAAATTCTCAGGGGTTGAGAATAGTGTGGGAGCATCAATTCCTTCTTCTTTGCTCTGTTGCCAGTTTGGAGTTTTGTCTTTGTGCTTTTCTGGGGGAACAGTGTCTTTTATTCAAGCAGTTCACCTTGTGCTGCCTGTCACTGATTTGAAGCTCTCAGAAATATAAAGATTGTGGGTTATCCAGCTCTTTTATTCCTTCCAGAGGTGATAATACCCACTGCTGAAATGCAGCATGCGAGGTACTGCGTCTGATCTCACTCACCAGGACTCCACGGTACCTTCCTGCTATTGTGCTTCCCCAAAACCTCAGGGAGGGGGGCTTTTCTGTGCCAAGTCTCTCTGATGGGAGATATTTCCCTTCACTGTGATATTTTTAGACCTGCTGCTTCAAAAATGTGCTCACCTGCTGATGTCTGATGGGTTTGAGTGGGGGGAACATATGGTCTCCCAGTGACAGACATTGGGTTTCCCTGACCTGAGAACAACCCAAACTACAATTCCCATAAACAAACCCAGGTGCCACGTCAAAATCACACAGTGAGCTAATCCTGGTTAGTGCACTTAGCTGAAAGGAACCCTTCATTAGTCTAAATGTACCTTCCTGACTCAATACTCTGATATTCTGTACACCCATTATAATCTTTCCCTCCTCTTTCCCACTCCCAATTTAATTTGCTGATATCTCCTATAGTGGATGACACTTCTGGAGCTCTTTGATGCTTATGTGCTAAAGTATTTCACAAATTAAGGAACTAAGGCACTTTTGTATGTAGGAGTCATATTTAACAAACAAGATATTAAAGTAACTTGCAGCTGATGACACATCACCATAATTGCTAGGACAGATTCTGCAAAACTAGGCAAGAATTGGCCCTTGAAATAAACGTATATTTTCACTTAATTACACTTTCTACATCCAAGGGCAATTCTTTCCAGCAGTGAAATATTTATTGACTCTCAGCTTCAGGTGAACATGTACATTTTTGGTGACATTCTCTTGGTATAGGCAGAAATCCCAGAAAAAGTTCTCCATGCTGAACTGTGTGGAGGATGGGAGCTATGAACTAGAATGTCATTTCTTTGTGAATCTGATTGACGACACACTTTTTTTAAATACCTAGACTGGAAATGAGGTCTTCTTTTTGTCTGTTTTTAATGACAGTGGGGCTTTTATGATAGCTTTTGTTTAATTTTGTTTTGAACTGCTTTTTTATACCAATGAAAAGACAGTACAAAAAATATTTCAAATATAAAATAGTATTGAAATGAAACATGCAAATGTTGAAACAAATCATTGGGGGATATTTTGCAGACCAAAGTCCTGTTTTTGCAGGATCCTGAGTCTTCATTTATCTCCATATCATCATATTTTAAAGAAAATCCTTTTGAAAAGTCTCTGACAAATGGCTGCTCAGCGTCCCAAACCAGAAGCATATGTTTCTTTTGTTCATTTTGAAAGCTGGATTTTAGCTAGGAAAACATCCAATGGGATGCATTAGGCTTTCACACATCAGGTAACTCATTTTGAATCTGACCCTAATTGTAGGTGTTGAGTGCCTAAAATTATGGCTCTGAGCCAAGCTCCTCTCAGGCTGTAATTTCACTTGCTCTACTGTTGCTTCATTGAGTAACATCTGCTCCTTTTTGGTAAATTTTCACTTAATTTTCCTCCTTCTTAGAAGTGAAATTTCATAAAATTCTCAAGATTTTTGTGTCTTTAAATTTTCTTTTAAGTTTTATGACAATAACCTGCTTAACTACTGAAAACCTCTCTCTAAAAGCTTCATTCATAACATTGAGATAGAGCAGTTTTCAAGAATAATCAACTAAAGTGAGGAATTTTAATGATATTTCTGCACTATCTTCTTTGCTCTGGAGTCTTCTCAGTCATGTAACTCCACACAGTGCTTTGCTGATGCAAGGATGTTTGTTGTGATTTAGGAGTGGTTGTGCCTCTCTCTGAATTGAGTCAATGAGCTCAGGTTTTCAGGAAGATAAATACTACAAAAACCTTTTCAAGGCAAAAATACTATGTAGGGATTAAAGTCCAGAAATGGTCACTCAATGCAAACAAAGACTTTTTTCCTTTTAGAAAAAATCTAAACCAGAACAGCAATAATTTCTAAGTAAATAAGTAATTTCTATCACAGTAAGGAAATATGATACCTTTAATACAAAGACTAATATTGGGCCCCTGCCAGTCAGGTTGGAATTAGGGGATGTATAAGTTCCCTTCCAACCCAAGCCATGGCTCTGTGATTAGTATTTGGTTTTCTGTGAAAACTCAACAACACCAATCCTATTATTTAAAGGCAGTAAAACATATTCATTGAGAGGACAAAACAGGCTTTAGCCCTTAATCTTGCCATAGCCTAATCATTCGCTTGCCTTGCTCTCTGGAGAAGCATGTCCTGCTCTTTGGAGATGTGAGCTGGCACCAGCATTTCAAAGGTTGCCATTGCACCTGTTGCCTGAATAAATTCCCATTGAATTAGAGAGAAGATGTTGCTGTAGTGTATCTGCCAAGAGATATAATTTCCTGGCAGGACTTCCTGCCTGCCTGCTAAGTCTGTATGGAAATATGTTTTGTGTTAAAAATCCGTGGCTGACCGTAGTTGAGGGGCAACACTGAAAGCCTGATTCAGACAGCAGGAGACCATGAGGGGATTTTCATAAACATATTGCTCCCGGCTACACAAGCATCTTGTCTCTCCTCCTGTGGCCCCCCAATCTCTCCCTCATCAACTATTAAAATGTACAGGCCAACAGCCTCGTGGATCTGGGCATGTTCAAAGCAATGAATCTCAGCACAAAAGGGGTAAAGGGATAAATGTTCCCATGGCAATGCACTCAGAGTGCATGGTTCAGAAGCAAAGATTGGTCTCATTGTTAGTGTCACATCAAGTGCTGTCAAGCCACATTCAGTCTTCTGTACAGTTATTGAAAAGTTTAATCCAAAGGAAAACTTCTTTCATGTGGACAAGGCTAATAAAAAGTTTATTACTTACGGCCTCATGTACAAACAGTTTCATCATGGACCTGGTTTTGACTGCTTGTATTTAATATCTAGAGGCCTTTTCGAGAATTCCTTGAAAGAAAACAAAAACCCAAGTGTTTAATCTCTGCTATCCTTAATTTTCTTATAAAATAAAATGACATTCCATTACAGAATCTATCAGGGACTGCAATGGAGATCTTCAGCCTATTTCAATGTTTAGAGTGAAGGGGTTTCTTTTGGCAATTTAGATAAAGTGAAAAAAGCAATTAAGTGGAAAAGAATCTGTGACTAGTATAAGAGCTTTAGCTTGATTTATATTTACGTGGAAAATATTGTTTATGGACAGCCCAGGAGGTATCTTTGTTCTAGTGCCTTTGCTTGCTGGTAGCCAGTATGGGATGCTTATGACAATAATATAGGGACTGAGAAGTGCAGAGTTGTATTTTTTTCTACTTTATATTATCACTCTGAAGTGCAGAAAGTTATATATGCATTTTAACAGCCCTTGATGGACTTCCTGATTGGGTTTTGAGGTAATATATTTTCATTTCCACATGTTCTCATTTATCCCTTTATAATTCCAACATCTTGTGGCAATGAATCTCACAATATAATTATTTCTTTTCTGAAATAAAGATCAGGATAAAACTTTGGCATAAAAGCAAGTAGGCATAGAGTAGCATGAATATATTTAAAGTTAGAAATTAGAAGAATGGTGCCAACAGTTCCAGTCAGACTTCTAGGGGCAGCCTGAAAAAGGAACATGAGAAGTTTGTCAGAACAATTATAAGGTAAATTTTCAGATGACTGAATTTAATCACCCAGGCATTTTCCTACAATAAATTCCTTTTTTCCCTCTAACTTTTAAACCAGTGATGGTACATCTTTCTTTCTACAAAATGTGAAAAATTAGGGAGCACTGCTCCTGTCAGCATTAATTACAGCAGTTATAAAGTCAAGGAACTGTTAGGGAAAACGCTCTTAAAAAGCATTCGTAACTTGTAAAAGAAGGACTGATCTACTGTTGCCATTAAGAGTCTCATATTTTGGAATGTATTATAAATCCTGCAAGCTAAATCTAGGAAACATCATTTTGGCATGCTGGAAAATTGCTAGTTGAGTTTTAGTGTGTTCTTTTCAGCCTTTGGTTGTGGGCTCAAGAACGGAGTCATGAAATACCTGAGGGCATTTTTATTTCCTGCCTCATCGGGACGACTACTCTGCTGTATTTAGCCTTTCAACTGCCTAATTTGTAAACACGTCCCACAAACTCTGTAATTAATTGGCAGGCAAGGTTACACCCTAGCTGGAAGTAATTGCAGATTACTCTTAATTGTAAGAGCACACTTTGGGTGGATCGTCTAAGACACATATGCAGATTAGAGGCAAATATAAACAATAATTGATGTGTGAATGTAAACAGTGTCTTAGTTTGGAAGGTGTGTGCAGAATTCTTTTGCTTGTTTAAATCTCCATGCACTCCTACTTTTAGACTGGAACACAGCTCCGTGGCCTGTGCATCCACACAAAGGCTCTGAGGAGGGGGAGAACATTGTCAGAGCTTTCATTAATAATGAGGTAGCCACAAACTCAAGGCATTCTCCACCTGACAGCCACCCAGCCCGATTCCACCCCTCCCAGACATGCTCTGTCTCCTCGTATTGCCAGCTGGAATAAATCAAAAGCTGGAGGGAGTCAGCAGAGCTCAGAGAACATTTCTTTGTAGGATCGCAGCGACTGCTGAGCAGTCTGGGCCTGCAAAAAGCACCCGGCCTCTCGTCAGGGAGATGGATTATTGTGTAGATATAATGAGGTTCTGATTTAAACTGGTATAAATCAAATCAGAATCAGCCCCTGAGAAGCTGACTGGTTGAAACTGTTGATTTTCATGTTCTATTTCTTTACATGCTTTCCTGCAGCATCCCCCGAGGAGGGTCTGTATTGTCCATTCAGACTGTTTATTTATTGGTCTATGGAGTGGCCTGCGTCCTCCAAAGTTTGTTTTGATTAAAATTCCTGGAAAACTTCCATCTATTTCAAGCTCTGAGTAGGGGTAGAAATTATTCATGCTGCACATTAAATTTAGTATTTCTGCAAGCATGACCACGTAGTGCTTTAGTAATTTCCATGTTTTTCCAAGTTTGATTCCCCCTGAAATTGCTTACAGAAATGATGGAAACTTTATCTAAGTAAATCATGTCGTAAATATTTAAATGATACCTACTTGAAGAGCATCATGCTGTCAAATAGCGTTAAAGATGTTTCTGTGAAACCTCAGCAAAAATGAATAGTGTGTGTATGATATTCCAGTTCTTGTGTGTGATGTGTGGCTGAGGTAAATTGGTAGATTTTGGCTGAGTTCTTTCTATGAAACTCCTCATGTTTTCTTGGAAGTGCACAGTCATACATTAAGCTTGTGTTTGAGTAAGAACTTGTGTTGATTTTTATGATTTATCTGTGGAGAATATAAATCAAAATCAGAATTATGGAAATGTTATGGATTATATACTCATATTGGGTAAATTTTCACAGCTTATTCTATAAAATTCATTTAAGCTCTATTTTGGAGGTTTTTTTCTGTGAGATAATGGGTACTAAATAGAACTTTTCAAGACTTGCAGTTTTTTATATTCTGGTTTAAGAGAAAGGATGAAGATTATTTTTTAATGCAGCTTACTGAACAAAAAGTGTACATTCTGACTGGAAATGAAGCCAGGACACAAAAATAAAATTAGGAAACCATGCTGGTAGATCATATACTATGACTTTATGAATTCCACAAAAACTATTTCCTTTGAAGTGTTTTGGAAATAACTTTCTGTTTACTGTCAACACTAAAATTGATTCTTGTTTAAAAGAAGGAAAGATGAAAATATTGTAGATTTCTTGTCTTTGGTTCCAAGAAATTTTAAAAAGTGACCAGAATTATCTACAGCCTTCTAACTGTGATTAGTATGCTTATTATAGTGTGTTTATTAGTCACTAAATTAGTAATGAAATTTGAAAATGTGGCTATGGACTCTTAATCACAAAGTGAATCTTAAAATTTTTATTCAATTTCAGGCCGCTGTAATTAGATTATAAAAAATTAAGAGTCATTGCATTAAAAACTTGGATTGCCTTTGACAAGGTGCCCAGTAAAAACTGTTTTGTTAGCAAATTTTATGACAAGATACCTGAAAATCTATAGTGGTGCATAGATGGACAATATCAAGATTGAAGGATAAATCACCTGAATTACTCACTGGGCTAAATGTAATAATTAGCTATTTATTAACTGGCTTTTACTGTCTTTTGCTCTGATATGAAAAGCTCAATTCTAAACACATTTATGGATGTTTTGTCAGTTATAGTATAATTTTACTGCAGCTGTCAATTTGGACAATCCAGTAAAATATATTTTACCCAAACACTTTTTCTGTCTGAGTTGGCTGTGAAACTCTGGTACCATTTTGTGTATTTGAGACCTGAGATACAAAATCCAGGCTAAATTGTGTGAATCAAATTATTTCAGTTCTCTGATCTTTGTGCCACATCTCTTTAAATGCAGTACTGTATAAATACCACTTAATTATAAGCGTTCAGTACCCAAAATATACATAGTGTTCCATGGAGCTTAAAAGTAAAATGTTATCTGAATTAAGTCACACGAGAGATGCAAGGCCAGAACAGGATTGCTTTGAGCCCAGTGGTGCAAGAGCTACAATGCCCACCTACCAATCTATTATCTGCTTGGTACCCTTTCGTTACTGGAGTATTTTTTACATCCTTGTTTCCCAGTTTCTGGAGGAAGGCCACCTGCCCTGTAATGGTCTATACATGTCAAACATTATACCTGTCCTAAATGCTTTATTTTAGGTATCCCCTTCCCTTTATTTCGCATGGAAGTGCCATGGCTTGGGTGGTTTATGTGTTACACTCAGTCAGTGGTAGACTGCTTTTCCAACACAGGATATTTCATATACTGCAAAATTCACTGGAGACAGTTTATCCAAGAGTCCTGTCTATCTCTTGGTAGATTGGCTTTCCAAATGTAGGAATAACATGTAGCTGCATGCCCTGCTTTGGGTTAAAAAGGTATTCAGTAACCAGCAATGTTGAGTTAGAGCCCTTCAGCAAGTTTGCCAAGCTGGCAGTGCTAGGGATTGGTGTGCAAATCAGGGTGCCTGAGCATCCTATTTACAGTTGTATTCCTCACTGGCATCGGGGGATTGAGAATGTTACTTACTGCCAATTTTTCACTTTAACTTTTCTTTCCTTTTTCTCATTGTTTTCCTGTCCAGCCAGGGAATTGCTGTGTATTACATTTAGGCAGTGTCATTTCAGCTCCCTTTGGTTGTATCTCCTCTGGCCTCTTCTCCCCTCAGATGTAAGGCACAAATAATCATCTCAACTCCCTGTTGCAATGTTTTCACATTCAGAAATAGGCAGATTCTTTTACAGTGTTATCTCATTTTTGGTCTTAATTTTAGGATGCATAATTCATTGTATCAGGTTCACTTTGAGAATTGTTCCAAAGCAAGATAAGACTCAATAAAATTTTGGGTTCAAAACCTCCTTGTCAGCAGGAAATGAAAACCACCCTTAGCTTACTCAGGCCCTTTGTGTCAATGAGAAATGAATCAATCAATTGGCAGCAAAACTGGCACAAGTCTTGTCCCAGTTTCAAGCACTCTTATATTATTTTAAAAAAAAACGAAAAAAAAAAAGGTCAGTCTCATTCATACTGCTCAGGTGTAAAATATATCATGCTCTGCTCTGAGAAGCTTAGAAGAGAGACACATTTTTTTCTTCTCTTTTGTTTTTCTTTTCCTGTTTTACTGGGGTTTTTTTATCTTCTATAAGTGACAATAAAGTAATATTGGCTCCCACAATATTATAAATTATTTCAATAATTCATGGGTTCGCTTGTACTGTTAGGAGAGGAGTATTTTATCTCATGATCTAACTTCAAAATCTGTTTCCCTCTGAGGTGGCACCAGCACTGTTGGTGTTTTCAGTATGCACAGTTCCAGGAACAAATTACCATATTTTCATAGCTTCAGAGATTCTGATAAGCAAGGCTTTTGTGGACTGCCCAATGCACCGTGATCTGCACACCACAGATGTCACTCTTGCTGTACTTCCCATTTCAAAGTCAGCGGCAAAACTGGTGGCATGAAAATTGCAGGCAGGGTGAAAATGATTCCGTAGAAATAGATTTCCTGGTCAGTGTCCATGTAAAATAAAAACCAGAAAATATATGAGCATCATTCAGAGGATTTCATGGCTTTTGAGGAATAGTTTATTATATGGATTTCATTCACTGCTCATGTTTTTTTTCCCCTCTGAACAGGAGTTGCAAATAGTTTTTTTTCTTAGACTTGTTTGCAATTCAAAATATTGGGCTGATAATTTTCTTTAATTTCAAAGAGTCATCAGGGAAGACTGGTTGATGTGAAGGGAATGACAATTATGGGTCAGATTCAAGTATTCAGGAAAGCTGAAGTTCATAAACATAGGGTCGGTCTATGTGTGCTCTTTGATGTTCCTGTGATGCCTGAAACTGCCTGGTCAAATCAGGCTGTTCCTGGATCAGGCGAGCAGATGTTTAGTTACAGCTATTTACCTCTGCTATCTTGCATAAAAAAAATTATTGGGTAATGGTCAGTGGGAGAAAAAAAAGTGGCTTAAGCAATTCATTATAATTTAGTTTACAAACATTTTGCAGTGAGGTTTATATTTTCATTTAGTGCTTGTGAAGTATAGCATGGTTAATTTTTTTTTTTTAAAGGATAATGCTGATTTATATCTCTTTGGAAATGCTCTGACCTTGGATTCCCAAGGACAGTACTGCAGGTCTAAGGAGCAACTTTACTTTTACCCTGTTTCCATTTTGAATTGCTCTTTACCATGCAGAATGCAGATTTAATCTTTAAAACCAAAGGATTCAGGCATAGGCATGTGTATAAGGTTACACTTCTGATGACGGGATGCTGTGTTTCCTGGTGGATACTCTGCACACAGTATGGGAAACACTGGTGGGATTTTTGCTCTACTACTTCCATTGGCCCCTGGTGGTTTTTTTCTGGGAGGGTGTGAGTGGGTTTGTTTACTTTAGTTTAAAAAAAAGAGGCTGAAATAAGAAGCTGTTCAGATGGTCATCCAGTGTCCACACAAAACAGAAAGAATTTTTTAGTTGCACCTGTAAATAGCTGCAGATGAAATTTGAATAAGATTATTTCACATAAAATTCATGTGAAATCCTGCCCTGGCTGGGCTTAATAACAAAATTGCCCAGGTCAGCAGTACCAGGCTTTCTGTACAAATTCATATCATATTTCCATTCTTCACCTATTTCTTCCTTCTCCTACCTCTTCAAAAACTTAATATGTTAAAATTTTTAATAAAATGTTGAGATATAAAAAATCGATGAATATGTGTTGAATACACACATTTTTTTAGGTCTCCTAGGACAATAAGAGAACTATGTCACTTGTAGCCAATGAACTCTTAATCCTTTGTTTGCTAAAATGCATAAATAGTAAAAAGTTTTGATAGTTGATGTGCTCGATTTGAGGAATACCACTGAGCATCCAGGCGTGTTCAACTCTGAAATAAATAATCTACATCTCTCTTGAGTAATTGTTGGCTTGGTGCATGCTGGGTAACAAATCCAAGTTTTGTGGATAACACTGATAAGAGCATAGCATGAAAACATCCCTGAGGAGCTTTTGTTGGTCAAGAGCCTTTGTTTCTTTTCTGCAATTGACAAATGTGTAGCTGATAGCAAAGTTCAGGACCCAGGTCATCAGTGGGTTTCTCTGCTTGGTGATAATTGAATTCAGTTGATGCTCATGTTGGCTTGAAGCCTTCTGTCTTGAATCTCAAAATGTATCTTTCCACACAGATGTCCTGGGATTGAGCAGTATTTCCAGCACTGAAATTTCCTGGGAAATTGCTCCTCTCAACTCCTTATAAAATTATTGAGGGACAAAACCATATAAAATCATATCTATGACTACCAGTTTACCATTCAGTATCTGATTGGTGTTTATGAGCATGAATACTGTGTTTAATGTCAATCAATGGTCTCCTATTCTCATTTTATCCTTAATGTCTTTTTTTGTGTGTCTGCTTCAAGAGCCCTCCATCTCTATAAGTTTTTTTATTTGTCATTTTTTTAATTTCAGATTTTTGCCTCCTCCTCCTTGAGCTTTACATAAAAGGACAAAAGAATAGAACCACGATTGCAGCTGGGCAGCAATTTTGAAGTGTCCCCCTTTTCCAATGATACCAGAGCCATCCATTTAATTGTCTGCTATTGATTTTCCTTCTCATCCACATGCAGGATGCAAAGATTTTCATCACAATCCTCTCTTCTAAATTGCTGATTTTAGAAAACTACTTTGCCTTCTAATCCTTCTATGTTAATCTATGTGGAAAGTAATTTTGACACCAGCCTTTTCAGTCAGTTTCACTCTTTTTTGCTGACTATGTAAGATTAGAATGATGTTTCATCTCTAGCTGAACTACTTCAGTATTTATTTGGAGCTAAGAGATGTTAGTTTTCTTCACCAAGTGACATGGTTAAAAACAGGCATGAAAGACTGGATGGAGGCTTCTGGGAATGAGTTATGGATGTGGCTTTTTCATTTCACTTGGCATTCATTGTAGATAACCACTGAAATTAAGTTTTATGCACTAGTGATACTGCTGACTTGAATTGTGAAGGGATATGATAAACTATGGAACTTGAGCTGTAGCTGTGGATGTCAGGAAAAATACAACAGAGATGGAAGATGTCCAAAGGTTCTGCAACCAGCAGAAACAGCAAGAGCAGATGGAATTTAAAAACTGTGTCAGAGGAAGGAAAATGAACCTTTCTGTCTGGATTCTTCCTCAAATTAATGCAAGGCATTGAACTAGTGATGTGAAATAGAAGTCTCTGGCAGTTGGTTACCTGAATTACACATTTAGGGTAATTTTTTTGCTCTGGTTTGTTACCTTTGCTTTTTTTTTTTAAATTTTTAACACAGTGCTGAAGATGGGAACATGAAAAAAAGTGATGGGGGAGGGAGATTGCAAGAATTGCCTTGTGATAATTTACTACATGTGGCTATTTTGAAGTGATGAACAAAACTCATTATATGTGTGTTTTCAGGCTTTAGATGAAAAGCTTGTAGCAGCTCATATCTTGATATGTAATTAATCTCCTATTTTATCTTTTAAACTGTGAGAAACTTGGTCTAATTTTGAAGCATTATGTGACCCCTGTTCCTTCTTCCCCAAAACCCAAGCAATCAAAGCCTCCCTCAATCAGACTCTTTTTCTTCACCTTCATCCAAACACTTTTTCCCCCGCCTTTTCCCGTCGAGTATGAGGACCTTGCAAGCAGCACAGGGGTTTTCCTTTCATAGTGCTCTCTCCTCAGACACTAAAAGAGGTTCCATGCTCCCATTAAAGTGTCACCTGAGCAGCAAGAAGAATTGGACCTGTTTTTTGTCTAAAATTAAACCACCAGGGAGAAGGGTTAATGAGCTGTGCAGGGATAAGTGATGGTTGCCAAAAGGATGGTTTTATAATCCTAGCACTTGAGTTAAGTGTTTTGAAAGATTTGAAAATGCAGAAAACCATGTATTCAAAATGTGTGAGGAGTGAAACCAAACCTTTTCCTGGCATAATGATAGCTGTGTGGGAACCTCTATACATCATCACTGAGCTGTGAGGAGCCTGCACTGTGACTCACATCAAAAATTACTTGGAAAATGGGTGAAAAGGTGGCTTTGTTCATCAATGTGCACTGTGTATACAATCCTAGTAACTAACCAAACCACCATGACTAAAACAACCTTCTAAAGAGACACAATGGGCTATTTCACTCCTCATAGAAAGCAAAATTTTGGGGATTGTTAGATCCTACCTAAGGGAACATTTGGTACAGTGCATGATTTGTATTAACTTGTTGCCATGTAAGACTTTGTGAGTCATGCTATTCATCCCTCATGACTAAGCGGCATGTTTTTGAGATTTTCTTCTTTAATTTATAAAGACAGTGTATAAATATTTATATGCTGAAGAGAAAGTTAAAAGGTAGCTACTGATGCCTAAAATCTCCATTGTGAGGAAAGATACCTGAGTTTGAAAATTTCTTTATGAAACAACATACAAATGTCAGCTAGATAAGAAAAACAAAAACCAAAAAATTATTTATTGCTCCCTGGGTAAAATCTTAAAAAGGAACTGGGTACTTTTTGACAGACACATGTGCTCTGTGAATTATTTTGACTCAACACGGAAACTGCTGGATGATTTTCTGTGACTGTTTGTACTCAGCAGCTCAGCCAGACCATTTTAATTGGGCCCTCCTAACTCTAAAATCTAGATGGAAAAGCTTATTCTCATTCAACCATGAAAGGTCCTGTCAGTCTCAGTATAACTGGCACTGTGCCATATGAATTGGTCATAATATACATGTGAATATTATATAAATGTGCTGTTTTGATGGGAAATGTTCTTTATGGCATGCCAGAGGTTTAAAATTTTTGACCTTCACCTTCAGGTGATTTCCTGGGAAGCCTCGTAAATTTTTCTGGTATGTTTACTTCCTAAGAATGCTGAAGAGGCTTGGTTATTCCCTTCAAAAGACAGAAATGCAGCATTAGCTGGCTGCAGTTTTGGAGAATATTCTCCATATTGAAGTTTCCTCTGTAAGGCTGAGTTGTAGAAGTAAAGTGAGAAACTGCTGTAGAGAAAAACTTAGAGGAAGTGAAATACAGCACAGAGAAGGAAATATAAGCCATACTACAAATTTGACACTCATTAAAATGTTCTTCTTATGGTTTATGCTGGAAAAAAGGCTGTTGGTGTAAAGAATTTTAGTGGCAGAAAGAGAGTGTTTTAAAGAACATCTTTTGCAAGTGTTGGCATTGTCATCTTTGATCATTGTGAAGCTTTAAATGTGTTTGGAATGTGGTATGTTAGCAGGACCATGGTCTGGAGATCCTATTTTATTCAGAGACCACTTAAGGAGACAGAGTTGGTGTGTCTGAGGGCAAAAAATGGAAAGGTATTGATGGTAATATTTATTGCTGAGCTTAGCTCGATTTTATAAGCTGCTTTATAAGTAGTTGAAGTTGAACATCTTCTGGAATAGCATTTCTGGAGTATGTTTAGTTCCTTCTGCAGGCTTCAACAATGTCTGTATATAGTAGAGAAGACATAAGTCTGTGGGGAAAAAATTGTGTAGAGTCTACAGGGAATGAGTGCCTTCTGTGGGGGAGGGAAGAGAAACAACTAAGCAGAGAGAGGCTTCAGAACAGTTCCCTGCATGATTCAGAGATGCCTTGTGCTGTTGCAGGTACTTTCTGTGTCACAATCTACAAGCTGAAGTTACCACTCTGTGTGCGTGGCAGCAGCTGGCTGTGCCTCCACCACTTCCATCCCTCCAGGGCCCTTCAAACACATGCGAAATGGAACGAGAATTTGCTGGCTGAAGGGTGATGAGATTGCAAGTGATATGAGGATTATTGTTTCTTCATAAATCTACCTCAAACCTGCCTCCCTACTCCCCTGGCAGAGATGGAAGGATGTTACCCTGTAAAATACAGATTAAAACCAGCATCATTCAGGAAAGAATTGGGATGATGAAATAACCAGCTTCAGGAGCAGGATTGCCTGCCACTCTGCTCACCATGATTTGTTGATTCCTCTGCACTTTGCCAAAGTAATTAATTGAGAGAGCAGTGTATAAATGAAAGAATGAATTTCTGGGTTAATTTCTGGGTTAAAGAGTATCAATGTGACACAAAGTGAACAAGTAGGCCTTGAATTGCTGGGGATGGTTAGTTTCTGGCATTTACTTTGGTATGCGTGTTCTACTGCTAATTCAACAGCTGATGGACTGGTTCATATTTGGGCATGGTCACATTAAACAGTGAGGCTTAGCCCTGCACAGCAACAAGGTTCCCAGGTTATTTGTGGTTTAGCAAAAAAAGGTGCTCATAAATAATGCTGGCTTTGATTTTGGTTTGCATTTTTGCAGGTCAGGTGTGTTTGGCAATGGATTATCATCACCTGCTTTTACACCTTTGTCATTCACCAGCTTTTGCAGCAGAACATCTTTGCCTAAGTCTTTGTAGGGTCTGTTTAATTATGAGTTTTGAAAGCATCACTGTTACATCAAAGAGATCCTGGGAGATGCCCAATATACTCTTATTTGGGTGTTTGGAGGTAAAGGGACATCAGACATTACACCAGTAGTAAAAGCAGAAAGCATTCGTTGGTGTCGATGCCCTGCCTTGACTTTCTGGCAGCAAGCCATAATCATATATTCATGTGAGAAGTCTGAAATTTTGTGAGAGCATGAATATTTATCAGGTCACAGAGGGATCCATGGCCAAGCTCCATTTTTCTGCATGCTGGCTGAGTAAAATCGTAAAATATCCTGAGCTGGAAGGGACCCACAATGATCATCAAATCCAACTCCTGACCTTGCACAGGACAACCCCAAGGATAACTCTGTGTACCTGAGAGTGTTCTCCATTGCTCCATGTGGCCTGACCAGGAAAACCAGCATCTGGTTGCAGGTGGGCATGAGCAGAAAAGAAAGATAATTGCTGTCCAGTCAGCACTGAATCTCCAAAGTTTGATGGAATACGTTGGCTTGGAAGAAGGTGCTTTGTTACATGGCATCAGAAAGGGAATCACCACCAGTCGGTAGGCACTAATTCTATGGAGGAGTCTGATTACCTAATTGTTCCAAATTAGGGTTGGTATTGGAGTCTGTGCATGTATTAAGCAGTGAGGAGATACCTCTTTGTGTTACTTGTGTTATTTCTCACAAGAGGACAGGGCCAGGAGGTTCCTAGGAGAGTGCTTGACCAGGTCTGAGGCATGAAGGAATGACAGCAGCACTCAAACAGCTGGAGACGATTAAAAAAGAGGAACAACTACCTTCCTCTGTGTGATTTCCTGCCAAGTGGTTTCCAGATGAGTTAACAATGTCACAGTCTAACTAGAGAATGTCCCTTGTCTGCCTTACTGGGTGGACAATAGGATGAGTTTGTGCTGTAGGGATTACGGAAAGGGTGAAAAAGAATTCACCCATTTCATAAACTCTTGGAGCTAAAGCCAGTGATCAAAAGTTGCAGTGTTAGCATAATAAAAGGCATACAATGACTTCTTAAAGGCCCATTTAATGTATTTTTGGCATTACTACATTTCTAGTTGAGAAATCTTTGAGGCTCTTGAAGCATTAGGGCTGTCAGCTGGACTAAATGACTGGTTAATACTTCTACAGAATAGTGCTTTATCACGGAGATGGCTTTCCTCCCTCTTCTTAATGACAAGCAATTTGAGTTTCTGTAATAGTTTGCTCATATTCTTTGCTATTTCAGAGTTTTCTTTTTTGTTTTATTTTGGTGATATCCTTGGCGTTTAATGTTGAGGATTTGCCATTTAAAAATAGTCCTTCTTACAGTGTTAGTAGAAGCTGTCAGTGAGATCCTTGCATTGTTTCACAGAAGTATTTTTATCCTGGGTTGTTCTGGCTTGAAAACAACAGCCCTCACATTTCAACCATTGCTTACGGTTTTGTAAATTCTGGCTATATAGAGAATTAAAAAATGTTATTGAAAGTCAGACCACTATTTTCAATATGTTGAAAATATTGATCAAACAATGGCTCAAAAAGAGTTCTGTAATCTCCAGTTTTAAGAAATTAGAAGACAACAAGGCACACCACGTTTTTTAGTGAACAATATTCGTTCTTATTCATGTGGAATCTTTTAAAAATAATTCAAGGAAATGTTCACAGTCAGATCATGTATGTTCTGGAAAATATTACCTATAACTTTCAAGAAAAAAATTGTAAGAAGATTTAGAAAATGGTATGTATTCTGATTGTCAGGCTATTTTATTAGGGACTTAGATTCTTGATATAATAAGGAACTTTGAACTAAGGATCTGGGATTTGAACAAAATGAGAATGCTCTTCAGTACCATCTACATAAACATCAACTTACACAGGGATAAAATGAATAGAAATATTATCAAATCTTTAAAGTATTTTCATCTGGTAGGAGTGCCAGCAGCTGAGGTGCATTATAGCAGTGAAACCCATGTAAATAGCTTGACGATGGTTGGTCAGAGGTAGTTGGCAAATTTCCTGCACAACTGAATTTTCAACAACTAACCGTGATGAATTTATTTTTATAATTTTACAAGTTTTCTTCTTAATTTTGGGAAAAATACCCCACACCTAAACAAGCCAACCAACAAACATTTTCTATGATGAACAGCAAACCAAATATTTAACTTCGTATTAGATCGCCTGAATAGGAATATTTCAGTTTGCTTCATTAATTCAGAGGGGTTTATGCTGGACCACTCCAACATTAAACTAAATCTTCCTGTGTTACTGCAGTATATATACTATGGCAGATATATTTCAGATTCTTTTTTTTCCCCAGATATGCAAAGTTCTCCCCAGATCTCCAGTAAACATGAAAACCTCTCTGACCAATTCTGCCAAACAGAAATCCCATGGTTTTTATCTGTATTACCATGGATCAGATCTTAAATACAGTAAAAAAACCCCAAAACCAAACAGATGTGTGGGTTCACTAAATTTTAATGTTTCCTGAGAAACGCAGGGAAATACCTGATAAAAGCCAAATATTAAAATTTCTTGGAGAAAAGTGAAAACTCTTCTTATTGCCTGTTTCCTATTCCAGTAGCACTAAAGAAGAAAGGATTTGCAGTTAGGCCTCCAGCCAGAAAAGACCATAAACACATGTTCAGATACATGAATAGTCTCATCAAAGTCAAAACATTTAATTTTTATCCTCAAAACATGTGGGTTTTTATAATTGGCACTTGCAGGCTAGACTGATGAATTAGCAGCAGATTTACAATTTAATAAAACCCTCTTACTTTCCATATTCACATGAATAGGAGTTTGTTAGTGTTTCATGCAGTCTGAAAACTTTGGCCAGATCCTCCATGAGTGAGACATCGCTTTGTTGAAATGAAAGCAGAAAACCTGGCCTGTTTATGTAAATATCTAGACAGATGTCCTGTCTGGGTTTGGTTTGGTTTGTTTTCCTCCCTGCTTGTCTTTTAACTGAATAGCTGTGCCATGTGTCTGTTCAGTTTTCAGGCTAAGATACTCAAGAATGTGACAACCAAGTTGCATTTTCAAGCTTTCTTTGAATCTATGATTTAAGCCATTTAACTCACTTTTTGCCCCTTTTAGGGGCAAAAAATCTGAGGTCACCTTTGGTAACTCCCATTCTGAATCGTCCCCCTGGCCACATACAATATTCTACATACTGATGACAACTCACTCCAGAGAGGCTTTTTCTGGTTAGGTCATGATGTAGTTGAAGTGTCCAGGCTTCCAAAATAGTATAAAGAACTTTATAAATATGATTGTGGCAATCGAAGGGTCAAGACTTTGTAACTGGGTAACTGAAATTTAAAAATTAGGTAAGTAACTTGGATTTCAATAATTCATGAGTCAGCTCCTCCTGACTTTCCCATTCAGTTGTAAGGGAGGGAAGTGGTTGTGGGTCTGCAAGTTTTGGGTATAGGAATGTATGTAACACCTGTTACTGCTTTTCTTACAAGGAATTGTACAAGCACTTTCTTCCCTTTCCAGTTTCTGTGATGCTTGTCCTGCAGCTTATTTCTTTATCTCTGTCCTGCTGCCATGCCTGGAAGCTCCAGGATGCCCAACCTCTGAGTCCTGAAAAATGAGCTGTGGACTTCTCTGTTCTCTGTCTGAATTTTGTTGTTTGCTGCCAGTTTCTCTTTCCTCTTATATGCTGCTGCTCAAAAAAAATCCTGGCTTAGCAGTCCTCCTCTTAGAGTCTCCACACTTGGGCAGAACAGTCACATGTATCCTAAAATGAGCTGCGTGCTCCCATTCCCAGGACACTCCGTGCATCTCCCTTGCGTGTGCTCTTACCCTCAGCGTGTGGAAAGGTCACCTGGAAAGGCTTGACCCACAATGCCAAAGTAGTTCCTTGTCAATCCTGTGATGAACTTCAGCTTTAAAGAAAGATATTTCAGTTAACAACAACAACAGAAAAAAAAAATTAGGAAAAAGGCCACGGAGGTAGAACTGCAAAGTGGAATTAGTATTGTTAAAATCTTTTGACTGAAAAGCAGTTCCAAGTTGTCAAATGTGTTTGATATCCTCTAGGAGTATGCTCAAGATGGTCAACTAAGATTTGGAGGGTTTTAACACTCTGCTTGGAAGAAGGGGAAAAAAAAAAATATCCATGGTTGGGAAAACTTGGAAGGATTTAACACTCTGTTAGAAACCTGGCGACTCTCCCGCTCTGATCAGGAGCCGTGCTCTCAATGAAATGATCAGAAGCTTGTGTACACATTATCTCTGACTACACTGCAAGAGTGCTCGTGGGCTCTGTTTTCAGGCTTCTGTGTGAAGAAAACAATCGGGTAGGAGAGGGGAATGCCAAAGGGTTTGGGATTCCTTCTGGGGTGTGAGCCACGATCAGTACTCAGTAGCCTGCCTTGCGCTCAGGCACTCAGCTTTCAAGATTGTCGATGATTTCGTGCTGTCAATTTCCTTGCCTTTGATACTGAAAGGAAAGAAAGGCTCCCGTGCGGGCTGGCGCGATGCCTTCTAATGGTCCTTCCGAGCCAGTCATTCCAGTAGATGTCACTGTGGGCCCTCGAGTCACAGCCATCCCAGCGTGAGCCGCTGCTTGCTCGGGTGTCACACACCTGCTCCCAGCAAGGCTCGAACGCCTTCGCAACGATGGTACCGAATTACGGCTGTCTCGGCGCTGCTAATTTCGGCTGTTTACTGAGCACCACGAGGGCAGCTCAGCTTCCATCTCGGCCAAATCCACGAAGCCTGGAGGCAGTGCAGTTGGGACCAGCAGTGGCAGGATGTGTGAGGATGAGGGGCATCCCTGGTGTGAGAGAGATGCACGACTACAACGAGCAGGGTTATGAGCTGTTCCTGAGCGACAGGGATGCTACAGCAGAGAAACAACCGCTTTACTCCAAGTAGTAGCAAAGCCTGAGCTCCACAGGTAGAGAACTTAAAAACCACAAGCAAACAAAAATAAAGAAACCAATAGTAATCCCATCATAAGCCTTAAAAGTTTTCTAAATATCTTGTTTGGGCGGTCCTGAAATGAATTTTTTATTTGATTGGCTTATGCTGAGGATTTTCCTGGCACATCACACATGAATGCTGGATGCAGAATAAACCTGGCAGTGTTTTGTAGGCTTTGAGCTTCCCTAAATAAGATAAGAATTCATAACATGTGAGGCAAAACAAAAGAGCAGACAAGGATAGAGCTGGAAGCAACAGAGGAGTTACAGGCTGTAACAGAAGTAACAGGCTGTGGAGACGGAGAAGGAAGAAAGAGGAGCAGGAAATAGATGTCAAGAAGCTCTGATGAAGTAAGAGGACAAGGGATGCCAAAATATCTTGATACGGGAACTGCTAAATGTGGCTTTGACTAGTACTTCTTAAAATTCAGGCCTCGGCAGTGACTTTTTTAATTCAGACCTTTCTAAACCTCTGAGCTGATTTCTTTGCAGTGCTGTTCTTCATGGCCTTTGCTCTTGTGCAAAGACACTAGGGAGAGACTTTCGTGGGCTGGCAGCAGCCTTATCAGCTCTCCTCCCATCTTGCCTCGAACTCCACCCATCCAGAACACGTCAGTGCTGTATTCGGATCAGATCTGCTGTCAAGGAGGGGTTTCCTTTTGGTATATGAGGAAATTTGGCATGGTGCATGCAAGACATTTCTGTTTATGGTGAAAACAGAGATCGGGAGAAGAACTGGAAAGTTCTCTGTCTTACTTTGATGGCTTAGTTCTGGTGATTTATCATATTTACAGATGTACAGCTTATATGGTCATGAGTATGCTACTCCTTCACAGCATTGTTTTCTTTTAATTATATTGATTTCAGATTGCAAAATCAGGAAACAAACAATGGTAGAAAGGGAAATCCTCTTCTTGGACTTGATAGATGAGGAAAAGCAGAAGAATTATTCAACCTTCTGTTTTCCCTGTGCTTCTGAACCTACATATAACTCCTCAGGAGTCTCAGAATGTGATTATTACAAGGCTTGAGTCAATATTCACTCAGAGCTCTCCAATTTTCCTTTATAAATTTCTATAATAGACTGATTTTTACCCACTCTATCCTGGTGCTAATACAGAAATGAGAGAGCTCTGGTCCAAGGAAAAGCTGGGACCTTTGATGGAGTTTCCAACTAAGAATTTTTTCAATTGTTGGACCTCAAAGGGATGCTTTTAAAGGAGGTTTTATTACTCATATGAATTCCAAGGAGAAGGCTCTTTTTTGAAGGAATGAGTTTGAAGGTTTAAGGTGAAGAACTTCAGTGCAAATGTGATAACTTTACACTAAATAAGTTGGCCCAGACAAGCTTGTTACAACTCAAAAAATGAGACCCAGGGTGAAGTAAAGTTGTGTTACTTTAATGCGCCCTTTGTTGCAGATCTGCCCCTGGCGTATGTGATAAAAACATCTGGGTGGCTAATGAAAATATTTTCAGCTTCTCAGGCCAACATTTATTTTTACTTTCTGGAGGTTTAGATCACTGAAAGGACAAGCAACAACTAAATAAACACTCTTATAAGTCAGTGACAGAGGAAATCACATATTGTATGTTACTCTCAACTGGCTATGCACTGCTTGCATCTAATTGTTAACGTATCACAACAAGTGGGATCATTGGGATTTATAGTTGTTCAGCTGGACATAGAATGTGTACTTGCACATTATCCACAGATGGTTTCAGCATTACCTCAGTTTTTGCATGCAGAGCTTTTTTTTTGGTAGGTTTTGCCAGGTGTGTATTGAGGAAGAAATCTGTATAATGTATAGCCAAAGACAAGGAGTTTATTTTGCAGCTACATCCTGGATTCCACAGCACGTGCCCAGAGGAGAATCATCTCTGCTGGGAAAATTTCCTTCTTTGTCAGAGCCTTCCTGGTAGAGAAGTGTGCAGAGACAGGTAAGGGTTGTATTTGCATGTATGGCTGTCCTCAAGGTATGAAAATCCTTCATGACCTCCAAGGAATGGCTGGAGTTAAAGCTGTCTGACAGCAGAATTGATGTGTGCACAGGCTGCAGGTGGAATTGAGTCAGGACGGTGAAATGATTTCCTGGTTTGCCTTCCTCTGTTCCTCTGTCATGCAGCCCCATCAAGCTGTGGTCTCACAAGGGCCGTAGCTGAGTCTGAAGAAATCCACAAAAGCACAGTGTGAGATGTGCATAGAGGTCTATGAAGGTTTAACTTCACTTTAAGCATTCCAAGTGACCAATTCGTGTCAGCTTTACCTTGAAAATCATAGCCTTTAATGACTCTTTATGGTGATTATCAGCACAAGAACAGAAGGCTTGTTGTTTCATCCTTAGCGGTACTAGGCACTAGATGCCCTTAAAGTTTTCTTTTACCTTTTGAAACATTTGCAAATTTGATTTCCCTCCCCCTGCAACTACCTCTGAGATGAGTGAGGGGAAGACAGAATCAGGCCTTTGAAATCTATGGTCTGTTCTACACCTTCTTCCTCAGCCTCTTAATGACTGCAGTAACATATTGACTATTACCCCAGATCCTCAGCTGGTCTGAATCAGCAAAGCTGCCGTGGCTCTGATGCAGAAAGGATGTTTGGCAGCAGCTAGAAATGGGACTCAGGGTATCACTTAGGCCAGACCTTTATCTTAATTGTCTAATTTATGCCTTTGGAAGTAGGCTATGTGCAAGGTGTCTGAGCTAATGGTGAAGAAGTAATCATAACACTTGAATTTCCTGAGTTTTGAGTGCTTGATTTCTCAGCTGATGTTGCTTTGATGTTTATTCAATGCTACCAATCTCATCCAGCTGTTTTATGGCTCCTGCTCCCAGTACCTCATATCCTTTTGCCATTGCTGGACTTGGCTTGCTCCAGAAGACATCAGGGCTTCTGTAGGGTGCCAGATTTTCCTTTTTAAAAACACTGGCTTATGCTGATTTAGACAGTGCAATTCTAGGCACTTTGTCATAGAAAGCTTATGCCAGAGGTTCTGAAACAGAAAACCCTTGAGTAAAACTCTAATCCTAGCTTGGAGCAAGAGGCAATAGACCTGTCAGTAGCACAGTGGCATGGGAAATGCTGCTGTAATTAAAGTTCACTCAGCTTTTCCTTTATAAATCTCTGTAATAGAGGCTTTGTGTGTTAGCGCAGCCATTTCAATTTATGTTGTTTTGAAACCAGGTAATCAGATTGTCAACTTCAGTGGGATCATTTCTCCATGAACGTATTTAGCAAAAGTATGCCTAAAACCATCAAAGCCAATTCTTCTGTGTGGTGCTGTAAAAATAACAAGAATGATTTTTAAGCCTGCCAGCCCAGGTTGTTTGGGAAGCCTGTAAGCTCAGGTGCAAAACTGGGGAGACTTACAAAATTATAAAAAACCTTGTAATACTAATTTCCTTTAGATGATCAAGATTTTGCCTAAAGTTTTGCAGAACATTTGTTTTTGATAGCTCATAAGCTTTTTAAAAAGTACATCTACTGGTTACTATGTTGCAAAATACATAACTATCTTTATTTTGGAAGCTTAAACAATACTGGATTTTTTTCCTATGGAAAAATATTCTATAAATACTGGATTTTAAACACCTCTTGGTACATGGAGTGGCCTAAGATGCCATTGAAGTCAGATACTGGGTGAAATTAAATGTAAAGCTTTTAAAATTTTTAATCCCAGCATTATTATTCATTTTTTCAAAAAATGAACTTTTTTCAAAGGTTAGAGAAAAAACCCAAAGCATATATACTGTGTCTTCATGTGAACACTTGCTTAAATTGTTTGTATAATGAAAACCCACAGAGAAATGAAAATCTCTTCAGTTTGCAGTAGGAGAAGTGGCAAAAATTTCCACACAAGTCATTAAAAATGAGTATTTCTTCTGGCTGTTGACCCATTGAATTAGAATATAAAGACTTCACAGTGTCTCAGAATTTTGCCTCTGGTAAGACGTAGAGGAATATTACTCCTTTTTTTTATTTCTCTTTTTCTCTCTCTCTCTCTCTTTTTTTACCATCTGCTTAATACATTCTGAGATTTTCCTACCTAATTTTAGGCAACATTGGTTAATTCATTCTGAATTATTATTAGCTGTGAATCCTTTCCAGATGTAACTTACAAATACAGAGCTCTGCAGTTGTGTCCAACTTGAGACAAAGAAGTTATGATTCACTTGTTTGGCCACCAGCACAGTAAATACCAGATTCTTGACTTAGATTATTTCATTTCTGTGAAAAAGGGTTGTTTGGATCTGAAGGATTTTCAGCAAGGCTTGCAACTCAGACATTGCAGCACAGTGGCCATACAGAACAAGGAGATAACCAGCATGTCTCACTTAGACACTGCAGGAAGTGTCTATGGCTCTGCAACACAGAGTTTGGGAAACATCACTAAGACCTGGTATCTGTAAACTCATGGCAAGCCAACTGGTCCTTATTCATCTCTGCAGAAAGTGGGAGCAAGTGCAATCCCTGTTAATCCTAAATCAAACTTTGATTCTGGAGATAACGACACAGGGAGCAGATACTTACATGATACCTTCTGCTGGAACCAAGGGACAGGAATGGATGGAAGGCAAAAGAAACTTACTGATGAAACTGGTGGAAGAAAGGGCAACTATGGATTTATATCTTCTTTCAGATCCTCTCTCACAAGTATAACCACTATTCTTCTGAAGGTCACTATCATTGCCAACCAGTGGGCAGCACTGCTGGCAAAATTAGGAAACAAAAAAATTTTTACTTTACCCACAAAGTTAACTTTGATGTAAACAGATAAGCAAGAGCTCACCTCGGCACCTCCCCTTGGTGGATCTGAGCATGGGGTATCCTTGCATAAAAGCAGGTTAGCAGGGTGGGTGAAACACTGGAAAAATCAGTTTTACTACTCAGCCACTTGAGTTATTTACATTCTGCATTACTCATGTGCCAATGTGTAGGGACCTCAAGGAAGGACCTACTCTCCATGTTGCTTTGTCCTGTGATTCCCTCTTCCTTTAGGGTGGCCTTGGCTTTGCACAGAGTGAACTGGTGGTTTCAGATTTGGTGCATTGACCTCAGTAATCTGACCTTGGACTAGCCTGGATGACGTCATTAGCACGAGGTAGAACTCTGGTGCAGAAGGGATGAGTTGAAGATTTCACATGGCAGAACGTGCAAGACAGGCTGGAAACTCAGTGCCCTGTTGTGCTTGTTTAATAGCACCACATTTTCAGCACTTCAGCCACACATGAGGCAAGACTATTCTTTATTCCCCCAGCAGTCAAGAGTTTTTCTTATGATAGTAACCCAAACAGGCAGAATTTGTTGTTTTTTTAACACAGCCTAGAAGTGCTTTCGACTTCTTGTGTGTTCTCTCAAGACATGTCTTATTGCTGAAACCACATGAAATGTTCTGAAAAAAGTTTAAGTAGTGATGTCGTAAATTTTCTTTTTGCAAGTTTGTTGATAAGGTTTTCACCTGTTTTATTGTAGTAGTAGCTATAACAGCCTTGTAGTTGAACAATGTTACTGCTACTTTCTGCTACTGTTTTTTTCTTTGGCAGTTTATATAAATAAATCAATTTAGTTTAACAGATTAGGTAAATAAAATTTCTGTTTATTACCATGAAGTCAATAAAAGCTCTCACTGAATTTTGTGATCACCTTGGTACTTGATAAGTCTTGTTGTTTAAACACAGATATGAAAATGAATTCCTCAGTAATGACAGATTTTGATCACACAAAGACTCTTCATAAACACTTGATTTGCTTTTAATTTAAAAGAAGTTGAAGCATCAGCTCTTTAAGGTTCTGCATTGTATTCCTCTTCCATCACCCAAGACCCAATATATAATAGTAGTAGGTCTGGTTAAAAGCTGCTTCTTTTGAATCTCTGAAAGGTTTTTAATTAATAGTTCCACAGGAGAAACAGGTTGTATTTTAGATCTGAACTCTCTCACTTTTTACAGCTAAAAGGATGAACCTGAGGTTTTAGAAAATATATTAAAAAATACATTGCATATATTTTATGTATTGGTAGTGTCTGTACTCCTATGGAATTACTGTATGTGGATTTTTTTTTTACTCACTTGAAAAAAGTGACTAAAGGTGTTGAAAAAGAACTCTTGGGAGTACCTATGAAAGAAGAAATTGCACTTGTTTATGACTGAGGGTGAGGCTGTGTGCGAAGCTGCTCCAACAGAGGTTTTTAATTGCATTTTTTTTCCAAGTCTCAAAGCATGGCTCTGATATTTACTGTGTAAATAGTTTATTTTACTACTGCAAGTGTATTATTCTCCATCACTCCTCTTACTTTTTGTCATAAAGATCAGTATTTCCCCCATTGGAAATCCCATATCACCTCAGTGATTTCTGTAGCTTTTATGGAAGTACAATGTTAAAGTAATATTTGCACTTAGCAGCTGTAGGTTCTGGACAATCTGTAAGAAAAAAAAAAATTCTATTGTCTCCATGAGACTGCACCTATTTGCTCAAGATCAGTGGGAATCTGCCATGTTGGTGTCCCAGAGAAAAAATCAGCTCCTGCTGGAAGTTCAATAACAAGTAAAACTGCTAATTTTGCAAGCTGACAAGCTACTCATTAAAAAGTGCACTTTTAAGGGTAGTGAAAACAGTAATTATTTTGTTTGAATGGTTTTAGAGTTCTCAGTCTGAACATTTTCTTCAGATTCTTTGAAATTTTAGTTAGAAAAGAGCTGATGCAATTAGCAGGAATTTTATTTGAAAACACATTTATGTGTCAAACCATATGAGCAGAACTTGAATGAAACAAGTTCAAGCGTGATGGTGTATCCTGTGGTGTTCTTCAAAAATATTAACCACCTTTACCCTGTAGAAGTGCAAATTATTATTCCAGAGTATATTATTACACTGCATTGCTCCTGTAGCTATAGCAGTACTCAGTGTACAGAAAATGACTGGGAAAATACTTTCCTACACAGTAAGAATCGCGCTGTGGTCTTAATTAAGTGATTCATTTCAGTAGAATATGGATTTCAACTCGATAATAGCCCCTATCAGCAAGATAAATGCTAATTTATAGGTGGGAAATTATAGAAAATAAGCATCCAGGCAAAGTGGGAAACCATTAGCCAGTCTCAGTGTTCAGTGCCACTGACATTATTGCTACTGCATCTAGCAATTCACGTGGAAATAAGAACATAATAAGTAAGAGATGGCAGTGGCAGATGGACCCCATCTGGAGTAAAGGACTTAGAGCAGCTCTGAGAGTGTAAAAAGACCTCTTTTGGTTTGCTCTTGATTTTAACACCTTTTAGTCCAGAGGCAGCCTGAAGCTACTTCCTTGTACAATCCTACCAACTTCTGGTGGTCCCAAAATTGGCCAATCACCTGAGATCAGCACAAATGTCCAAACCAGGTCCCTCCTCACCTTTCTGTAGTGGTAAAGGAGAACAAACCAAGGCTCCAGCTTGGGAGAACATGGTTGGGGTGGAGATAGAAAGAAACAAAGTGCTACTGGAGCAGGAAAGAAAAATTGAGTTGATACCACACACACTTCATGGAGAGGTGTTTAGCTGCACAGGGAGCCAAAACTCTTCCATTTCCTAACATCTCTGGCTGACTTGGAGAGCAAGGAACATGTTTTGAATCTGGTGTTTGTCAAGTAAACACACTTCCAAGTTAGCTTTGGGGCAAAATGGTGCCAGGGTGGCTGAAGCACTGGAATGTGGGGTCTGGAGCCAGCCCAGCAGCTCTCCTCAGGCAATCTGCAGGGAAAGAATAATTGGGCACAGGGAGTAAAAACCAATGACTTCTGCTGTGGAGAGCTTTTTAATTTTGAGCATATTTTCTGCTGCTTATCAGAAAATGACTGCATTATCTTTACTTCCTTATGTTTTGGAGAGTACCTGATTGCAGTGCTTTTACAGCATATTTAGTAATGGATTCTGGAGAGTGCTGGTAAAATTGTTTATTATGATGTAATCAGTTAAGCACTTCCCTTTTTACCGAAATCCTACAAAGTTGTTGGGATAAGTCTCTCTAACACTGTGTTTTAATGTGAGTGAGCAAAGGCACCGCTTTATTCTTGTCCAGGAGGTGTGTGTGGCTCACAAAGTTGTGGCCTCCACACAGGGGCTGATATAAAACCTTTTCCCTATTGATACATTTTTAGCAAACAAAGAAATTAATGCTCGTTGGTTATGAGTTATGTAATTCACTTCATTAATTAGTATTCTATCCTCTCTTGGTTATTGATTTCTCACTTTTCATAGTAATTAGGAAAGATATATAATTTCCAAAACCCTGGCTAAACTCTGCAACAGATCTTCAGGTGTTACAAAGGTGTGCAACATTTTCTGCAGATCTGGGAACTAGAAAAGCAAATTAAACAAATATCTTTAGTTAATAACTCTGTAAAATGATTTCATTTCCATTTAGGTACAAAATCATCAGCACTGTTAAGCTTGGCATGCCACTGTGACTATTTATATATTTTAGAGATGTCAATATATCTTGTTCTTTGGAGTTAGACCTCTGTGGAAATGTATGAACATCATGTTAAACTTGAAAGGGGAACGTGATACCAGGAGCAGCAATCGCATCTTGTTTCATGATTCAGGTAGAAAAAATTCTGTTCTGTATAACAGTGAGAACTTTGAATCTTACTGAATCAACTATTGTCCAGTAAATGTTTAAAAGAAATGGTCTATTGTGGAAATTGCATCCTTACTTTAGGGAACAACAGGTATGTTGGAATTTGTGAACTGTGCTTCAAGTCCATTTGTAGGGTATTAGGTCAGCTGGGAGATTTCTCTCTTTGTCCCTAATTAAAGGTAATGTTTTATGCTTGACCTTTAAAAAGGGAAGTTGTTTCTTTAACATAAACAAACCCAAACTCATTGAAGAGGTAGCTGTAAGCATTAAAGAAGTTGAAATAAGTGAAATGGAGGTAACTTTTTGGAAAACAGCTATTTTTGTTAAAGTCTTATTAAAGGCTACAATTTGATACATTTAGATTTTTCTATCTGCCAATATCTGTTTTTGAGATTTGCTTGGTTTTTTTTCTTAGCAACTGAAGCCGCAAATTGTGACACAGTATGAAATAACTTTTTAAAACCACGAATTAAAATGTATTATGTTGTAAATGGAAGAAATAATGACAGAGTCTAAAGCATTCACCTCCTGGGAAAGGGACTAATGCCTAACATAAGACCTTTTGCTGGTGCAAGTTGACTTGACAAAAATAAATTCCATGGGTATCAGACAAGCCAGGACAAAGTGTAAAGGAATCAGGAATACAATGAGCATCTCCAAGACCTGCATATCAGGTGTGTAACTGGGATATAAATTGTCGTTAAGTAATCGGCTCATTGAGGTCTCATTTTAGTAAAGGGTGACACAGGGTACAGCGACTCCTCAATAGGGCTCTTGTCCACCTCCACAGGAGTATTCATTTTAACCCTCTGAATTTTATGAGGTGAGGGAAGAGTAAATTTGTCTGAGAGATATCTGATAATGGGGATCCGAGATCTCAGGGAATACAAAGTCCCAAGTCAGAAACACACGTTCACTTTAATCGAAATTCCTGTGGCCGTGTGCTGCCCAAAACTCTGGAGGATCAAATCTCCAAGAATGTGCCTAAGATCTTAGCAGGCCTGTCAGAGCATCAGTGATGATCGTATCTAGAGATGTTCCCTTATTAAGGAGTCTCATTCTGCCTTGTATATTTTGACTGCCTCTAAGCTCTATTTATGGTTTACTGTAAATGTTTTCACATCAATTTGTCAGACAGCAACAGTAAAATCAACGAACTCTGATTGCTATCAGAGCCCCATAAAAGCTGTTGGGTTTGTTTTTTTTTACTTTTGCACTTAATTGCAATCATGTGGGGTTTCAGTCTTCTTTAAAACCCTGTAGTAACAGATTATTTATGTCGTCTTTCACATTATTTATATGAATGAAGGCTTCTTTAATAAGAACTTCTATAAAAAGCTCTAAGTCAAACCCCAAAGCCCAGTAATTACTTTTAAATACTTTTGCATTTCAAATAACTTCCCACTTGTCAGTAAATATAACCAAGCTATATTTCAAACACTACCAAGCAACTTTAAAATTTTATCCTGCTTTCCTGCCCAATTGAAGCCATGCTTGTTTTAAATGTGTCTATGATAAGTTTCACAGTCTTGTTATAGAAAGGTTTAATTTTCTTTTGAGTATTTTTTCAGGCACTTCATTTAAAAACTGAAACAGCATTTTAGCTATTTCATGTAGACTTGTGGCCCTGATCAGTGTTCTTTTTTTTTCCTATAGTAATTAAACTGGGGATTTAATTAAACTGTGAATGGAGTTAAAGGAGTATTTATGACAGAAATTTGTGCCGCAGTTGCTGACTGCTTCTTGGTGCAAGCAGTGGTCCTTTGCTCACTTCCTGTTGAAGCTGGGCTTTTTCCAGGGATGGGTTGGACATCCACCTCCTCAGTAGAATTTTCCTCTACCAAAATGTGAGTAACTTTGACCACTGAAGCCACAATAAGTGATGAGTGGACGTGGTGGAGCTGGTGCAGATAAATTGTTTTCATTGCAAATTTACCTGATTTGATCAGAATATGTGGGAAGTTCTTAAGTAACAAACTCGAGTTTTGAAGATTTGTTTTCTAGAAGTTTTATTATGAAAGCAATTTCTAGGAGGGTGGCAGGTCTTGGTTGCTTTTCTGCCTTGTAATTGTGCACGTCCTGCTTTTTGTCAATGTTTGCGCAGGTTGCCCAGAATCACATTAGAATAAATGCAGTTTGTGACAAAAATGCGAGAGCTGGACGAACATATTGTAATATCTGGAATGATATTACTGTTCTGAAAGCAGTGGGATTTCATGTAAGGTCCGTGATCAGCAGCCAGTGGAATTCTCAGAGGTTTATAGGTGGGTAGTCGTATATGTTTATTTATGGTGTATGGAGTTTTTTGAGGAAGGGTGGATCACTTTTTGTTTGGATTTTTTTGATGATAATGAACAGATTCATGCAAGAGGCTCCAGCTCCTCTCATGTATTGAGACTGCAAAAGGAGAGGTTTGACTTGCAATAGATTGTCCCACTCATTGACTAATAAATAGAATCATTAACGGAATGAGAGGAAAATAGGATTAAACTCCTCCAGGCCCAGTGCTTGCCTGAGCACAGGTATGAGGTGACTGAAGGTGATTTCTAAAGAAGTTAGAAGCACATCAGAGGGTACAGGGTTTGGAAGATTAAAGACTGCTATAAATTCTCATTTACCTGCATTTCACTAAAGCTGACAAATAGCAGTGAGGTTTATTCACTTCTGGGGGGACTTCTTGGGCTCTTTCCCACCAGATTACCAAGACCTGGACAGACTTGTGACCGATCAGCCAATTTGGTCTAACATTTTAAGAGGGGACCTAGAGCAAAGCAGAATTGAGCAATTCTGAAAGAAAACAGCCATCTTACAACTTGTAGGTTGCAAGGCAGGTTTTTGGAGAGTGATGTTTTTCTATGCCATGTCTACCCTTGTTTCATAATAAGTTATTACTGCCTTGTGTACATTTTTTCCATTCTGTCCAACTCTGTGATGACTGAAATCAGAGATAAAGCACTGAAACGTGGCTGAGCCAGCTGAGCTTGAACTGAAGAACGTTTAGGAGCATGGTATGCCTCAGCATAGCCCTTGCTTGCAGCTGAGAGTTGGGCCAACTGTAATGAGGCAGTTAAGTGACTAATTATGAAGATTAAGGACCTGCTGGGATTTTCAAAATGATTATGTGTTCTATTCCTAGCTTTAAGCACCTTTATAAATCAGGCCCTGGTCCTGAAATTTGCATCTAGATGCCTAAGTGCCATGGGAATCAATGGAGTCTGAATATAAGCACGGATAACAAAGCAGGCCCACTCTTGGATTCTGGCTCTTTTTTTTTTTTTTTTTTTTTCTTTCCTCCACAGTTATTGCTATTAAAATTATGCATCTTAAAAATACAAATGAATGCTTGCAAGGTGCTGATATGAGTTGTTTTAGGTGACATGAAACATCCAGCTTGTGTGCTTTGAGTAGCTCATAAATGTGTAAAGGAAAATTTAAATGCTTTACTTCGGTCCATTGATTCACACTGGTTGGTTATAAACAAAATGGGCTGGTGAACACAGGTGCCCCTTCTACCCCATTCCCCTGGGTGTTGACTCCATGGAAGAAAGCAGGTGTTCACCTGGAAAGGTGGATTTCTGCATCGTCTGGGTGTTCTTCCATAACAGATGATTCTTTTTGGGGTTACTGAAGTATTTTGCTTTGTCCATCATAATGAGAGGGAAAAGTAAAGTTTTGGGCTTTTTCTATTATGTGAAAATAACCTTTGGATATCAGGCAGGCTTTATTAAAAGAAGTGAGACAATCTGTAGCACGAAAGAAACCAGAAAATTGCTTTGCAATGTTCTTATAACATTGAGTGAAACATTTTGCTTACAATAATGACTAAAGGAATTTTCTATCATAGTGATGTTATGATGGAGGTTTAGAAGATGGGTACTACTGGAGTATTGAAATCCACAGCACAGAAAGCACTGGGTGGGAAAACAGTCAAACTGTTGCTTTGTCTCATGTACAAGTCAGTAAGGAAATGATCTTGAAAATCATTGAATCCCAAGAAGTAGAATTGAATCCCAACAAGAGAAATGTGGTGTAATAGTACATAGTGCTGGCAGCGAATCACTGATATATGGGAAACTGTCCTCTTCTGGCACAGTAGGTGTCTTGTGGAACACACTTTACCAGCACAAATGTCTCTGTGACTTAAGGAAATGATTCATTAAAGTTGCTTAACTCTAAAAACGAGTCAGTTCAGCTTTGGAAAATTTTATATTAAACTGTCTCTTCTCTGACATTCCTACCTTTTTTTTTTTTTTTTTTTTAATAACCTTAGAACATTTTGGGAATTCCAGAGACAAAGGTAATGTTAAAGTTTTGTCACGGGATAAATGGACTTCCTGTCAGTAAATCTGTAATCCAAGGGAATGGGTATTGTGAGGCTTGGATGATAAAGAGTTTAATGAGTGGGGTGTAATGAATGCTAATGCACATGGATTGGTAGGAAATAGACCTTAACAATTTAGACATCCCTTTTTTGAGGTTCCATCTTTCATTGATAAAGGCATTGATTTAAAGTCTGCCATAAATGTTGTCAGAATCCAATATTCTTACACCACGTTCTTTTAGGTATTCCATACCTGGGGAGTGTAATGTTTAATGTCAAACTTACTTATTTAAAGATATTTAATGTTCTGTGCAACTTTTCGTTTAGCAGAGTGGTACAAAACATATGGAAAACACAATGCAAATGTAAATTATGCTTAGAAAAATGTAACAACTGCAATAAATCTGCCTACTTCAATCAATCAGTCAATCACAATACCAATGGGATTCCCTTTACCAGTCTTAACATTCCTACCCTTGGGATGCTTGGCATCCTCAGTTGCCGGGAGGGAATATTTGGGTTGAAGCCAGCTCAAACCTGTTGCTCTGTTTGAAAGTATTTTGCTAGCTTTGGGTGAGCCACATCATTGCTTTTCCCATTCTGATCTGATCACTGCTGTGGTCACACACAGTCAGCTGCTTTGTGTTGTTCTCTGGGCTTCCTGGGCACTTCAACCGTGCCCATCTTTGAGTGTTGCTCATTTTGAGGGATTCGTTCAGAGACTCCCATTCCATCCTTAGGGATTTAGTCAGTCACAGATATCTGTAGAGGTTTGAATTCAATATATAGTGGCATTTTTGTTAAAAAATAGTATTTCCATGGGACCTGCTAAATGGAATGAAACAAATCTGTCTCAGAATATATTTGTAAACAGCCAATAGGTTTTACACAGCTGAGTTTCTCATGCAGTGCCTAAAGGAACTGCTTTTTAACCCTAAGGTATTTTTGTTTTACTCTGCAAGTGAAAATACAAAATCAGCACAAATTTAGTTCTGCAGACAACTCCAGATTGGGAGAAGTGTGTCACTTGCAGAGAGAGCAAACTGAAAGCTCCGACTAATGCTGAATTCCTTGGTGAGGCAGGCACAAGGAGACAATATTCAGTATGGCCACATGTAAAACCAGGTTTGTGGCAAGGAACACTGAACACAATGAAAGCATGGGAATCTCTGTCTTGTGGAAAAATGTAATGGTACAGACCAGCTGAAAAGGACTTTGAAGGCTGATATAACAGTTGGATTTAACAGCAGATGAATACAAGACTGAAGCGGAGAAAGTCGTCGTGCTTGTCATGAAATAGCAAAATGCATGAGCAACTAATCAACTGATGAGAGAAATGGTCATCAACAGGGGCTGTTTCTCTAAAAAAAAGTACCTGGATCAGATTAATTAGAACAAAGGTGTTTTTGCACACCAGCTGAGGCACTGCATTTCTCATCAGTCAGACCTGCTGTGCGAAGGCAAATGTTTCTTTCACTCTTGGTTTGTGAAAGCAGTGGGCAAGGTAACCCTTGCAGTGTGGCTGCTGAGCTGGTTTTGCTTACCAGGGCACTACAAAGCAATCAGAGTGTCCCACTCTGTCTCCTGAGGGTGTGACTGTGCTATCAAAATTTCTATGATATGTCAAATTAACTCTGTGTCTACAGCATGGAGATTTAACTAGGTTTTGCACATTATTGTAGGGAAACCCTGGTTGTGCTGTTTCTCAGCTGGATCATGTTTCAGCCTTGCCTTTCTGCTCTTTTACCACACCAGGCTCTTTTATAAGCTGTTTGATGCCAGGTAGATGTACATTTTTTATCTGGTTGAGGAGCTGTGTCATGCCTTGTATAAAAAGCTGATGCTCTGCTTTCCCTCCTTCTCTTTCTGTTGTTCAAACTTTCCCCATGTAGTTGTCAACACTAAATTATATTCAACCAAAATATCACTTATATTTGCTACAAGTTGTTTGTTTTCAGTTCCTTGGTTGCCAACTTTGACCAAGTGTTATGTGAAAACCAATGCCTCCTATTGGTAATTTTTATAGCTTTAATACGAAATGCTGCAAACATTTTAGCAATTTAGGATTATTACCTTTGAACCCTCTCTTCTGGTCAGATAATGTGTGAACATTGAAGTACATTTTAGAGGGCTTTAAAATCTGCTTTTTCAAGTACAAAATTGATGAGAATTTCTTTGTGTTGTTGTCACAATCATGTTCAGAATGAGTATGTGCGTGTATATATATGAATGAAGGTTGATAACGCTTGATAACTCCTAAGTGGGGATTTATATTCATGGAAGGATATAATCACAGGGGTATCTGCACATAAATATGCACCTGTGAGAATAGAATTTGTTAAATAAAGCAGGCAGCAATCTGTAGCTGCAGGGAGATAGCACTGCTATCTGATGGGGCTAGTGGCTTCAGCACAGTGTTTTGTTAACGCCTTTGTTCTTTTCTGAGCTTCTTAAGAAAGAAAAAACGAGCATCTGTTCTCACATCTTTCATGAGAGGAGTGTATTGATTTCTTTTTATTGAGATTCTTTTCACAGTTTTTGGACAGTGGATAAAATACTGGTGAAAGCAGAATCTTTCAACCTTCCTCTATATTCCTCAGCACCTTACGGCAACCAAACCATCTCATCATGCTTGTATATTATTGTACATTGTATATATATAGATACACATACATAAAAATTAAATTTTATATATAAACCCACATTATACATACATAAAATGTCACTAACCTTTTGTGACTGGCATAAGTGACCAAGAAAAGTAATGATAAAGAGTTTTTTATTAGTTGGTCTTTTCAGTTCGGGTCATGTGGAAAGCTTATCTGCCTGCCTTCAGAGTGTGCAAGAATTATTGAACAAGCATCTTTCAAATTTCATAAAGATCTATAATAAAATCCAAGTTCTTAATGTGGAAAAGTCAGTCATTGGTAAAGTATAATTGAGAAAAGGCCACGTGAAGTACTCATTTAGAAATATGTTGCTGTTTTCTGAACAGTGATAATGAGAAAGTTAAGGTGGGAATTGTCTGCATGGAAATTTACACTTGTTCACTACACTGGTTAAAGCAAAGAAATTTAAATTGCTATGGACAGACTTAGTTAAGAAAGGCTGCTCCTAATTGAATCGAGCTATACTGAAAATCAGGCTTTAATGGAAATAAGAGGTTCCACATACTTATTTGCAGCAATTTAGCTTATGGAGTTTAAAATTTAACAGAGGCAAATTACAGTGTAGATGGCCTTTAATAGATTTGAACTACAAACATGGGAGTAGGCTCTCAGCTGGTGATAATGTGCCAGCTGAGGTTCCCTCCACATTCACAGTGGGATCTGCAGGCTCTGCTTCCTTTCCCAGGTATGTTGTTCTGCTTTTTCTGAGAGCAAACACAGTGTGGATAAATGAATTCCCTGTGAAGCTGAGGTTTGACTTTGTCCCTGGGGAGATTTAAATGCCACTCCAGACCGTGTTTCAAAGATTTCAGCATTGTGCCTTGTCCTGATGAGGACAGATGGGCACCAGCATATTGCCCAGTGGGTTGGGAGCCCTTATGTAATAGCACTTTTTTGCATCTGCTCATATGAATAAGCAACCATGAAATTGGTTTGTTTAATTAAAAGCAATTCCCAGTCTTCCAAAACAGCCACCCTTTCAGAAGCCTTTAACAGAAAGGCAGATGCATGAATTTATCAAATTTCCTGAGTCCTGCAAGCCTTGGAAACTTATGAAAAAGAGTTTGTGTGTATATATTTACAGAGGTGCTAAGAAATGTACCTGCATGACTGTTGTTATTTTCCACAGCAGCTATGAGAGAGATGGAAATTCAGATATTTGCACTAAAATACTGGTGCTGGTAGCTTCATGCAGGTAGGAGTCATCCTGGGTCCTCAGCAGAGGATCCTGGAGACACAGAGGACACAAAGAGGGAAGCAGACTCTCAAGATTAGTAGTGTGCACTTGTAAATGTGGAGAAAAATAACATACAAAGTTGGTTTTTTTTGGTTTTTTTTTTAAATAGATGGAGAACACAGGACATTTAATTAGATTCAATTAGTGTTTGAATATGCACAATATAAAATATAAATACTGTAAATTCAGTAGCATCATGTACTTTAAAGAATAATATATCCTTATATAGGTTCAGAATGGCTGATGAAGGCACCCACAACAGTGCACCTTCATACAGAGGGAGGAAAAACCATGAAATGAGCAGTTTAGGCATCTGCTCAAATGTTTCAATCAGTTCCTTAGTTGAGATTGCAGCTGTCAGTTGTATAATTTAAGCATACATTACTGCAGCTGTAATGCCCTCCTCGTTTTTAATCATTTCCACCAAAGAAAATCCCACTCCAGAGGTTTGGCTGCTCTAACAATGTGTTTGATACAAACCTCCCTTAGGTATAGAGCAGGATGGGCAACCAATTTGGAAATTATAATAATCCAGTGGAGGTTAAGATTGCCTTGTTCTGCTGGGATGTTATAAAATTTGAACCTTATACATACATCTGAAATAAATTAGCTGTGGATGGTTCCTGGAGTTTTATTACTCTAGGGTACTCTTTCTTTAAATTTGAGATGCATTGGACTCCTATTATCTGGAAATGCATTAATTTCAGTGGCATGTATTTCTAGAATAATGTTGGCTCCAAAATTATTTGAGTGTTTGGGATAAAATGGGATCATAAGAGGCCAGTTTGAAAGGCAGAGAATATCGTTATTACTTTAGAGACAGTGACTACTGGTCAGGAGCCACTTTGCAGCTCCCCTCTGTTTAAAATACCTGGTTTGGTGTGAAGGAGGCTACAGAAAAGTGCCACTTAGCTGGTTCAATGTACTGACAAAGAACTTTTAAAAGTGGGAGAGGGAAAAAAATGAGAGCAAGTCAGCAGACACATGGAGAAAAAGGTCCATCTCTTATGAAAATCAGATACAAAAAGAGAAAATGAAACCTTAGGTAGAAGCAAAAATGATTACTAGGTGTTTGTTTTTGAGGCAATATACACTAATGAAAGGCCTTGGAGTGGGAAAGAGCTGATGATGGAGAGGGATGAAGTGTAGGCAGGAATCAGTGGGGTTAATGACCTAAGAAACAGCAGAGAGAGGAAACAGAAGATATTTAGGAGCAGAAGAGGCAGGATGAGATATGAGGCGGGGAACTCAGAAGTCGGTGTGGGTGCAGAGCTTCCCGGGAAGCGCCCAGCAGCCGTGTGAGGAATGGGAGGCAGTGGGAGCCAATGAGGGGTGAAGGATGGCTCAGGTCCTGGGTGTGTGCTCAGGGTATGAGTGATAAATTGCCTTCATTTGCCCAACCACCCCCCCTCGCAAAGGGCAGCACAGTCCCTCCCTCTTGCTGTTACCTCTGCATTTCTCACTGCGGTGTCCCAGAGGAAGGGAGTCACCATGGCCTCTGCAAGGTCCCCAGATATCCAACCTAATCCACTAGACTAAAAACTGTAACAGGCCTTTGTGGAAAATTTTCAAGTAGCCTCTTTGGTCAGAATATAAGTCTTTAGAATATAATGAGGATATTTTTCTACTATTTCTACTACCATTTCTCCTTTTTCTCGTGGTGTTTTGTGACCTCTGGAACAAGGTAGTTTTAGATAAAAAATAAATTGCTTGTAAATCTCTTTGCAGGTTATCTAAGCTCTTATGCTTAGATATGATTTCTGACAATTCTTGAGGAAGTGTTGTTTTCTCTTTCTTAATGATCTCAGCCTGCATATGAAGCAAATGTAATTAAACAAGCAAACCTGGCCCATGCAGCTTTATCATAAAGGTTTGTGCATCATGGAGCTGGCGTGTGCTTGAATTTTGTGCTTCCTATCTAGCTTCATTTCCTAATTCAGAGCTGAGTATCCCAGAGCCTCAGGCACTTGCAGCAAGGTACATATACTCTGTTTTTTCCCATGTGCTCACTGACGAGCTCGTGTAACTCTGAGGAGCACCTCCTCAGGAAGGTGCCGTTAATGCAAAGTCTCAGTGCACTGAATTTAAATAAAGCCTTGCCCTTGGTGTGCACATCAACCCTTGCTGACAGGAGCACTCCATAATGTGCAGCCACTGTAGCAATATGGTCAGATGGGCAACAGCATAAAAGTAATAAAAACAGTTAATAAAGAAAGCTAACAGTAGCCTTAAAGTATTTTTCACATTACAGTATATTAAAGAGACAAGAACCTTTATATGTCCATTTTTGCAGAGTGAAGTGAGAACTTCTCTCCCAAGGACCAAGTTAATTGGCTGCCAGACAAGAGTGTGAGTGTGAAAAAAGGGAGAGATACAAAACATTCAGGCTTCTGAGCCTCATCATGTTTATTACACCCTGAGAGAGTAAAAGAGTTTGTCTGCATCCCATAGGAAATGGTGCAGTGCAGCAGCATTTACACAATATAATCAGTATATATTGTAAGGCAAATTCAATTCCACTTCATAAAGCTCTCCCTGTGTGCTGCCATAATCAATAGGAATAGTACATATAGGAGATATTATCTCAAAGTAGTTTTTGATCTCCTCCAAGTAGCTGTGGGTATCCTGCATCTTGCTGATTCAGTTCTTTGTGTGAGTACTGTAAGTTTTAACTATTTTTATAAACGAAACCCTCAGGCTCTTGGAGGGAGTGAATCTGCCCATTCAGCAGTTCTCATGTATTGGTTTCTGCCCAAGTGTCCCACCCTTTTCTAAGGAGCAAAATCAGCTCTGCTCCAAGACTGAGCTCAGGCTTGGCTCTTGCCTTCTGTGTAGAGAACTTTTTATGTCCACAAGCTGGCCTGACCTTTGAGATGAAAGGGAAACGTACAAAACCCATCATGCTTGGTGTGATTTCAAGTGCTAGGAGCAACTTGCTTGGAGATTATCCCATTTTCTTCACTGTGGAGAATTATAACAAGACAGTTTAACGTAGAACGGACTTTGAACGTGGTGTTTATCCCTCTTTATATGCCACAGGAATAAATTGTGAGTCCAAATGGTTCACTTAAAGGAAAATATACCCTGGCTGGATTATGGAAGCTCTACATGGACAGAAAGTGAAGACGTCATCTGTTGAGAAAGGAGGCCAGGTAGTGGGACTACAGAGAAGGGAATAACAAGGTGTCCAGGGAATAGCTAAGGTAAATCAGCTGTCCTTCTTGGTAATGCAGGACAACGATCAAAAAGTCTTAAAATTGTGGTCTGCATACAACCTTCAGTTTTAAACAGTGAGTTGGGTGTTTTAACATTTTAGGAGTTGATCTCTTCTTGCCTTCCAAGGAGACATGGGTATAAAAATGCCACTGGAACTTGAAGCTTTAGGTCATACATCATTAATTTGCAGCTGATTTCAGTGACAGCTGCATGAGGTTGGTAGAGCTTTTCTTTTTCCCAGAGATCTTGGGCACCAGTCACTTCAAATGACATAAATAAAAATGATCAAGGACTGGTTTTCCTGAGAAGTGAATTGTATTTTTTTTTTCTTTTTTTTTTTTTATCACATGGTTTTATACTTTGGAACACAATTAATAAATAATAGAATGGACTATTTTATTTACATGAGAAGGTACAGGCTGAGGCTTAATGTTGTGTTGCTAATGGCATAATTATTGAGCATAGTTTAAAAAAATAATATTTAAATTAATTTTTTGTGTTTATTTTTTTCAAAAACATCCTTTTCCAACTACAGGGACAGCAGTATGGAATTTTGTGCCAGGATATATATTTTGAAGAAGATTGCACAGGGCTGATTGACCCTTTAACTGAATAGTTCATTATCAAGTGATGGTTGGTGATGGAAGAGATGGGGCAGATTGCTTGGATGCAATAAGCCAATTTTATTGATACAAAGCTGAGTATTTACACCTTTTCAGCAGTAACTAAAAATAGATCCTTCTATAAGCAGTAATCACTATAACAGCCATTTCTGTGTTTCTTAATAATATTGCAAAACTAAAAGCTAGCACTGACGAGCCCAGGTACGTACCAAACATGCCTTTCCCTTATGCTGGTTATTTGGTGGTAGGCTGCCCTGCCTGCCGTGGTTTATGGCCTAGCAGCATTGCCACATCCACTTCTGGCATGAGTTTAGCAGTGCTCTCACTTCTGCCTTCTAGCTGTCTCTCCACAGTTCATTTCTTTATAAAGAAACTCAGAAAAAGAGGAAGGAAGAAGAAGAAATAAATGGGTGGGGAAGACATGCAGTGGTGCCTGGGTGGCTTCTGAGCCCACCACCTTCAAGTATTACGTCCATCTTATTTTACTGTTCTATTCTGGAGTTACACCCTTTAGAATATACATTCTATTTCTTCCCCCTTGTAAATCCTAAGTGCTCAGCTGCAGGTCTGTTTAAAACAAATCTTATTTTTACAGTGGAGACAGAATATTTTCTTTTAGGGATAATTTTGGCATTTTATCCCTGCTGCAATCCAGGAGAGACAACTCCATAACAGCAACACAGCTGGAGCAAATCAATACTTTTTAAAGTCTGTCTGGGTTATTATTCAATATCTGTGGTAGGTTTTTTTGCTATTTATATGTACCTATAATAGATAAAAGTATTAATGATTAAAAGGCTTGTTACGTGTGGTACAGAAAAGCGTTGAAATCTTCTCAAATACATGCAGGGTATTTTTATCCAACACATTTGCAGAATTATTTTTCACTATTCAAAAATAGGTTAGATGTGCATGTGTTTCTGGACATGAAGAGTTGATAGTCTAAAGTATCATGACAGCAAAGAAGATTTTGGATATTCTTGTTTGTGATAAGAGGGGGTGGTCGTGATTTTCCCAGATGTCACTGTAATAATGCTGTCGGAGCTGGGGACTGTGTCCAGACACCTCCAGCTGAATCTCACTGCCTTGGATGCAAAGCCCATTTTCCTTGCTAATGGAAAGGTTTTGTTGCTGTTGTTGGTTTTGTTGTTTATTTTTGTTTCAAAATTATTTATAGTACGATTTCAGATGGGCACAGTTTGAAAGGAGTTTTATAGTTCCCTCCTGTTATTACTTTGAAAAATACCTGGTGAGCATCTTCCTGGTTTTAGGAGGAGTCTTGAACTTGAGGAACTCTGGCACTTCCAGAGCAGCTTCAGATCTTGTCTGGAACTTAACATCTTTGTTACTGAAAGAAAGAAATGTGATTTGTGTCATAACAGATTGGCAGTATAAAAGGAACACATTCTTCAAGCACTTTTGCATAAAGTACTGAAGAGCTGAGCTCTTGGCCTGACAAATGCGTTTGAGGTTCTAGAGAGGTGTGCTTGATTTTATTCCTCACTTTTCTGGGGGCTTATATCTGGTTTTCTGCAAGCTACATTTGACATATTTAAACAATTTTGGTTAGAAATTATTTCACCTGTCCTGCTTCTTTGTATTTGAACAGAAATCAAAGCACCCAATAACCAGACAATGAAAGATATTTACCAGTGGCAGGATTTTATTTCTTCATAGAAGATATGGGCAAATGAGGTAGTTGCTGTGATGGCTTCTGGAGCTGCTTTTGGAATGTGTGGCACAGTTGACGTAATGATGAGATAATTGGATTATCTTGTCCACCTGGATATGCTTTGGCTTTGATTCTCCATCAGTTCTGTGGGAAATCAAGCTTCCTGCCAGTCCCACTCAGTGAGGGACTGTTGCAGATGCCTGTTCCTTATCAAAAGGAAATGGTGTTTTCTCATGGCCATATCTTCTTTGGGATTCCCCTCTGCAACTCTCCAGAAACCTGCTTGTCACCCTCAAAAATGATGCATGCACACAACTTGAGCACTGGAGCTTGTAAAGGGAGTGAGAAACTAATAAAAGGGTGGCAAAAGAAGTACTTACCCTAAAAGGAAAAGGACTTGCATATTGATAACCCTGAAATGAAATAATGAAAAATTCATGATGGTGCATTGTGGATTAAGTGCATGTCTTCATGACTAAACCAAATGTTAAATAGGAGCTCAGAATATTCTGCTACCAACAGAAGTACGTTTTTTCTCCGTCTGTTTTCCTGGTAGCAGGAACTTATTCAGGTGTCTGCACAGCACTTGAAATTATTTTAAAATTGTTATTAACATTTTGTTATCAAAATGCTCAGATTAATAAAAAAAGAACACAATGACAGCAAACAATGCAAAAAGGAAAGATAATTTGTGGTTGCAATGTAAAGGTAGTGTAGTGTAAAGGACAGGATGGGCTTTACCAGGTATGAATCTCCCTTCCATCCTTGTATATTGGAGCGAGTATTGGAATTTGCCCAATAGGCAGAGTAGGTGACATGGAGTTGAATGTTTTGTGGAACTGTTTAATTTCAAGGGAGTTCCAATGGAATTTTGGCACTGATCTTGAGTGCTGTGCATGGAGGTGGCGGAAATAGATGGTAAAATGAGAGCAGCCAGCCAGAACTGGCAAGAATTTGGTGCTTTACAACAGAACATTTCAACACATCCTATTCCCCACCTCACTCCTGACCAAAAAAATGTACAATTTGGTCATGGGTTTTTTTTTGAAGGCTTGAAGTAAATACATGCTTTGGAGCTCATGAGACATCTCACTGATATCTCAGTGAAATACATTTAAGTGAAACACATTTCATTTTGACCATGATCCTCGCTGGCCTCGGTCTGCAAGCCAACAAATCACCTGGGCACACATTAAAGAATCCATTCAAATAATTTGGGATTAATTAAAACATACTGAGTGACCTAGTAACACTGAGAAAAATGATTCATGGGTGCCAATGATCCATTTTGTGAATTGGAGCCTGAGAAAATGGGAGATTTTAGCTCCCTCTGTGACTCATTCATTGAAAGTGGCTCCTTCTGGTGTTTAACAGTGCATGGGCAGCTTAGAGCCGACTGAGGAGTGCCTGACCTGAGGGAATTGCAAAGGGAATTTGGGGAGGCAGGAGGCAATTACCTGAACTGGGATTTGGCCAGGAGATGGGAGCTAACATTGCAGTGCTTATTGAACACTGTGAGTAATGAAGAGCCATCTTTTACTGCTAGGTAGAAATGAATGCTGTCGATCTTGGAATGACTGAGCAGGATTCGCTTTTCCTGGGAAGAGTTAAATGACTGACATTGTCAGGAACTAGGAAGTACTCACTGGATAAAGCATTTCATTTGTCTAGTGGGCTTCTCTCTGGAAAATTAATTTTCCTCTATAAAAGACATGTTTAGAGGATCAAGAAGCCCATAAAGAGCATTCTTCTTCACTTTGTAAGTGAGCAGCCTCACTCTTTGCTGCCAAAACCATGTTTGGCATTGGAAGATGTTTCTGAAAAATGCCAAAAAGGGGGTTTGCAGGTTATAACTTTCTTTTTCAGGGTATTCCAAATGGTCACACTTTGTACTTAATGGTAGAATCTTTGTATTTGATAATAGAGTGTATTTATCAAAATTATTCCGCAATTTCTGTAAATATCATATTATTATTACTATGTTATATTTTTTGTTTTCAATGTAAAATCAAGATTTTCAAATATTTAATCAAGATTATGAATCCTGCATTTAGCATAAATATTTAACTTACAGGTTAATGTGGTTTCTTTTCGGTTCATCTGTCTCTTTTAGCTGAAAATTCTTTCAAAAAAAATTGCAAAACTCTTGCCTAGAATATAAAGTAGAGATATACTGATTTTTTGTTTGTTTTTAAGTAGAGATGAAATAGAATTATTTCAAAGGTTTATATTTCTCAGAGGAGCATCAGGACCCAACTGATTACAAGGAATTCTTTAGGATATTGTGAGAAATCTAAATTGCATTGTCTGTGTGTTGTGCCTACCCAGAAACTGTCAGAATAACCAGCAAAGTTTGCCTGAGGAGGCAATATGGTTTTATTGATAACCTAAAGATCACAAATCTTGGTTTTTATTCCACTTTAATTTCCCACTCTATATCTCTTTATTGGGTTTTTTTCTTCTGCTTTTGTTTAATTAGGCTGCCAGACCTTCAGTCAGGGACTGTTTTACTGTTTTTATACACTGTAATTATAATCTTAAGAGTATGTGAGATTGTCAGCACTGTGTAGAATAAATTTCAAGTACTTTTAAACCAATTTGAAATTACCAATTTCACCAAGATTCTCATTCAGCAAGGCACTTGACTCTGGGGTTCTCTTTTAGCATATGAATGCCACCCTTGATTATTTTAGGGTTGAATTCAAACACCTGCTGAAGTGCTTTGTGCTGAAATATATTCTAGTGTAAAGCTGCTCAGAAATGCACTTGTAAGCAGAGTTTAATTCATTCTAGCTCTACCCTTCTTCTGAGACAGACCGACATGTGCATGGGGAGGAGCTCAAAGCTCTGGTTCGTGTGAAAAGGGGAGAATTCCTCAACCCGTAGTGTTTGATTTATCTGTCAGCACCGCAGGAAAACTGGGACCCTTGTGCCTGACCATTCTGTCAGCGTTCCATTACAGGGGTCCTTCACTGAACAATCCTCCTGGATCAGAGGTGGTTCGACTGACTCACTCAGGGACACACACCAGCAGCATAAGGGAGACCCCTAAATGTGTCTTCCCACTTTATGGCCCCTCAGCAGGTCACCCACTTTATTTGATTATGTTCCCCACTGCTGGTGACTGCCAGTGCCTGGGAAGGACTCACACTGACAGTTCGTGGAATAACACTCCTTATTAACAGAAAATTGTGACGGATTAAGGTTTGGGGACTGCCAGTGAAAGTATCTGACTGCAAAAATGTGTTCAAAGCACAGAGAAGCTCTAATTCCCAGTGAAAGTACCCAGTGTGCACAGAGTATATTTCTTACCCACAGGAAGAAGATGGGTTCAACCTGTTGACTGATCCCAGTAGTTACAATGTAGTCTTCCCTACCTTACCCCTATTCTCAGCTTATTTTTATACTATATCTTTATGTTTAGGTGAAGCTTGAGTGGCTCTTAGTCATACATGCCTTTGTTACAGATTGGTGTAATATTCTCTTGCTTTTCTCAGAGGTGTAGTCAATAAAGTACAGAGTGTGTGCCCCGTGAGGGGTGGGCATACCCTGGGGTGGGTGACTTTGGGATGGGACACATCCCATGTTAATACAGCTGTGTTGTAATGAGCCAAGTTCATCTGAGGAGGGTGATTTTGCCATGGGGATGTGTGTTAATACAACTGTGTTATAATGAACCAAGTTCATCCGAGGAGGGTGATTTTGCCACAGTTCCTGGCTCAGCCACCAGACTCCTCCTGTCTCCCTTGGCTGGCAGGCCCCCTCAGATGCAAAGTGCCATCGAGTTCCCCTCCCTGCCAGGACTTTAAGGAGACTTGGCTGTGGTGTTTCCGCTCCACTCCGCCCTCTGTTCCATCCCCCTCAGCAGGGGCTGTGGCTGCAGGTTGTGTGTATGGGGAACCATCCTGGAGCAGGCTGTGAGCATGCCAACAGCATTCTCTCCAGGGAGCAGCAGCAGCGTTTTACCCTATAATTCCTGTATTGTTATAGCATCTGTTTGGATGTGAAGATAACTTCTCAGTGTCCTCTAATTTTACCCCCAGCCATCTTTCCACAGACTTGAGAAATCTATATAAAAATGAATCAGGATCATTTTCCTTGAAAGTTGAAGAAGTTTTTCTCTTATGCATGAGAGATTCATTTAGATAGGCTATGAGAGATGTATTTTGTTGCACTAGCAACTAGAAATTGTTGAATTTCACTAGCCCAGAGAAAGACCTCTAAGAGGTATTGATGCCTTGAAGTGGCTACCTGGAAACAGAGGCCAGACAAGAGAGTAAGAGTAGGAATTTATTTTAAGGGCCTTCAAAGATACACCCTGGGAGTGTAAAGCCTACAAGGGGCTCAACCCAAGATGGACCTTGGGTCACGGGTTCCTCACACTTTTGTAAGTTTGGTCCATTTGCATATCAGGGTTAATTCTCCAATTATAATTTCAGCTAATGATGTAATTACCTCAAGTTTGCTCCTCCTCTCAAGGCTTTAGTTTACACATTTTGGGGCCTGGGACAATCAAGGTGTCCTTGAAGTGCAAACCTAGAGAGGGTTTATGTCTACCCAGCATGAGAGAACAGTAGTTAACAAGCCACAAGAAACTTCAGAGTTACACGTTAGGCAGTACAGGATTTGAAAAATGTAAAAGTTAAAACCTAAGGCATCAGTATGATAAGGCAGTCTTGGAATGCTTTAGTTTACTAGACTGTCAGCTGTTTGCACCCAGTGTTTGAATGTGGAGGCTTATGAATTTTTAAATTCAGATAGAAGATCTGGTTAGTAGGAAAAATAAGGAAATAAATGTGAGACCTGGGACACAGCGTTATTAGTCAGGCCTGTTATGACTGGTGTCTTGATATATTTAAAGAAGGTACTTTGAAGCAAAAAACCCCCTGAGAATTTACATGAAACAAAATAGGTTGATTTTGCTCTGACAAACACATTTTAATTTGAGGAAGGCTCCAGTCTGTGGGTCCACTCCTGCACAGCAAATTCTGTCTCCCATGTCTGTATAGCAGCAAGTGGTACTGGCAGCGTCCAGACTCAATGAAAACTCCCAAACAAATATCTCCCCATTTTGTTTATGTATTCTTTTTCCATCAAGCATTTTTTTATACTTCAGAGGCTGTGGATAGATATTGAAGGCCCCCTTGGACACCCTGGAGAAATCAATATCAAAGCAAGGTGGGCCACTTTCCTTGCTGGGAAACAGAACAGGGAGCTGTGACCTATGGCTACATGTTTTAAGCATTTTGGGATTGACCTAAACCTGTTAAATCCAATGCTGCAGTTCCATTCTCATACTGCTATTAATAGTCTTTGACTGGTTAATTGAAGTTAATGGGAAAACAGGAGATGAATATTAATCCTTTGGATTTAGCTAGTCTTGCTTTCCCTTCCGCACTGATTACAGACTGCCAGTCTTTGACTGCTTTCCCTGATAATTTAGCCAGTTATGGCCCAAGACCTTTTCAATTTAAAGGCTTTTCTTCCCCGCCACCCCCTTCCTTTTATCAATTTTATTTTTATTGTAAGTTGCCCAGAGAACAATTCTTATGAGGAGCAGCTGAGGGTACTGGGGTTCTTTAACTTGGAAAAAAGGAGGCTTGGAGGGGACTTTACCAGTTTCTACAGCTGCCTGAAAAGATCAGGGGGACCTCATCATTCTTTGCAAGTACCAGAAAGGAGTTTGTAGCAAGACAGGTGTCGGTCCCTTCTCCCAAGTAACAAGCAAAATGGCGTCAGGTTATGCTGGGAGAAGTTTTCACTGGATATTAGGAAATGATTCTTCACTGAAAGTGTTTTCAAGCTCAGGGAAGTAGTTGAGTCACCATCCCTGGAGGTATTTAAAACACATGTAGATGTGGCACTCAGGGACGTGATTTAATGGTGGACTTGGCTGTGCTGGGTTAACAGCTGGACACAATGAACTTAGAGATCATTTCCGACCTAAGTGATTCTTGATTTGCCTGGAATAAAGCTCCATTCTACACAGCTTTCTTTAGATGCAGAATGCTATCAGGAAGATGTGTTAAATTTTATTGCAGCATTTCATAAATGGATGCTGCTTATTCAAGAAAACCCATTTCAGCATGCTAAGTGAAAATAAATAGAAAGATATGCATTATTTACAGACCATAATGTGAGTAAGCAGGCTGCATGCACAAATAGCAGATGAAAACCCAGGAGATGTTGCAAGGAAAATTACTGTTCAGGAAAAAAGCTTGTGTTCAGGCCCACATGCTGTATATATACATAGTTTATTAAAAACCAAAGGTGAATCAGTTTTCACAAGAATTGCCAACCCCAGATTTCACTCTGAGGACTGGAAACCGCGGCATTGGCTTCCTTCAGCAGTAGGACTATATCTTGATTGCCATCTTCTTTCTTTATGTAAATAGGAGGAAGAGATTAACCTCTGTAATTAAGAGATTGCTTTTGCTTAATTTTCCTGCTGGTCTTTCCACCAGATGTAGAAAATGATCAGCAGCTTGCACGGTGTGCATAATGCTGGCAAGTAGGAGTCAGCCAGGCAAACCCTTCCTCACACCCATGTATTGTACACCTGGGGTGGGCTGCCCACCAAAACTGCTTTATCACTCTCCTCATCATCTGAGCAGGGGAGAGACAATGTAATGAAGGGCTCATGGGCTGAGATAGGACAAGGAAAAACCCCTCACCAGCTGGTCTCATGGGCAAAACAGATCTGACTTGGGGAAATTAGTTGAGTTTATTACCAATCTCAATCAGAGCAGGATAATGAGAATTAAATCCTAAAAAAAATCCTAAAAACACCTTCCCCCTCTCCCTCCCTCCTTTCTGGGCTCTACTTACTCCCCCTCACCGGCACAGAGAGACGGGGAATGGGAGTTAAGGTCAGTTTATAACATGTTGTTTCTGCTGCTGCTTTCTCCTCAAGGAGAGGGTTCCTTTCCCTGCTCCAGTGTTTGTCCCCACCACAGGAGAGAATCCTCCATGAATTTCTCCAGTGTGAGTGCTTCCCACAAGCTGCAGTTCTTCATGAACTTCTCAAACATGGGGCCCTTTTCCTTGGTTTAATTCTGTTCACTGTTATATTTTTCTTCTTCATGTGTAGTTAAGTGTCGCTGTCGCACCCGGAAACGGGTAGAGAAAACGACACAGAGTCCAAGGCTCAGGGATAAAAAGGAAGTGCTTTAATAACTTTTTAAAGGCTTTTATATGTTAGTTTGCAAAAGTGTGTTAAATGGCATAAGGTAATTGGTCCTTTGGCCATCCACCCCTTGAGGGGATTGGCCAAATTCTAAGACACTCATTTCTAAATATTTTCTAATTAGAACTATAACAATACTGCAAAACAACTTGCAAGATAAAGGGATTAGTTTACAGATACTTCTAACTGTTTTCAGCCAGTGTGTGTGAGAAAGCAAAGACTTCTTCACAGACAGAGGCAGAAAGCTGTAAAATCTTTCTGCACCCCAGGTTTCAGCATCCACAGTTTAGCAGTTCAAAAAATCTCCCTCACAAAATATCTACTCTGTCAGAGATGACCTGTCTTGGATGTAGAGTGTGTTACATCATTGTCAGGTGTCCTAAGTTAATTAGGGAGGATAAGACAGGGCATAAGAAACTACTTACGTTCCTGAGAAGTCAAAGACCAAGAGCCAGGGAGAAAAGGATGGAGCTGTTCTGCAAGAGAAATCAAGATGGGAGCAAAAGTGACAACTTTGCTTGCAGGGAAAGGTTTCTCACAGCACTTTTCCTGGCAGTCTGATCCCAGGTTGCACAATGTCATAGCAGAGCAGCCTTGAAGGCAGTCTCCAAGTATTTGAGTTTTCTGAAACTTTTCTGACCTTGCAAGAACTTTCTCCATCAGCAGAAAGTGGCCAAGAACCTTGCAGACACAAGTCACAAGACAAAGGGTGCGATGCTGATGACTCCTGCACGTTCCAAGATGACAGATTTTGTATAATTGCCTGATTTAGGGCTTCTGTGAGAAGTTACACAACACAAAATTAAGAAGATGGGATAAAAATATTAAAAATACATACTGAAATATTAGGCTGATTTTTATTCTACCAAGTGCCATTTTATCCATGGTGTGACAACAAGACAGATTTTTATCTGTGCCCCATGGTCTTAAAGCTTATACAAGGATCCTCCTGATGAAGATATGAGCTCTGGGTAGTTGCATGTTTTTCTCAGTAAATGATGATTTGTGAATGGACCTCTGTTTTTCAATGGGAAAGTTCAGAGCAGGCACTTTGCAGAATCATAGAATGGATCACTTAATTCCAACCCCAAACTCTGCCTCAGACTCTCCAGCTTTAAAAATGTGGAACATTTCAAATGGAGACCGTTTCTTTTAATCAGTGTTGCAAAATAAAGTAAGCTCTCTACAATGTGTTATATAGTGACTTGCCTCCTTTTTTGACATTGGATTTAGAGCTGAAGTGTCAGAGATTCCCCTGGGATTGAAATTCTGTTTTCTACATAACTCAAAGTGGATCTGCTTCACTTGCTGTGCTGGTTTGATTTCTTAATTTTTAATGCAATTACTCTTGATTTATATCACTAAATGGGAAGGTGTTTTTTAAACTAACAAACATGAGCCACCTGGGTTTTCTTAATTGCCAAAATTAGTTGTTCACATATGCCTGCTTTCTATGTGATGGAATTATTTTACTTAAAGCCCAGGTTTCCATTCAAGAGGAGGAGGAGGAGGAGTTCCTATTTGCAGTGCTGGTGCCAGCTAAAGTGATTTATCAATGCACTGCTGTGCAGTGTTGCGTGGATTTTGTAACTCTGCTCAGAAACCAGGGCTTTTCCTGGTATCTTTAAAAATCAGAATATTTGTGCTTTTCTTTCCAATTTCCAGACTGGTGTCAAGGCCAGCACAGCACCCTCAGAGTAGTTGTGTTATAGATAATTCTGTCTTGCTTGAACTGGTGCTTTATGTTTTAGGTTTGGGACAGGTCCATGCCACAGTGAAGACACAAGTGACTGGAAGAAACCTCTTGAACGTTTTCCTTTGCAAAATTCAGTATGTTCATGTCAAAGCAGCATGTCTGGGAGGCAAGAATTTACAAACAAGTCATTTTAAGAGAAAAAATGTTTTAATTTCTGCATCTTTCAGGGAGCATTGTTCATACATTTGGAATGGCTCTGTTTGGAAGATGAGAAGTAAGTCTGAGTCCTGTGACAACATTCTGAGTGTTCATTGCTATTTTATTCTCACTAAAAAAGGGCCTAATTAAACCAATATTTTAGGGTTATTTCACTGACTTCCATTGTCTTTAATTTTGTAATTACACCCTGAATGAGCATAAAATTAGACAGGGGTTCTTTGTCCCACTTGCCTTATGTTTCTGAGCAACACCAAGGTAGAAAGAGCTTCCTCTGGCTAGTCCTTGCCTTTCTGGTCCTTTTTCACTGTCATTAAGAACTTTTTGATGGCACATAAATAGCACAGCCAAATATTTGTAAATTCACAGGTGAGAAAGGGCATATTTTACACAGAAACTTCACGCTGTTCGCTTTCTATATGGATAAATTTAATGAGCAGATTATTTGCACATTTCTGTTGATGCTGTTGAATGACTGAATTGGTCAAAAGGATGAGCTCAGCTACTGTTGAGGACAGCAGTGGTAGTGATATATTTATAGTGATGCATATATATTGTGATATAGATATATATAAAGGGATATACTTTCCCTCTTCCTTTTGTATATAACTTGTTTGTTGAGACTTTCTAATATTCCCATTGAATAGCATCAATGAATGGCTGTTTCTGGACAAATTAAATGTTAATAAGTCCTTGTTAGAGGTATCAAGAAAAGTAGCACTAATTGAATAATACATGATGCTTCACTGATAAGAATCCCTGACCCAGTCTATAAAGCCTAAAAAATTCACATTCAGGTGCTTGCTTAGGATGAATTACCATGGATTCCATGTTACAAACCCAGCCTTGCAGGTTTGTGAGGTACTGCTTTAGTTGCTTAAAGGATACCTTGGTGCAGTTTCTCTCTCATTTGACTTTCAAGTTTGCTTTCTTTTAAAAAAGAAACACTTATTTTAAAAGGTGTTGCCTATTCGATTCCATTGAAAGCACAGGAGAATATTGTTGCAAAATATACCACTAGGAAGTTTTTACTAGGAAAAAAACCAGGACGTGAAATGTGTTTCTTAGTGTATTTTTTAACGAGGAGGGCTATCTTCATTAAGCTAGGGAGAAAGGCTTGGATAAGATGGATGTAGAGTTTTCTTTATAATGTTTAAGTGTATTCTTTTCCTCATCCTGCTCGTTCAGAGATTAATGCACAGTACGCAATGAGTCAGCTCTCAGTAGTATTCTCAATGAAGAGAGAATCTACCTGTCATATTTGTATCTTGATAAAATTATTCCATGAATCTGAGGGGAGAAGCACGCAGAGTATTTTTATTAGTTTGCATATATGTGACAAATAGCACAATTTTGGAAAGCCACTTAGCATGCCTCGTAAAATGTTATTTTATTGGCTGTACTGATAGTTTGATACTATTCTGATTTTTTTTCCAATTTCTTACTTGTAAAAATACAAATATTTGGAGTGTATGAGTTACAAGTTTACACACATTTTTGTACCACTGCTGGGATTTTTCTAACACCTTCTTAATAGCATTTTATGTTGTGTGATAGATGTAACTGGAGAATTATGCTGCAAAATAACTATGGAGAGGTCAGGAGTATTTGTTCGCTGAATAATTCCACAGTTTATCCCAGTTTCTGCTGAAAGAAGTGTGATGTATTTGAAATTTGAAGGGGAAATCAATGCATGTTTTCCATATTATCCCTCAAAACTTTTGTGAATCCTTCAGTAGAAAAATACAGCTCCACCCTTTGTGCTTCATTTCAACAAAAGATCTCTGCAGAACGAAATTCCCCTTTTTAAAATCTGTTTTCCTCAGAGTGAGTGGGGAATAAAGAAGAGTAGAAATGAGTAATTTCTCCCCTCTTTGTCTCTTGGAATTTTGCCCCTGTAAAACGTTACCTGGGGAGAGATCAAGAGCTGAGCTCAGAGCTAAATGGTCAGGGGCTGAAACCTGTGGGAACTGAGCACACCAGGAGCAGTCAGTGTCTCTCCACAAGTGCCTGTTGTCTCCATGGGGATTGGATCTGGAATCCATCACATCAACCGTATTTAGACTTACAACCGAAATCTAGTGACCTTAATCCTTGAGTGCAGTTACTGGAGTAGAGTCTGTGCTATGTTTTCTGTACTGAACAGAGGAGATATTGCCTAACAAGAGAAAGAAATGGAAGTTTGTGATATCTGAAGTTCCCTCCCTCCAGTGTCTCTCTTGAACATGACAATGGTCTCATCTATCTGGTTACTTGGTTTACAGGACCTGGCAGCAGAACATCAACACTTCATGCTTTCCTTCCCTGCAGACAGTGAACAAAAAGGTCTTTTTTTCTGGGCTCCTGTCCATGCTGCTGCTTTTATTTTGTTTTAATTGTGTGATAGGGAACAAGTTAAATTCCATCTGTAGTTAAAAACGGTCAGGTTGACAACAGATTTATTTAGAATGCATTTAAAAAACATTAGTGGGGGAGAAAGATAAGCTCAGTATGATGGATAGAAAACTGTAAATGGCCTTGAGATTTTCAGTGTTTCTGTCAGTGAGGGCTTGATGGATGACTGCTTAGCTCTTATCAATGAGTTTTTCCTTTTAGTCTGAATGAAACTTTTTTTTTCCCCCACACTGAATTACTCATATTAGTGGTGGCTTTCTGTCCCACCTGCACCAACCATTTTTTCCCAGTTGACCTAGTTGTTCTTCCCAGAGTCCATTCCTCCATTCTGTTTCAATATTCAAATATTTTAATTTTTAATATTAATATTACTCCAATATTTTTAATGTTTTTATCTTAATATTTTAATATTTTTAACCCTCTCTTACTCTTGACAAAATGAAGCACCTCAGCTGCACTGATCTGTTTTGGAACTTGTTTGAACATCTAAATTTTCCATGCATCTTTGAGATGTTGGTACCTGTGTGATCTACTCAGTTACTTTGAAAGTAATGGAGTAAAACCATCCAAAGAGCTGTCCTGAAATTGTTGAGCCTCCAGATAGAATAAAGCTGGATTTAAATATCTCTATGGAACACAAGAAGCTTCCATAGTAAAAACTACCAAATTATGATGACATAAGGTGGGGGTTTTGTTGTTGTTTTTTTTTGGTTTTTTTTTAACCAAGGCTGTGGAAACCACATTGTTTGGATAAGTGTGATTACAATGAGGCCTTTGCAGCATGAGGCTCTTGGTGAACTTGCAAGAAACTGGAGAAAAGCATGAAAGCATCTCCAGACACAATGAAATTTTGTGGAATGTTATTAGCAACTCCTATTTTTAAGTGAAGGTATACTCAGTAATCCTATGTGTGTCATAAATATCAAGGGAGATTTTTTACACCAGTAGAAACAAAATCCAGAACTATCACTGGGTATTTCTGTGTGATTTGGAAGAAAAGGATCTCCTAAGCATTGCACCCACATCAATTTTTATACATTCAACTCTACTAAAATAAGGGTAATATTGCAAGTGGGCCAAATTACTCAAGCAGTTTCTGATAGCTGAATCACCATAAGCAGTACTTTAACATGAGAATAGGTTAAAAGAGCATCTGGAGAACCCTGGCCTGATTTTGTAGATCTATTGATCTTCTCTTCAGTAATCTGCAAACAAAAAGCCATATTGACTTTCTTTAGCCTTGGCTCTTGTAGCAACCTCTGTTCTGATCCTCTCCCAGATCTTTTGAAGGATGGCATTCCTGGTATTACTTTGACCATAATTTCCTTGTTGTTTTTCATCTGCAGTGTGCTTGTGTGAATGCTTCCTGCATAATAACTTTCCATGGTATTTTGAATTATTTCTTATACACCCCCATGGCAATAGTCTGCTACTTTTTCTTGGTACAGTGAAAAAGATCCTATTTGGGCCAAGCAGGTTGAGCATTGGCAAGGAATGGTTGTGAAGCAGCGCTGAGTAACTGCATTTTGGTTTTGTGTGCTTGACAAAATGTTGGGAGATAATTCAAAAATCTATTTAACATGAGCCCCAGACCTCAAGACGTCAGTTTAACTTTTATTTCATTATATATTTTATTTAGAACTTATATTTAACTTTCATTATTACTAAAACTTTTATTTTATTGTGTCTGATATGAGTCCTGGGTTTCTGAATAAGTCTGAACTACTTAAAGGAGTACAATGGTAGAAGTCAAACTTCTGGTAAACTATCAAATTAGATTAAATTAGATTAAACTGCCCTTGCAGGTTATTTTACACTTCAGAAATGTCCATGCTATACTTGCAGTTAGAGCTGACCAGAGTGGGGACTTTCCTGCCAGGAGAAAAATAAAGAAAATAATTTTTTGAAACCTTCTCTTCAATAAGAGTAAAGCCAAAAAATTCCGAGTGCACCTGAATGGTGGTGATACACGATGCTGACAGGCAGATCTTTTAATGGGAAAGAAGAATGAGAACCAGTAAAGAACAACAGAAAAATCATTGTTTATGGATTTTATGGACTGTCTATTATGGTATGACCCTTTCATAGCACAGGAATGAATGTTGCTTAAGAAACATCCATCGACTGTTTTGTTCTCTCACTGAAAGCCTCATGTCCTGCACTCTAATCTGACTGAAATTATGACTTCTTCCTTCTCAGAGAAACTTCTGTTGGATTAAAGAGAAATATAGGAAGTCAGGATGTTATTTCAAGAGGGAGGACCTGCTAGAACTCTGGGAGGTTATGGGGACTTTGTGCTGAGGGAGGTTTTCCTGTAGTGAAGTAGTGCAGAGGCTCTCAGATGGACATCATGAGCTGTCCTGGGGGACTTCAATATTTTCCAGCTCTTTGACTGCAGGAGGCTTAGTTTCCCTTCTGTCAGTGCCTTTAAACTGACTTTTTATCCCCCTGAATTGCATGGTATTTTATAATTAATGGGTAAAAACAGGTGAACAGCTACAACAAAGCCCACAAAGGATCTTTTTAAATGCCTTTTTTTAGGATTATTGACTTCTGCAGGGCTCGAATCGATGGAAAATACAGTCTTGATTTCCTCAATGCACAAACCAATGGAAATCTATAATAACCTCTAGGGAGAGAAAATCAAAGTTCATGGGTTCAGCAGCAGTGAGAAGACTCATCAGCTCCAGAGCTGAGCATGCATGTTGTCAAAACAGTTTGGTAATGAACAAAAGTACACTTCTTGAAATATTTTCATTTGGCTTATTTCTGCAGTAACTGCACTGGCTAATCCTTATTAAACTGCAGGAAGGAAGGGAAATAATTACCCCCTGCAAATTAATATCAAACAATAAAGAGCACCTGCAGGAGTACAAGGATGCATCCCTATAATGGATACCTTTTTGGACAATGCAAAAAATAGAGTAAAGTGGCCATTTGGTAGTAACTGGTGGTTCCTTTTTGCATTTCACTAGGAAAAGGAATGCCTGAGGATAAGGGAATTGAGATCCATATCCAAGGAAAGGACAATATAGAAAATTAGAGGGACTGCCTTGAAATAGTTTTATACATAATTCTTTTATTATGTCATGTTTAACTTCAGTTGAAAAATCAAATTGAAATTAGCAGATTGAAATAAACGTGATTTTATTGAAAACGGAAATGTGGAACTGATAAAATGTTTTTCACTACAACTTTTGATTTAACTGTAGAACTTTCAGACACAGGAAGCTATTGAGGTCATGAACATAACATTTATGAAATGATGAAGTAAGTATTTGTACTGGATATCCATAGCTGCTCTAATTAATGGCCAGTACTTGTGGGAGGACTTTGAACAGGTATTTCTTGAAGATGAGGTTTGGGAGCACATTATTCTGCGTCTTCTACTTTGTTGGTGTTGCACTGAAGGCCAACTGAAGGTGCTGATTTGTCCAGACTGGAGGAGAAAAAGGGCAGATCTTATTACTGTTTACAAATACTGAATTTGGAAATTCTTTCTCGGTGAGTTTTTTTTGCTTATTTCTTTAACAATCAATGTGTAAAACAACCCCTGACATGTGAGGGTGGAGTAACCTGTTTGGACAGGCTGTGGGATCTCCATTCTTAGATGTACTGAAAAAGTGCTAAGAGCATGAGCCATACAAGCTGGCTATAATTCATAGCTAAATGAGAATCCTATAAAAAAAACTTCAAAAATATTTTGTTGTCAGAGACTAACCTGCTTGTGGCATTTATCTTCAAGCTTAGCATTTGTTACTTAGGCCTAACAGGGCAAATGTCAAATTTTTCCAGTAGTCCCATACATTTTCAGGGGGTTTTGTATCTGGAAATGGTTTTTGAGCTGTTATTTTAATGCATTTGTTTGCTTTTATTTTCTCTGTGTGTTTTCATGGACCACTTCAGACAAAGAAGTGGGGTGGGTCCTGGCTGATTCATTATTTGCAATATGAATGTCTCTAAAGCTCAATGCCAGCGTATTTGAAAGGTCTGTATGTGACTTTTTGGGGTAGGCTGTCCTACAGTGCTTCAAAGATTATATAATGATGTCAGTGTTGCTCTTGTGCATTATACTGTAATTTCTTAAATAATATCTTTTAAAAAAATTACTTCTGTATAAGAACCAGCTGCAAGGTGGTTATATGAAGCACTGCCAAAACAAATCTTCTATAATTCTGAAATTGTGTGCAAATGATATTTTATTCAGCTTCATAACACCTTCAGCTAATTTTTAAATGTAATCTTTCCATGATTCTGTCACTCAGTCGTCTAACAAGTTGCTCATGGCATAATGAAGATTATTCTTAGACAGTGAAAGACAGAACAAAGCCACCTTCATGGGGTTTATATCTCCTTTTTTTTGAGATTCATTTTTGTTAGGGAAGAATGCATGTGAGGGTTGATGCTTTGGGAAGCTGATTCTGGAGTAGTATTTTGGAAACATAGCAGATGGATATATGAGAGAGAGTGATGGATAATGGGATCCTGTGGGGTTGAAGGTGAGGAACTTTCAAGTGTATTCCTGAGCTCGTTAGCAGAGGGGAAGGAGGGATTTTAGCAGCACTGGAAAGATGAAGTGAGAGCAGTAGTGGACTTGTGGATTCAATGCAGAAGGGGAAGTGAAAACCAAAGATCATGGAATGGTTTGGTTTAAATGGGATCATTAAAGGCCATCTAGTCCAAACCCCCTGCAATGAGTAGGGGCACCTTCAACTAGATCAGGTTGCTCAGAGTCCCACCCAGCCTGACCTTGAATGGAAACATGGGGCATCTACAGCCTCTCTGGGCAACCTGTTCCAGTGTTTGACCACCCTCTTCATGAAATATTTCTTCTTTTTATCAATTCTGAATCTACCCTCTTTTACTTTAAAACCATGTAGTGTACCTATCCTCACATTGCAGCCTGCTATTGCAGCTCTGCTTCTGTCCCCTGAGTAACCTTTTAATGTGGTCAGACCCAAATGCACCTGGAAAGGAAGCAGAGGAGACTCACAACAGCGGCTTGCGGTAACCACAAAATGAAGAGAGTAGAAAGGGATTGGCCTGAGGCCAGCAGGCTCTAAGGTACAGGGCACCCTCCTGTCTTGCTGTCACCTGGGCAGCAGGGGTTTGAAATCCAGGGACAAGAGACCCAAAGGCCAGAGGTCAACTTAAATGTGGAACGGGCTAGGTCCTGACCTGGGTATGGCAAACACTGGGAACAGACTTGTGTGGAAGCAGATGTGCCTGGAATGCCTAAACCTAGAGCTCTAGAAAGTGGGACTGTCTGGAAGGTGAAAACTTTCCTTTTGCTTTTTTGAATCATAGAATCATTTAGGTTGGAAAATACTTCTAAGATGATTGAAACCAATCATTAACCCAGCGCTGACCACTAAACCATGTCCCTAAATGCCTCACACCACATTTGCTTGTACATTTTCATTGTCCTGGCAATGATGCTTCCAGAAAGGAGAGGAAGTAAAATTCCTGATACTTTTTCTTCCCAATGACAGTTCCTTCTGTACCTCTCCATGTGCTCTCAGTTGGCATGGAAACATGATGCTGAAGCTCTGACAGGTCATCTGCAGGGGCTGGTGTTTCCAGCAGGACCTGCACCTCTCCTCCCTGTCTCCAGCTGATCTGTTGTCTTCAGCTAAATTCTAATTGGAAACTGAGCACAAATTGGGGCAGTGTTCAGAGACAAAGAGAAAGAACACTTTGAGCTCTTAGATAATGAATACAGCAGGCTGTAAAGAAAAAACAGGGAGCAGTGGAAGAAACCATAATTTGAAATACAGAATGCTATCTGATTTTCCCAGCATAATTTCCTTGGCTCAATCAGTGGCAGACTCTGCCCTGTTCTCACACTTCTATGGCAGGAGCACACATTGAGCAACATTTGCTTTTTGATCTGCTCATATGAGTGTGGTTGTAATAATACCCAGGTTAAGCATGAGTGTCTTCCTTTTGGATTAGAGTGCATTGCCATATTTATACTTTTTAAGAAGAATGAGTCAAAGGGTATTTAGAATTATATCAACATGCTCTTGTTGTATTTATTAGGTCCATTTATTAGTCTAAATACATTTTTCATATCTCATTGTATAAATATTTGTGAATGCTTGTCTGTGCTACTAATGAAATAACCCCCATACTTATGCATAAGAGAAATGTTTGTAGGTATTTGCTGCCCCTAAGCTCAGAAAAAGAAAATGATATAAAAATTATGGAGAATGTGGTAAAGATTTCTCTTCACTTTGTTGTTCTTTGAGCTGATGCATTCCGGTTTTTTTCCTGTGAAATGATAGTGAAGACCTGCTGGAGAAATCCTTTTGTTCTGCTTTGCCTCGTGCCTTTTTTAATCGTGTCATTTACATGAGATCTTCAGCACTCTTGTGTGACATTGTTGCCCAAATACTTCAGCATGACTTTGTTGAAGTACTTTGTCACAGAGGTTCATTTAATGGGAAGATTTGAAGGGGGCATCACTCACATCTTTTATTGCACTGCACGTTTGACACAAATCCACAAAATTGACAGTCACAGCTTCAAAGTGTCCCACAGTAGCACAAAGAGCCTCTCATTGTGTTGGACTATTGTTTTAACATGTCAGAGTGTATTTGAGAAACAATATGATTGCCTGTGGATAATGCTCTTGGCCTCATTGTGCTGATTAAATAGATGCTTGGTTTGCAGGGAGTTCTGTAGCTCTCTGTTCAGCCTGACCTTTTCTCCTGGCTGCAATGAACCAGGGCCCATTAGCATTTGTTCTGCTCATTAGAGTGAGAGGCGATTGCCATCCTGAAAAACACCAAATAGCCCAGTTAGTACATGAGCTGCTTTTCTTTTCCCTTGGCCTCCACCCACTGCCACTGAACATCCTGAATAAATGCTGGAGATAGTTGGCAATATTGTAGAATAATTGATCTCTGCATCTGGCACAATCTGTTTGGCACAAGCTGGCACTTCAAGAGCGAGTGTTGTGCTTCTCTTTTTCCCTTTGTCACCTTTTGTCTTGTGTCTTTAGTGCTGAATCTTCCATGTAGTTGGAGGAACACAGTGCTGAGGTGCCATAACTGGGGTTCAGAATAACCCTGGCATAAAAAGCAGCAAAAAATTGATCATATAGATTCAGAAAAAAGGAAGTCTAAAAGGCCAAATCTTGCCTTACAGCTCAAAGCACATTTCCAAACTGTTCTAGCAAACCTTTTTGGTGGTCTTGCTCTTTGGTGGTGGGGTCAGTCATGACAGGGAATTGGCATGAACATGCCACAAGTAACAATGGAGACCAACCTTGTTAAATATGAATTAACTTCTTTGGTCACAGTGAGGATGTTTCAAACAAACACTAATAGAATGAAATCAGAATCTCATTATAAAGTTTTGCAGTGTGCAGCAGCTGAAAAGAACAATATTGTTGACATGGCTGGGAGAAGTGAGATGGGTCTGTGCTGCCTCAGCCCTTCCTGCTTTGGGTGATGCTCTTCAGGCCATCTCATTCCATGCTTACAGGGCTCCATACATGCTGCTACACACTGCTGTGTTGGGTATCACCTTTTGCATCCCCCTGGGTTAAACTGGAAACGACTGGAGATGTAATGAAAGAGCTGTACATGATAACAGCTCTGTCTTTTAAGATGGCAAAAGTGTGCAAAAAGTGGTGTTATGAGATCAGAAGTAGTTGGATAATCTGATGTTTTGTAGCTGTTCTAACTGTCTTCCTGCTGCTAAGCAAAATATCCTTTCAGACCCTGTGTTCTTTCATTTGGAGAGACTTGAGTCACTTCACTGAAAATACAGGTCATAGCCTCAGTTTGTATATATTATAATTAATAGTTATATTTGTTTTCTGACCTGGGAGCACATCCCACATTGTCTCATAAACATGTTGTATATATGGAAATAGATAAAAGCAACTAAGTGGGAAGAAATGGTTTCCGTATGTAATGAGGTGGATGTGCTCAGTTTCTGTTAAAATCTCCAGAATGATCTCTACCATCACATTTTTCACTCCAGTGTCTGTTCTCAAGCACCAGGGCTCCTGCTTTAGCAATGTGTTAATGCTACATCAACCTCTGAAGCTTAAAGGTTTTAAACATTATGCTGAAAACAACTTCAGCTGAGAGGTGAATCAGAAACTTTGATATTCTGGTCTATCATCCAGGTAGAGAAGATATGCTCCCTATAATCCTGGCAAGTTAAGAGAAATTGGCATTTCTTGATAAGAAATTAATATTTTCTTTAAAGAAAAATAAAAATAGGGTGAATACAGGGCTCAGAGATAAGAAGTGAATTACTGTATTTTTGCTGCAGTGCAGCTGTGAAGAATGAGCTGTGTACTGAAGCAGTGGAGACTTGAGAACAGTTAAGTTAATATTGCCTCCTTCAGTAAATCTTACCCTTTAGCTGCATGTCCTTCACTGTATTTTCCATATTTTATTGTTTGAATAACATGCCTTTGCCGCAAACAGCTGAAAGCAAATGGATAAATGAAAGGACTCTGAGAACTGATAGTTCCTCTAGTCCTGCAATGGCCCCATTAGTTACTGTCTGGACAGCCAATACTTTATTTCATTGCATAGTGATGCTCTTTCCTTCTGCCTCAGAGCAGCTCTGAGTGGGACTTTTAAAAGTACATGGAGAAATAAAAGTTCTGCCTTGTTTTCTTTCTACCTCTTTTCTTTAAATGCTTTTTAAAGTTCTTTGGAGAGAAGGGGATGAAAGCTTATGATTTCTTGGAAAGGTAGCATGCCTTTTGAGTTTTGATCTGTGTTAGTGGTTTTAACCCTTAGGTCTTCTAGCTGTCTGTTTAGCTTAGAAGAAGAAATGATGGCTTAGATTTATATGCCACATCTCATCAGTGCATTTGCTGTTCCTACAGCAAAGCTGTTCCTTCCCTGCAATTCAGTTCCAGCCTTTTTGGTGTTAGCTGGGCAATGGCGTGACAATAGGGTGATGCTTGCTGTTCGCTTTTAGCTGTGTTGTTTAGCTTGGGATGACAGGTCCTTCTGCTGTCCCAACTAATTGCAGACATCAGAAAATACAGTGTGATGTCTAGGAGGAAGAGAGAGATCTGACTTCTGGCCCAGCTGTATGATTTATGAACGGGTTCATTTCTGCAAGTACAAATCTTTCATTTATTTGCATCACCTGAGCAAGATGTGCTGTAAAGTAGAATGTTGTTGATAACTTAGAGTGAACTTTTGGACTTTGCTGTGACTACAAGACTACTGAAGTGCCAGACTGCAGCCTGAGGCTTGAATCAAGGCTGGGTTTTGTTTCCCTGAGGAAGTCACTGAATCTCTCCTTGCTTCAGTGGGTGAGAATTAATTCATTCGTGTTTCAAAAATGCTTTGAGATTTTCACCTGGATGGAGTCATAGCGGTGCAGAGTGCGAACAGTGCACCACAGGATGGCTCAGCAAGCCAGGGAAGCACTGAGGCATGTACAGAGCTGAACAATATCCCAGGTATTGCTCAATCACATTTGTGTCCCGAGGGATTGGAGTGCTGAAGTGTAAATGTGGGTTCTTTCCTTTGAAGCACATGGAACAAAATGAATAATTTGTTTACTTGCAAGCTGACTGTCTCTTTGATAGTCTTTATACCCAGACTTTAAGTGTTGCAGGTGAAATGTAGTGTTACATTATCCACATATGACTCCTGACTTTTTTTTCTCTTTTTTTTGAGAAGCAGAGTAAAAATAAATTGTGCTTAATATATTGTTTGCAAAGTAAACCTCCTGGGTTAAAATTCTGAGAGGACATCTTGTTTGAATAGGAAAGTATACAAACACAACTGTGTATCATTCCTTCTTGTGCCCACTGCTATGCTTGTACAAATAGCACAGATCTGTTGATTCCTGCCATTGGTGGTTGGTTTAAAAGAGTGATGTCAAATGTCAACGTTCTCCTAAATGTCAGCTCTTTTAAAACATATATATTCATTATTGTCTTCTAACTAGGATTTTCTTTCATGACCTGAAAGGAAATATTAAATCCAGAACATTTCTGTTATTTACAGCAAGATTGAAGCAACTTAAATACATAGTAGGAAAGGAATTAATACTTTGCAAAGAATACCACTTAGAAGAATTTTCCTTTTAGCATTAGCAGTAAATTTGTCAGCAGGCTTTGGTTTACTCAGGTTTTTGATTTTTTTTCAGCAAATGTTTTTAAATGTTTGCGCTCTTGATTGTTGGTGAATATTCAGTGTTTGAGCTCTGTGCCTACAGACTATTGATCAGAAGCATTTTATAATGCTTTTCCTGCTCCTTGATTAGACAAACATGTAAGCACTTGGCTCAAATAATTGTGTGGGTGAAGCTGGAGCTTGGTTGCCAGGAACACTTTCTTGGGTTTTTAAAATTTATCCAAAGCCCTTGGTAGAAAAACAAGGTCACTCAAACATTTTCTGAGAAGCAAACAAAAAGGCTCAAGAAGGGCTGAGAAAGGACATAAAATAGCCAAAGAAACAGTGGTGGATATGTTGTTTTCAGCATTTTCCTTGTTGTATTCAGACTAGAGAATAAGGCCACAGATTATGCAGATTCAAATGATCACATCTGTAAATAGCAGTAGCATTAAAGATGATTGCCTGGACTGGGAGAACCAGTTCTGTTGAGCCTCATCCTTTACCTGTGACCCACAAAAATCCCACTGGGTTTGATCCTCCCAGTGCTAGTGGGGATATGGGCAGCAGTGTGTTCTCCATGACAGCCTGCAGCTGATTGGTGTCTGGGTGCTCTAGGCAGCAGCTGAGATATACCTGTAAAAAGAAGGATATGATCTCCCTTTCCAACAAAACCACTGAGATCCCTGCTGTGCTAAGGGCTGGGAATAAGTAATAGAAGAAAACTATTAACTAGAGCAAGAAATGCTGCAGCATTCCCGGGCTGTGAAAGCCCCTAGGAAAAAATAAAGAACATTAGAGCTACAGAAAACACTGCTCAAACTCTGATCCGCGTCCTTTGAACTTGTCAGCTTTATCTCATAAGCTGCCTGTCGTTCCTGCAGGGTGTCAGGGAGAAGAGCAGGAATTGTGCTTTTCATCCATCAGGCTGTTGGGAAATGTCAAGCTGTCAGACTCTGACGGTGGGAGCCAGCACAGCCACTGGAGTCAGGGAGCGCGAGACGGCGTCTCCTCTCTCTGTGGCACCGTTCTGGACACGACCTCAGCCACGTGCATCAGCTGAGGCTCACTCAGAGCGTGAGAGGAGAAGGGTGGATGCCAATAAAATACTTCTCACATTCAGTGGCGCAACAGTGAAAGTCAGAGGGAAAGTCAGTTCACTTCACCCTAGCCCAGGTTTTATGTATTTAACTGTTTCCAGGCACGTGCTGTTTGTGTATCTTCCCCAGGGCTCATGAAGTGGTCTGTATTGGGACTGATGGAAACTGAATTATTTATTTCACTTAATGCAGATCTTCGTAAACCATTTGAAATCTCTGGGAGTGTTTGTTCTTACTCTGTCAAACACTGAGGTTTGCAAAATATGTGATCTTCCTCGGGGTCTTCCCTTTCACAGGGAAGTGAAAACAAAGATTTGGTGAAACTAAATGAGAATTTTGCTCCTGAAATTGGTAGTCTCAGGACTCTTAAGGTATTGATTAATCACCCTGATTGGGCTACTCAAAAATTTAAAGCAGGTAAATCACAAATGAAATGCAAATAAAAGAGTTTTCTTAATTAAAATCTTTATAGGATTCTTTTTCTGGTGTGCTGAGCAGCCCAGCTGACTAATCTGACACTTCTTTTGTTGCTTTCCACATATTGGGTTTCTTTGTTGGCAGGGTGGGTCATTTTGGGACTATTTTGAAAGTACATATTCATGTGAACTCTCTTAAAAAAAGAAAAAAAAAAAATTGGGAATTGCGTGCTGCCAGTCCCCGTGAGTGAACAGGGAGCAAGAAGGCTGATAGAGCTGGACAAACTGAGCTGCCCTGCAGAATAACAAGGAGATGGACAGATTCCTTTTTGTCCACTTGATTCACTGCTACTCGGGTTTCTCTTTCATTTGTTCAGCCGTGTTTGCTCTCCAGCACATCCGTGCTGCAGCCATTTCTCACCTCTGTTTATTTGCCAATGTAAGGTGTGTATGTATGATATTCCTCTTGCTCAAACTGAGAGCAGCACCGAAAACTTTTCTTTTGTGCAGCAGAATATACAGGGTGCTTTGAAGGCCCTTCAGTGAGACAGCTGTGGTGATCTAAGACTTCAAGGCACACACAGGTTGAAATTCTGCTCTTGGCCTTGAGCTTTGCTTTTACACGTTCTTGTCAGCTGTTTTTTTGCTGCCTTCCAGTTTTGAAGTTGCTGATATAAGATGATCTAATATGATGATCTGATAGAAGTCTCTCCATAGCGGCAAAAATTGCCAGAGTTACCACAGAGGAAGAAGCATGGATGAAACTAAAACCACCAAGAATAGCCCCAACGGCAAAACCCAACCAACAAACCAAACAAAACCCAAAATCTCTGAGATTTTGGTGTTCCCCATAATGTCAGTGGTGGAGCTGGTTCAGTCCTTAAAAAGACGGCCAGTTCTGGTTTACTGGGAGGGGGAAGCCTCTGGGCCTTTCCCAGCAGCCCACCTGGGAGAAGGGTCACAAGTGGAGGTGACCCCGTTCTGTGAAAGGAAGGCCAGGTTATTTTAAACCTGGCAGCAGCAAGCACCAACATAGTTAATGGGAGCTTTGGAAAGGGCTTTTACGGGAATATGAGGGTGATTATTTTTCCTCTGACTTGTAAATAAGTTTTTGCACAGTCCTCTGACTTACAACACAGCTATTCCTGGTTCTCACTTGTTACATCTCATTATATCTTGTACCTTATATTACATTTCTTGAACTTTTAACCTTCGCGAGAATGTAACTAATGTGCTTCTGGCAAGCATTTGTGTACAATTATTGTCATATTTCAAAGCAAGCTCATTTCTCATCTACTCATTGTTTCTTCAAAATTTTTTTTTTTTTTGAATGAGAACATTAGGCTAGATTCCTAAAGGATGTAACCTAGATATTGAGGCCACACATTTATCCGCTGTTTGTCTATTCAAAGCTCTAATCCTAAATATAAATACTCATCTTCTGGTTATTTGCATGCATGAAAGATGGTGGATATATACACAAAGCTTTTTATTTTTTTCTTTTTTTCTTTTTCTTTCCCTGCTTGTGTTGGGGAAGAGCTCTGAATTACCATGGAGGAGAAAAGGAATGCTTTTATGTCAGCAAGAACAATAACAGCTGGAAAAACTTTAATTAATTTAGAACAGTTATACATGGATTTTATGTATTGTTTATATATTATACACTGATTTTCTATATTCTATATGTAATAAAGAGCATGAGAGAGCATGAGGACTGTCAGGTTATAAATGTAAAAAGTGTAGCAGTAATGTATGTTAAAATCTGATTATTAGAGAGGCCTCTACCTGAATTAAGGTGCAAACAAGACCATCTGCCAAAGACAATAGTACAGATTTTATTTAACAGTATTTAAATATCAGGTGGAGAGAGAGAGAGAGAAATAGAAAAGTTCCCATCAGGTGGCTTAGTTCACAGTCCAAATTCCAGGAATCCAGAGGCATACTCAGGAGGGTGGGCTTCGGTGGTCGCAGATGAGCAGTTGCTTAAACCTTTCAACTCTGTAGTGTGGGGAAGAATCAAAATCCAAGTGGGATTTACAACCTCTCTGTTCTTTTCCGGTTATTACCTTTGTTTCGATGTCTCAGCTTCTAAGAGAGGTGACCTTTGCAAATGAAGAAATAAGGCACATATACAAGAGGAGAGGCAGTAAAAGATTTATGGTGGTACACGTCTTTTCAAAGCTTTAAAGGTTTCTTCATTCATTATCTTCTCAAGTTTCTCCTTCCAAGGGACAGGCAGTTAAAGTGGGGCTTGTTTCTCCTTTAAATTTAATGACAGCTAGAGACTGCGTGGTGAAACACAGGCTTGCAATAACAAGATAACAATACCAAGGAGCTCATTGAGGCAGTGCTTGTGCACATGAAAACCACAATGTAAGTGGCAAATAAGAGCTTGTGTACAGAGCATAAGAGTATTTATTTACAAAAAAAACACGTGAAGAGGGAAAAAAAGCAGCTGAGGGTATTGTGTAGCTGGTGGAACAGAGAAATTCTTGGGGAGTACTGAATCTGTATGACAACATTTGCACAGTAACCATAGGGCTGTGTTCTATGTGAGAAAGGCCTTGCTCACCTGAATGCTGTTTTTGCATTGGCCACTTGATTTGGTGTCCACACTCCTAGATATTCCTGTTTCTGGATGTCATGGATTCAACAGCCTGTTTCTGACTCAGCTCTGTTGTTGTTAGACTCGGCATTGAGAGGCAACCTGGGATGGGGATAGAACATGAATTAGTGGCAATTTAAAATGAGATGCTTGTGGGATGCCTTAAAAAAACATATTCTGAAAGAGAAACAACACAATGTGATACTCCAGCTCTGAATGTTTGTGTTCTTTGTGTGATTTGGAGTCTGTGTGATAAAGGACTCGGAAGTGTTATTTCTAATGAGACGTCAGTCCTAAAACTGCGTGCATTAGTGGAAAGAAGTGGTATCCAGCTGATGAGCTCTGCTGATGTTTTTTCATCTCATTAAGCCTTGATTAAGTAACATCCAAGTTACTTAATAAATACATGGTAATTTCTGCTTGACCTCACGTGTGGCTGGCTGGGGCAATATAGGAAATTCTATTTACTTAATCCCTTTTTCTCCCATCTCTTCTCCCCCACAGAGCCACACGTTGCTCTCCAGCATTTCCACTCCAGAGTACGAGTGGTTCTCTCCTCTCACATGCAGTTTCTTGCCCTTTTGATGAGATGCGTGAGACTACCCCCAGATATTCACTATCCACAATTCCTCCATCTGCCAGGAATGTTTTCTGACTGTCTTGGATATCATTTCTCTCAGGAAAGGCCTCTATGAACTCCCTTTGTGTGCAATGATAATATATATACATTTCTCCACAATGATATGCTTGTATAGTGCGATAAGCAATTCCAGACAGCTGTTTTGTGGCAAAATCCCAGCTGGAATCAGGTGATCCTTACCTTGACATAGATGAAATGAATGTATTGTTTTCTCAACTGCAGTTGACCTCAGCCAGCTATGTTAAGATGAAATCTATATGGCTGTTTTTCTTAATGCATGTCCTATCTAAATCAGGTTATTTGTTGTGCTTACAAATAGCCAACCTTTTCTCTGGCAATGGAAATATAAGTTTTGACAGTAGAAAAATTCCATCAGGTGGGGTGAGGGTGGTGAAGGCAGAAGCTCATGTTCCTAAGGAGGGAGTAGAAGCTATCCCATTGGATTGTGTGTGTTGAAGGATGGATGGCTTGGGGTTTTTTCTTTTTTTTTTTCTTTCCTTTTCATTTTTTTTCTCCACCTGAGCTGAATCTGCTTTCGTGAAAGTTTTCTTGTCATTTCTGTTTCTGCACGTATTTGTTCAGATATCCTGACAGGTGTTATGCATGAGGACAGACTTTACATGGATGGTTCTGGAGAAGCTACATACCAAGAATTTTTAGTAGACATTTGCCTGTCATCTTTTTTATCCCCTGAAAAGTGTTCAAAAAATTCTCCTCTCTGTCTGGATGTATTCAAATTTCTTTAACATGATTTTACCCTCATTGTGTGAGAAATTCCTTTTTTTGGTTTGCATCTGTACAGAAGCTTGCAGCCTGCTTATCTCTGGTTAGAACAGTAAAATACTGTGGCAGTACTCTTTATGTTTATAAAAATAATAATGATTTATAGGGAGAATAAAACCCTCAAAACCACAAAACCCCCAAACCAACAAAACTTTACCATATTGAGCAAGTACAAAATAGAAAGGTTTGGATTAGGGGAACATAAAATAAACTGCTTGCATAATGTAATTATTAATGGTACTTAATTTTTATCACAGGAAGTCCCTGCTGTTTCTACTCAAAAATCACATAAAAGATATAGAAAATATAGCAAAAAGCACCTGTTGAAATCCTTGCCTAACACCTGCATACAATATCAATGTCGTGACTTAGAATGTGACATTTTTAAACAAATCAAAATAATTCATTTGGAGTTCACTTGACTTCAGTTATATGTTAAGAAGCCACTTTTAGAAAGTCATTCTCATTTAACTGTTTTTGCATATTGCAGATTCTTACCTAAGGAAAAAAAATTGTATGAGTTCTCTTGCTGGTGATGTAAAGAATGTGAGTAGGAGCTGGCAGACGGCTTACAGATATCATTCTGAAATATCTTACCCTCCCAAATAACAACAGTGTGTTTAATTAGCACTTTGCAGATGGTGTGCAAAATGATCTTAGGACAGAAATTCTTCCTCTTCTCTCTTTTTTTTTTTTTTTTTCCGACAGGCTAGTTTTGAGAATTGATTTTGAAAACATGGCTTGTGGTGCTGCTCAGGATACACCCAGACATAGCTGGGAATGTGTTCTCCATCTGGTTCTGTGTGGGAATAGCCCTGCAGCTTTGGGGTCCTGGTCTACGTGCAGAGTGTGTTGGCATAACCCAAGTAATAATGACACATATTTAGATCATGTTAGACTAATACAGGAGTTTCTGACTTGTAAAGAGAGGAGGTCGAGGCAAGGAAGTGGAATAATTTCACTTTGATTCCTCTGAATTTAGTGATTTGACAGATATTTCGAAGCATGCAATGCATTTGTATTCCAAATGTTCCTTTCAGCACAAATGATTTTACCTCCACTTTCCTACTGGACTTAATGCTCATCTCTGCTTTTTCCAGTGTTTTTTTCACCCAGATATTGGCAAAAGCAACCAGCAAAGAATAGACTTCGATGACCTCTTGTTGTAATGATGTTGCTGCTGCTTGAGGCCACAGGTTAGCACATGTAGCTATCTCAGAGACCACAAGGAAATAGGAAATTGGTGCTTTGTTATCTCAGTGTATGACTTTATTTGGTTATATTGCTGCTGAGGAGAATATACAGTTTAGAGGGAAGATGTCATAAGGAACAGAGAGAAGACAAGTGGAAAGATACAAATTCAAAAAACCACAGTAAATAAATGATGGTGGGAAAGGTCATAAGCCCAATAAGGACTGAAAATAGTCTTTCAATAGGTAGTGGAAGATTTTGGAGAAGAGGTAATGAAATACCTTAGAAGTGAAGGAGGAAAATGTGTTTATGACTTTTGTGAGAGAGGAAGGAGCCCATAGAGGAATACAAAGTGAAAAAGCCAGTGTAGTTGAAGGGATTGGGTAGGAATAGGATACCTCCTGCCATGTTTGAAATGGCTATGCACCTTTTTTTTATTTTTAAAAGCCAAATTAAATGATATTACAGTGAGCAAGGTGGAAGTGGGAGTCTAAAAGTGAATTTTAGTAGCATGACAGTAGCCAGACAGGAATGTTTTTCACTAAAAAGTTATTTACAAGGTAGCTCTACAGAACCTGGCTGTGCACTCAGAATTGAAGGTGAGACAGGGTTTTATCATCCTGAACAACAAGAAAAAAGGTGAATTATAATGATCAAAAAAAGAGAAAGAGCCTGTGAAAAGGAGGGATTGGGAATTCTTTTTAGTTTTACTTGTGCTTCCCATCATAGCAAAGAATCACTGAGGTGTTGGTCAAGATATGAATTTCCCAGGAGACAAATATGAGGTATACACAGGTCCTTGGGGTGGTGGCAAGGTGAAGATATCTGCATTTCTGATCTCGTGTTACCCTGGGCTGTGATGGAGGTGGAAACCCCTTGCAAAAACAAAAGGAGTTGGATTTGCTCAAGGATAATCCGAGTAAAGCTCTCAAGAAAATAAAATCACAGAAACCAGAAAAGCTGATATAGTGATAGAACACATGAAAGTGGGAAAGTGAATTTTATACTGACAGACAGTGACAGGGCAAAGAATGGTTTTAAACTTATCCTGTGAGGGGAGTAAGGCACTGGATCAAATTGCTCAGAGAAGCTGTGGAAGGAGAGGTTTTCTTAACGAACCAAATGCTGAGAGGATAAACCTATAGCAGACACCTGATCTTGCTTTTTCCTTCAGAAATTCTGAGGAGGCAAAAAGGGGATCATGAGGATCAGCTGGTATTGCCAGATTAGCAGGTGAAGAAAAGGAGGGGAGAAGTGATAATTAGGCAAACAGCAGTAGGTGAGACTAAAGAAGGAATAGTCATCGTGGTGGAGGAGTTGGTAGTGCTGGTGCACAGGAATTAGTGCTGATGACAGTGAGAGAGCCCGAGGGAACCTTGCTGCTATTCAGGTAAGAAGAGCAGTATTGGGTGACTTAAAGAACCTTAGGAAGAGCCACCTGAAAAGCTGTATTGGGACAGCATACATCAGGAGAGGAGGGATGGTTCTTTAGGAAAGTGGGATTCAGGTTACAGCAGTCTATTTCCAGCAGCAGGGTCAATATACCAGATTTATGTACTGCCACTCAGCCCAGCGTGCAGTCAGAGGGCTGTATTTCAATACTCCTTTGTAGCTGCAGTGATTCCTACTCCCACGATGAGGTCAGCTGGATTTATTGCTTACTGAGAGTGACACAAACACTTGGAGATGGAATAATTCTTTTTTAATGGGAAGGTCTACTGTGCACAACTTTTCTGCTGTTATTCCTAGTGAGGATGAATATAGTTCAGTTGACTTTGGCATTTAGTGCCACTTTCAGAGAGCTGTCAGAGCAGCACACCCAGAGAGAAATCTTCTCCCAGTTCTCTTATACTCAGGTATTCTGTAATACCCCATGTCATTCCTGTCAATAAAAATGAGCTTCTCTTGAGCCAGATGGTACCTGTTGCTTATCTTCTCCCTTGAATTCAAATGGGCAATTTTGGTGATTTCTGCTCTGACTCCAGGACCACATTTAAATGGGATCTGCACTACTATTACAATGGATTTACTTTGAGTTGTGAGTAGAATTAATGAGGGACCTGAAAATTGCCAAGGATCTACAGGAAAGGCTTAAATGAATTTGAGTAATACAGTCTTGAGATTTACTCAGTGGTTTTTTCCCTCCAGAGTCTGTGGTGCATAACTTTAACAGAGTAATAAACCATACATCTCTCAATGTTCCTTGAGCTGTATTAAATATATTGGGCTACTGCAGCTGAACAGAGGGGGATCATCTGTTTCTACAGTTCTAGTCCCTGCTTGCTGGTCGTCCATTTAAAGGGGGCTGTCAGTGAGCTGAAGTCAGGATGTGGCTGCTCAGACTGGTTTTGCTTTCCTTTCAGCAGCCCTAACTCCCCTCTGTATTACTCCATAGTTAATGGAAAGTGATTCCTTTGACTTCTGTGGAGCTTTTCCTGATCTGAATGAGGGAAGTCTCACATACATAAACGATATTATGCCTGGGATCCTTGGATTTATTTTGTGTTGTCATATCTGTCAATCTTAATGGTTTCTTCTTTTCAGCTGGCATGAGCCACTCCATGTAACCCTTTTGTGTGTTCCGATGTCATGCCACAAACATGTAGGTTTCATTACTTGTTCCTGTATTACTTCATTCCTTCTTAGTGCTTGGTTATGATGTCCAAAAACACCAATCGGGATTTAAACTCCAAAGAATGAAAGTAAAGACTTGGGGACAATCCTTACACAGAAAAAAGGGGAAAATTCTCCTCATAAACCAGATTCGACAAGAAATCAAGGAATACAGGAATAAAATTACAACTGCCACAAGCCAGACTGAGAGAGACCTTGAAAGAAATATTAATAGGAAATGGCAAAATATTCTTCAGCCTTAGAAACCAAAAAGAGCAATGGCTGAATAGTTTGCTGTACAATGAAGGAGAGGGGAACATAATCCAAGCATAGCTAAGTGTTGAACTGAATGGTTTCTGCTGGGATTGAGCAGTCCTAGGATGGTGACCAGTGGGCAAAGGCAAGCAGCTGTGATGTTATGGAAATAGAAACGACCACTTTCTAGATGAGAACTCTTAAGAAGTTAGTCCTATCAAGTCAGGAGACTAGCTAATTTCCATCACACAATGCTGAAAGAGCTGGCACATGAAACTGCAGGGCTGTGGCTGAACATCTTTAATAAACCTTTGGGGAGAATGGATATGGCTATGGAATAGCAAGTGCACTACCTTTATTTAGGAAGGGAGAAGAAGTGATGTGGGAAAGGACAGGCCATTAATCTCACCACAGCTGCATGCATGGCTTAGAACAAAGTTTGAAGGGAGGACTAATTAAGACACATGAGAAAATGTGCAACGGGATAGAGTGACCTGGCTTTGCCATAAGTAAGCTAAAGGAAAGGCAGGCACATGGCTTTTTCTTGCCTTAAAGGAAAGTGCTCAAAACTTTGAAAGAGAGCTTCTAAACCTCTGCTCTCTGGAGAATATTCTTAAATATCACTCCTTAGTGGCTCAGGCTTTAGAGTGGCTTTGCTCAGCATTTCCCTCCATACTTCCCTTAAGTTTCCTGCTGAATAAAATGATCTTCAGCAGTCATTTAAAATATAGTTGTGGTTTCCTCCCTGCATACCAGACACCAAAAGCTAGGCGTCATGCTGAGCCTTCCTTTGATATTGCAATAATTTACATGATTGTTTCTGCAGTATATTATCTTTAATGCTCATTATTGATTTGTGTGCCTGCAGATAAATGTCCTTGTTTTGAAAATAAGGGACAGCATGTACTGACCCAGCCAGAACATCAAAGAGAAATTTAATGGGGTGTAATTTTTCTTCCAAACAAAACCAAAGCAGTCAACATTTTTAAATGCTTTTAGAGCAATCTTTAATCTACATTGTTATGGACAATCAGTTGGCCAAGTAAACAAAGTGAGGAGATAATTCCAAGATACTACAATTAAATTGCATAACATTCACATAAAATTTATGTAGAATATCTTCACACTCGGGATACTTTTATGATTCTTGTGCAGTGCAGAGGAATACCAGGGAGAGCTGGGTTATGTCAGGTGAAGTGCTGACTCAGCCTGCTTCCACTCTCCAGTTCAGCTCAGATTTTTGCCACTTTGACTGGAGCATGGGTGAGTGTGGTGGATGTCACATCGAATCAGACCTGACTTTTCTGTTTCTTTAAATTGCTAGACCTGCGTGCAACAGTCACCACACACACTGATAGAGGTATGCAAAGTGAAAGAACTGAATGCTCCTTGAAAACTGCTGTAATCAGCTTTGTGTGCTTAAAATGTGTTTACTTTAAATGTCACTTTACACTTTTTGCTCTGTATATGAGCAATCCTTATTGCATTTTGAGCTGCTTAGTATATTGCTTCATCAGAGAATTTTAATTGCATGATCCTCAGAGCCATCAAAGTTTTTGATCCTGAAAACATTTCTGATTAGCAGACCACCAGGAAACAGAATGGATGTTGCTGCTTGTAGGTAGGGGAAAATGTCATCAGTGACCTTAATTTACTGTCTACCTCATGAAACAGCAAGATTTCCTGGGAGGCTTCCATAAGGATTCAAAGTGATGCTCATAGGTGCTAGGTAGGCCTGGCTTTTACATCTAACTCCTCTCTCTGGAGGTGAAGTTTGTCAGAAAATGTTGGACACCAAGAGCTAAACCAATGAACTGTGTGCCCCTTGCTTAAAAGCCATTGCAGCAAGGGAGGGAAGAGCATGAAGTAAATATTAGCTTGTTCTCAGTGGAAGGCTACAGTCATACAGCAACTAAGGGGTAATTTAAGCTTCCTGATCATGTAGAATCTAGTAACAGTCAGGAAAGTTGCAATCTACACATAAAGGGGATTTTTCCTTTTTTGGGGTCTCAGAGAACTGGTGGCAAATGCCTTTATTTTGTATTGTCCCTTACAGCCTCCTGAAACGTATTTCTGCCATTCATGAACTCAGATTTTGAGTCCCATCTGTCTTGCTCAGAATGTTTCTTGTTATCAAATGCCTGCAGCAACACAAAAAAAGGAATGTCCCCAATTTAGCCTTTAATAATTTCTGTCCATGGTACATCTTTGTTACATTTTTCCTGTATTTTAGTCTCTCTGCTCTTACAGGCCTCATTCTGCTTCTCTTATGATTGGATTTTGCTGATGAAGTAAAAGAATTAAAAACCAATAGGATATTCCCTTATCTCCCCAAAATAGAAGAGGACAGAATCCATACCATTGTGTGTATGTGAGGGCTTTAGAAGACAATTATTTTCCATACCTAGCACAGCTGACCGTGTGCTTCCAAATATTAATCTGCTGCTCCTTTTTTTCCTTTAGGTGGGCAGATTTAGAAAATTTGCTTCCTGGTAAAGTTAGTACATTCCAATTTACCTAGGCTATGGAAATGTGTTAACACTCAGTTTGCATTCATTGATTTTTTTTTTTTGTCTTCTTATTAAGGTTTGATCATATTAACCTCAGAAGTCAATCTCAACACTTTCATTAAATTCAGATGTATGAAGATCTCTGAGACTGATGTAAATTTCCAGTCACTGTTTGCTTGCCACCTTCATTTTTATAGCCCTTTTATTAAGTCTAGACTTTATTGTCTTTTGATGCTTGATGTTTTCTAAACCAGACTGAGAGCTGGGTGAAAATCTGTGAGTCAATGAACTTTGCAGATATTCACATATGAACCAAGTCTTGCCTTGAGCTTAATTCTGACCAGATATTTAAAGAAGTAGAGTAGCAGCTAATGCTGTCTGTCATTACAACCTACATGCTGATAGCCTGAATATTGCCATCTGGCTTCCAAATTCATTCTGACTTCAGAGATATTACTGATTTCAGCAATATTTAGAGAGAAATACATCAAGAATTTAAGGTGAAAAAGGGATGAAGATACAATATCACCTTTTGTGGTATGTTGACCCTGGCACCCACAGGGTTGCTTGCTCACTTCACTCCCTCTCCCATCCCGTCCCTGCAAGATGTGGGAGAGAATAGGGAGACTGAAAGTGAGAAAAATCATTGGACAAGATAAAGAAGGTTTTATAGGGGAAGGAAAGAGGGGAAAACCCCAAGTGGTAATGTGAGGGCAAGTACTCAACACCTACTGGGTGTCTATTGTCAAGGGCAGCCTCGAGAAGCAGATATTTATGTAGTTCATGTCTGTAACACTTTTGCCTCTTCAAGAATCCTCCTAGCATGTCAGAAAACACAGACTAGATTCCTAAACCCAGTGAGAAGTAAAAAATTCTATTGCACCATTTGTTTTTACATTGTGATTTGTCTTTTCTTTGCATCTTCTAACTTACTTTAGTGCACACTTGAAACATTGAGTCCTCCTCAACAAACATGCTCTGATTCATTTCATGATGAACTTAATTAAATAACTCTCTTTCTGCTCTGCTGTGAGACAGCTGGGAGAAAGACTAAGGTCTATAATATTTGAAAGAGCCCAAACCTTCATGAAACCCTGTTAAAAATACCCCTATATTCCACAAACACATGTACTTAACATTCTGGGTCTGTAACCAGGCATTAGCATAATATCCAGCATGACTTTACGGAAGATCATCAGCTGAAAAATAAAGGGGCATTTAAATAATCCACATAGTTAGTTTACAATTCAGTACTAGATTGAGTTTGATTGAATTACAGCTTTGCATACAGTCTATGAACCAAATAAGCCATCAAATTTAAGCAGTGAAGGAGATACAAGGATGAAAGTCAATTGACAATTCCCTGGGTGGTCCAGGGTCTCATTGATGTGTCTGCCTGGGTGTGACAATCCACTGGTTTGAGTTTCAACCAATTAATCTGAAGTTGCTATTGGAAGGACTTTTGTAAATAATTCTCATTGTCAGTCAGAGAGCAACTGACCCTTCCTGTCCAGGAGACTGGAGACAGTTGTCCTATTTTCCATGTTGGCATTACCACATGTGAAATTTTCAATAGAATAGGGTTATTTCTTTTAGTAAATGCTCTGTCAATGATTGCTGATGTTACCGATCATTGTTGTGTCATAATCCATCTCAAGTGCAGTATCTATTATCTGTGACAATGAAATTAAGGGTTTTTTGCTAAGATACTGAGTGCTCTACCACTTAGAAATCTTTACCCTTGGTAGTATTGACCACTTGACTGACTGTACACCCAGCTCCATTCAGGAGGAATGATGACTATTTGCTGAATCCCCAGGGTCCCAATGGCTATACTGAAACCAAATCACCTAATAGGATGCGCTGAATCAAAGTTACATTATTCCATTCTGAAAACCTTATTCCACCTTCCTTCAGGTTTCCTAGTGAGTGGATGGAAAGTGCATGGTAGAACCAAAGGACTGTGAATTCAGAACAGACCCCTGCATTTATAAAACTTGTCAGAGAAGTTCAACTAAATTCCTTCATGTGCTGTAATGACAATTCTTCATCTGCTTAATGAGTAACAAAACAGAGAATGCTTGCTTACTCAGGTGCATTAATTCAATTGAGTTACTATAAATGACACCTGAGGGGGAAGTTTTTATTACTGTAGTAAAGATGATAATCAGGAAGCACAAAGTGAGGAAAATTTGAGAAGAAGTGTCAAATTGCTCTAAAAATGGCATAACCTGTTGCCAAAAGACTGATACCTCACAGACGAATCACATTCAGAGTGTGCCAGTTTCTCAAAGCTGAATCTATTATTGGCCACATGAACGGCATTTGGACAAAAAAAATAAGAGTGATAACTCAGAACTGGTTAGAAATATTCAGTAAATGTCTACAAAAACCAGGCTGTACTTTTCTTTGGTTCTCTGCTTGTTTATGTAATATAAGAAGTTCAGTGAAGCATAACTCACTCCATAAGCACCCTGCTCATCCCCTGGCACTCCTTAGGGAACAGCAGGGGCCTAAAAGGATGTAAACAAAACCCTTGAGTCACAGCCCTTCAGTCCAATTTCTCATGGGCTCACACAGCATTATGTGCATGGAGCCCTGTGCTTTATTGAGTCTGTCTTCAAGTGGGCTCTGGAGCCCTGTCCCTTACAGGAGAGGAGCAGGTCAAAAGGTTCCTCAAGAGCAGCTGTTAATATTCTGTGTTCTACAGATCCAAATAATTTGCAAAAATCCTTCCAGGGTCGTTGGTAAGTTTTCAAAATCATGACAAACTTCTCTGAAATGAAAGGAAATAAGTTTGCAACATTTGAATACGTCAAAGAGACTGTTCTTGGTAGTTCTTGACCAATCAGTCAGGCATCTGCCTTGGATAAAAGTCTGTTACTATTGATTTGAAAGCATTGACAATTTAATGGTAATGTAATTAAACTTTGATAAGACTTGCATTAATTCTGCACAGTTTTCTCATTAGGAATAAAAATGACACAAAATCAAATTGTTATACAATCTGTGGATGAAAAACAGCTAAGTGGTGTGCCTCAAACCTGACCTGGGAGCAGGAAAACGCAGCTCCTGTCTGAAACCTTTCCTTTCTCTTTGCCTCTTTCTAGATTTAGCTCAACAAAGGTTGTGTAACAGGGGTGAAGTTTAAAGCAGTGCAAGTATTGGGAATATGACAATTGCTGGAGGAGAGAAGATGGCTGATGTGGAATAACCTTGTTTGGTTTGGCATACTGAAAAGAGCAAAGAAAATTGTCTCTTTGTGGGGAATTCTTCTGTGGAGGCAATGACAGTGAGGATGGAGGATTCTCTTGTGGTGGGTGACATTGGAGAAATCTTATAACTCTTGTGTTTTACCACCCAGGTGAGAAATGAGGATAATGTTGTGACCATAAGACTTTGGCTGATACCTGAGGAATTATCCCGCCTTTGGGGGTACAGAGGGCATCTCATCTGTACATTTGGTGCCTGTGGTCACTAATGAGCTGGAGTGCAAATTAATACTGACCCAGCCAAGCCCAGACCTGAAAGAAGTTTAGACTTTCAGGACTTGACTTTCAGGGAAGACATACTGGATTTGGCTGTGCCACTGCACGTCCTCCCTCCTCTGGGAGGTATAGATGCAGAATACACGAAGTGAACAAAGTGTTGACACTGTTAGGGTGTTTAGTCAGGCAGGGAAGAGAATACCTAAGTCAGAAGGCTGGGAGTTGAAGGTGACAAACTCAGAGGTGAAATAAAACACATGAACAGGGAATATAATTAGCCTGAAAGGCATGGTGGTTGTCTGAACGCCTTCTGGGATTTTAAAAAGGAAGAATGGGTTTTCTCCTGAAAGTGCACAAGACAGTCCAAGCAGAAACATTTCAACAGAGTCCCACGGATGTCCTTATGCATGAAGCTAGTCAGAGACCACAGCAGTGTGTCCTGGCACCATGATCTGTGGTAGCAACCTCAAAAAAATTTAAAAAAAAAATTGAAAAAGAAAGAAACCAAACCAAAACATCTTACAGTTTTATTGATTTATACAACAACAGAGTTGGGATGAAACACACCTTTGTGATTCTCCCAGGAAGCAGAATAAGCTGCAGCATATCAGAAAACATTCAAAATGCTCTGCAGTTGAAAAAGAGGGCTTCCGGCTCTTGATTAGACTCACAAATTTTATCAATAGTGAATTATCAAAAGGTAAAAGTACAGCAAGAGGACTTGCCTAATTTACATTCTTCTAATGGGTTCAGTTTAGAAGGTTAATATACAATATTAATCCCCAGCAGGCACAGTGTCCTATCAGGGAGCATTACCAAACGTCAGAGGGGGCTGCCCATGAGAGGAAGGTCAAGAATTTATCATCCTTTCATTAAATAATTCGAATGGAAATCAAAGAACAAGGAAAAGGTAGAAAATCAACAGCTGCAATGGCAGCAAGATTAAAACTCGCTCTTTCAGAAGGATTACTGTTAAATTTTCACAGTAAATGGCAAGCTTGTGTGTTTTGTTGGTCTTCAAAACCCTGAGCTGCTTTCTCCAGTGTGATCACCTTTCCACTGTAATTTAGCTTTGAGCAAATTGATAATAGGAAAATAAGAGGGAAGATAATCCCATCCTGATGTGCTCTGCCCATCCACTGTCTTGTAGGTGCTCAAGATTCTGTTTCCAAATGAGATAAAAAAATGCCTTTATTTCATGAAAACTCATGAGCTATTTAGCCTTAAATCAAAAGAGTTACAGCAAATTCCATGATTTCAGAACTTTGCATTGTGTGAGTAATTATGTTTTTTCTATGAGAAAATTAAATTATTACTTGGTTCAGTGTGTTGCTTCTTAATTCAAGGAGAGGTTTTCCTTTTTAAGCTTTATTGCAAAGAAATTTTTTCTTATTTATTCTTATTTTCCCTTTTCTCCCCTTCCATTCCCTGTTTCTCACCATCCAGCTCTCCTTCCTTTCTTTCTTATGTCATTAAGAGAGCTGGATATATTTTGGCTGCTACGGGCTTAAAATAATGTAAGAAAAGAGAAGGTACCTTCATATTTAATTTCTATGGTGACCAAAATAAACAGATGAATTTCATCTGCCTGTAGACTTTCAGTGGTGTTTAGAGATTAAATTAATTCTCCTTTGCCAATCAATAAGTGTCCATTTTCCATATCAGCTGCCCTAGGTTTGAACATATGTACTGATTATGACCTTAAACTGATGATGCAACTGTGCCTAAAATATAGGCTGAGTCCTAGCAATTCTGGCAACAAACTCAGTCTCATAATAATTACACTGTTTTATACATTCTTCTTTTCTCAGAATTTGATTCTATTTAAAGGAAAATAATTCCTCTTCTCTCCTGCACAGCCTCAGAGGAAGCTGGGGGTGACAGATTGTTCTATTACGTGAACTAATGGAGCACCTCTTTCTGCTAAACTTGCGTAACTCTGGAAATGCCATGTGCTGCTTGTTCACTTCCAGTCTCTTCCCTAATCATTTTAGCAAGTCAGGAGAGGTCCCTCCCTTCTTTTAGGATGTTTTTCTACATCACAATCTTGAAGCCTCACTTGCTGCTAATCACAGTGATTGCAAATATGTTGACACTAAAGCTTGGTGGGTGCTGAAAAGAATTCTGCAAACATTTCCTTAACTTGGTATCACGTTTGCTTTGGCAGTGTTCACACTCCTTGCAGATTTTCTTTCACTAGCAAGCTTTTAATGGCATAAATTGGTGCAAAGCAATGCATTTTGGATAAGTACTGCGAACTTCCAGGATGCAAATTTCAAAATCAAAGTGGTAAATATTATTGCTGCAAAAGTAGCTTAGGCAGACTGCTGGGCCTGTAGAAGTTGGTGTGGATGAAATAGCGCATGAGTTTTCAACAGCACATCTGGGAGATCAGGGAAACTGCCAGTGTACACCAGCAAGAAGCTTGACTGCTAAGCCATATCCACGGAGCATCTGGGCATCATTACTGGAGATGTGCACACTTTGTCCTTGGGGAAATGAGGAATTTAAATGCCAAAATAAATGTACCGTGCTGCAGTTTAAAACACACACTGAACTGCTTTACTGTTCTCATCTCTCTTTCCTTTTGGAAGTTGCACAGCCCTGCAATGATCAGTTCATTAGTGAACTCTTGTGAATAAATAGTTTGCAAAGGATTCCCATCCCTTTGTGTCTTCCAAAAATCTTCTGATGTTTCCCATGCAGGATTTTTACTGCCAGCCCTACACACTGGAGAAGGTAACAGTGTGAAAATACACTAATGGGTTTGAAAGGGAAGAAAGACACAGGTGAGGAGATAACAGGAAAGGAAGGAAATGATCCTTATTTCTAAAGATCCTTTGTTTTAAAGAGGAAGGGGAATAGATGGATTTGTAGTTTTTGACTGGTAAATTTCAAACTTTTACATATATTCCATAAAAGGTTGGTAAATTAGAATGTTATAAAATTGTGAAACCTACTCTTTAAACTGCCTTTCCACCCCTGATCTCCATTAAACTAAGTGTAGGAACAAAGCTAAGCGTGGTAAGTAAAATTACATTTTTTCTTCCAATTCATTTTTAATATATATATTGCAATGTTAGGGGGAAATGAGAATATTCGTTTTCTGCAGCATTTCATCTTGCACTGCTCTTTAGGCTCAATTTACTGAGCCCTACTTTGATGAAGTTATGTAAAAAGAAATCAAAGGATAAAAATGTGCTGATAGACAACCTTAGAGAAATTTTATTTCAAGCTTAAGGAAGAGAAAACTGCTTTCTTATGGGTGCAAAATGTAAGATGTTGACAAAAATCCATAAAGAATTCGAGGCAGAAGGAAGAGTTACATTCCTTTGGAAAATAGAATGGTTGGCATGTAATGTTTCTTTAGATGCTTCCCTTTGTCTCAATCCCTGCTATTTAAAGTTTCCATGTGCTGCTAGACAAAAATCTTAGATCAGTATGTTGTCAGTGTGTACAGCTTTTCCCAAAGTATAATAAGAAATCAAACCACATGTAATGTTTGCAAGCAATTTAGTGTTGCTCTGTGTGTATTCAGTGCCTTACAAGATGCAGTTACTTGTTTTAATCATTTATTTAGCATTACCTGATTAAACATGCAGGCATATCACCATAATTAAGCTGGTTCTGCTTTGAACTTGACTCAAATCAGCAGTTTTTACCACACTTGTAGTAAACTATCACTCTGGCATTAAATGGTGTGAAAACCAATCTGTGGTTCCTTTAGAGAACTCTCAAACTAAGAATGTTTCCTTTCTTTTTCTTTTTTCCCCTCTTCTCTAAGTGAGGTGCAAAATTTTAGCCAGAGCCTCTTTGTTCTGGAGATCATACCTTTAAAATATGTAAGACAGACAAAGCATGGCAGAAGGGAAGAACAGTTATAAGTAATTTAAGAGAAACTGGAGCTCAAAGATGTTAACTTTTCCCAAGATCAGACAGGAGGCCGGAACTATGAATCAAGGAATGGACCTTAAGGGCAAGATGTTCCTTCTGGATTTTTTTTTTTCCTTAAATATTGGAAGGAAAATGTTTGTGATCTCCAGATTTGACATAGCAGGGATAGTTCTTCCTTCACAAGTCTCCACGGAAACTTGCTGTACAGGTTGGAATGGAGACTGCAAAGTAAAAGTTGTGCAGCTCTGGGCTGTCTCACCATGGCAAAGAATTTTCTCTGTGGCGACATTTCCTTAAAAGTGGATTAGGGGCTGTGAGTACAGGAAGTGTTTTTGTCAAGGACCAAAGCCAGAACTTTGGTTGTTAGTGAAGTGTTGGAGCAGCAATGGCACCTCTGGTCTAGGGTTATCAGATTGTAAAGGTGAAAAGTAGGACAAAGCCAGAAGAAAAATCACTCTCAGAGTAAAGCAAATTTCCTTACCTCACCTATTGAGTAGAACTGCTGTTGCATATGTCATTTATCCTGTATTTTTGTGCAGAAAAAGCAGAGGAAGCCTTGACTGATACACTTTTCAAATGGGTATAGCATTTCCTACACAGAATGAAAGTTTTGAATGATAAAGGGGATCTGGCAAACTTTCAACTTCCTTCTGGAGTTCTGGGATGTAAGGAACGGACTCGGCCTATTCTGGGTGCAGTGACACAGAAGATATATTGCAGTTCTTTTATGTCTAAGATTTCAAGAAGGCATTAAGCATTGTGGTCCTATTTTTTTAGAGACTGATGTTGCTTTTGTCTGCCCATGCATATCTTGATTTAAATTATAATTTTTAGGTCCCAGGAAATACAGATTGGGGCCTTATCTGTTCCAAATTGAGCACTGAAACTTAATTTGTTTTGAGTTGATGGTGCTGCATTGTCAGTTCTACTATGACTCAAAAAAAAAAATTTTTTTACTCATATAAACTGAATTTTTTTTCTTCATTTTTATGCTATTTCCCTTATATTCTGACCATAAAATAATTGGCTAATGAAGTTTCATTTTAATTAGTACATTTTAATTTGATTTTTGTAGCTTAAGATATTTAGATTTCTTATTTGCTTATGTTTATTTGCTTTCTATAAACTTACAGTTATGTTCTTTTACTGAGAAACAACATTAACTATAAATGACAATTTACTTTCCAATAGGGTCTTTTGTTTTTTTTGTTATGTCTCAGAGTGCTCAGAGTAGCAGTTCTGAATTTTCCATCAAAGATAGACTTGATACTTATGCAGTGGCCCTGATTCTGCTATTATCTGTGTGTTAAGTGCTTAACATTCCTGAATTTAACATCCATACCTTCAAGTGGTGCTTTTAGGAGGAATGGTGTCTTTGTGCATGACAAAGCATGCACAAAATTTGACTTCTTATATAGAAAAGGTTTCTTTAAGAAGTAGAGATATGTGAAATATTCAGGTGGACATCATGATTTGCTTTTCTTGGGAATGCTTTTGGGAACACAGCATTACTAAGTGAGAAATACATCAGAAAGAAAAGCAGGATCTTGACTCTTCTTAATGGCCAAACCTGTAGGCATTTGCCAGAAGAAGGGTTTTCCAGCCTGGACATAAACTTTCCCCTGTCTCCTCTCTCTGGTCTTCCTGTCTCTTGAGACCTCTTACACCAGTTACTCATTTCCAACAGAAAGGACTCCATTTGGAGCAGCTTCTTATTTTACTCCATGGACTTCACAAAACCCATTGTGAAATCTCCTTTTCTTTAAAGCTGGGTTACTGTGGTTCTGTCCAGCATTGCAGCTGTTCATATTTCTCTTTATGGGACATTTCTTTGGCTTTGTTTTTCTGTCTCATGTTGTTTTCATGGTAACTTGCCCAGAGTGGGAGTTGGAACAAATTAATTTTCCTGAAATGCAGTTCTGGGAGGGCTGCACCAGATGAGAGAGAATATGAGAGGGTCTCCATTACTGTGTTTATAGCTACCTGTCGCTATTGATCATTAACTAATCTTCTTAGAAGTATCATTTCAATTTTCCTTTTTCAGTGTGGACTAAGCAGTGTTGCCAACACACATTTTTCTCTGTCAGACATCACAGTAAGCATGTGGCACACAAAAAGTTTGAAAGCCGTCTCCTCATATGGCTATTTAAAAAAGACTTTTGAATGACTCAATTGGAGGTGTCATGCTTACTGGCATTGAAAAATTAGAATTTTTGAAAGCAAGGGAGTTGGATGTTTTCTACCAACCTGTGCTAAGCACCTATACATCCTGAAGGGAAAACAGGTGAAAATTAAGTCAGAAAAAATAAGCAAATGTGTAGAGAGACTTGAGATTTGGAAATGGAAGTTAAGCAGGCTATATTAAGTGCCTGAAAGCCAAGGGCAACATCTTAAAAATCAGTGGGAGAAATAGTGTGTGCCCATGTTTTGCCAGGGACAGCTGGGGGACTTTCTGTACTCTGAATGTCTCCTCTGGTTTTGGTCCATGGGACATTTCTTTCTATGTTTCTAGTGCTACAGGGAAATATTGTCTGAGCATTATTGGTGGAAGTTCAGCAGCCTCCTTTGCAGGACTGTCCATCCCAATGCTCTTGGGAAATGGAGGAAGTTACTGGGACATGGTTTATCACTGGCAGGGAGAGCTGAGCTCTCAAGTGCTGGGGTGTTCACAGCCAGTTTGTTTGCAGTGATTTATCGAGATTTTAGTGAGCCTGGTTGGGTGATATCCCAGAGATGAGTTATGGCACATAAAATTCCGTAGGAAGTATGGGAAGGAAAATATACTTCATCCAAGAAGCAGCTTCATTCAAGAGCTGTGGGAGCAAGAGGTTGCACTGAAGTCTGTCTCAGAGGTTGCAGCAGGCTCCAGACAGGGCAGCTCTCTGGTTTTAGGGTGCTGCAGTTCATGTGTGAAAATCAGAGAAAATCCTCGGTCCTTCCTCGTGTTCCGCCTGCTGTTAGGGCTTTCTGTGATTGGTTTCTGTGGGATCACTGACTTGGATTTGTGAGGCTCTGTGGGGAAAGACTAAAGGTGTCAGGTAGGCATGCAAGAGGCACATCTGCCCTTCAGGGTTTCCTAGAGAAAGAGCTGCCCCATCTGCTCTGCTCTGTCTGTAAGTAAAATAAAACTATCAGGAACTTTGATGACTCTGGGAGCCTCCAGACAGTGAAATGAGAATTATTTGGTAAATAACAGTAAATGCTACTTCAGTAGTAGCATTTCAAGAGGATGATTCATGTTCTCCACTCAAAGAAGGAACATTTGGTTAACTCAGATGTCTGTCACTCCTCCACCTTCCTTCAGCTGGTATTTAAGTGAGAAGTGCACGTGCAACGCCTGTGGTCCAGCTGAGAGATGCCAGGTTCCAAACCAAACTCCCCAGCTGCCTTCCAATAAATGAGAATTAATGTATAGAGGTAAAAGAAGTGCTAGCACACTTTCCAGATATCTAATATATACGTATCAGTCTATCTACCTATATATCTCAGGGTAGCATATGTCAGAAAAATGCAAGTCATAGTTTGGAAAATGTACAAAGGAAGATTAAACCTGCCCTCACAAAGGAAATAATGCTACAGGTGAAAGAAAATAAATGGAAGCTTGTAGAGACAAAACAAATAACTTCTCAAACTACTCGAAGTTATAGTAGATGCAGAGGTTATTTCAAAAGGAGAGGTCTGCCTGTAAATTTGGAAATAAAAATTTGGAATAGGCAGTTTCTTCCTAGCACAAGAATGAAAGAGGGAGATGAGTGGCAAGAGATCAAAGGGCACTTACAGGATGTGCAGAACAGATGAGGGAGAGGCAGGCAAGACAGAAAGCAGGATCAAAGGACACTAATGATGAAGAAGCTCTGCTTGCTATCTCCCGTAAAGAAACACAGTGAGTCAGCAGAAGTTCAGAGGGTATTAAAAGGAAAAATCTAAAAGGAGATCACATTAGAAGCAAGCTCCATGTATTTCTTGCCCATCAGGGGGTGTAACAATAAAGGGACATGGGCAACATTCATGCACAAGTTTTTTAAGTGCAGGGGCCTTTGGCTTTCAAACTGTGGATTAAAAAGCCTTGAAGAGAGCAGTCTGAAAAAAGCTAAAGCAGCCAGCACATTAATTGACAGTCCCATTACAGGGCTTGGTGGAGCCTTGTCTGGAATGCTTTGAGCTCAATTCTATTCCCAGCTAACGCCCTGTTGTCATTAAATACAAATGATGCACGTGTTTATTTTCTGTTCTTTCGTTTTCCTCTGAGGCAATGACAGAAATATTTCTCTTGGCTACTTATGGATAGTAAAGCCACTTCTCACAAGTCTGTTGATGAGCTAGGGGATGTGCCAGTGGAAAGGAGCTTCAAACTGTACTCTGGAAATACACATAATTAAGGATAACAAAGACTCGAATAGAATAATTAGGATACTGCTCAGTATAATATTTAGCACTGAAGCAATTTGTGATTGTCATCCATTGGCCTCAGAGAACTTCATGCATAGTGCAGGTGGTCTCCTTATTGCTGTTTTTGAGAGGCCCGTTTGTGTTTGAGTCAGTGAATGGCATGTGCAGGGCTGTGCCACAAATCCAGCAGGGAGCTGGGAGTCCAACCCACACGAGAAACTGGAAAGAGAGGAGGGAGATGAGCCATTTTGGACAAATCACAGTAGAATCTTATATGTATTCTAGAAGGAACATTGCAGGGAAGTATTAATGATTACCTCTGGAATGGGGAAAGGAAAAAACCAACATGGCAATTCTTCCCTGAAACACAGATTCCAGTATCTTTACTTCTGTTTCCATCTCCATCCACAGGCCATACAAGCAGTATGATGTGTCAGGAGAGAGGAAACTTTTCAGGAAATTCATTGCACTGTTCCTTGAAATAAAATCTGTTTTCTAAAGCCTTGGGAAATTGATGGGAGAGGTGCTTCAGCAAACATATGTAAAAATCCCTGTGCAGGTTTTTCTCTTTTCAGTGTGTGTATGCCACAAATCGTCATGGAGCAGGCAGTAACAGCAATTTGGGGAGCCTACACTGCAAGGTGCTGGGCCAGTTTGTGTAGCTGAGGATCTGCTTGTCTCTCTTGTACTAAATCCCCCTAAATCTTTTTAGATTTGTTGAAATGAGTGACATTTGCTCCTTGTGCAGCTATTTGTGGAATAGGTGTGGTTAATCAAGAGTGTTTTCTTCAGAGCCCCATATCTTTGTTCTGCTCTTTCACTGTGTATGCCCTGAGGAATTTTTCCAATATGCTGAATACAATCATTGAACCTTCTGCCTTTATTGCTTTTTGTTCAATTGTAGCTTGATTTTTGCTACTACTCCAGACTTTTGCTTGCTCTGTATTTCTTGTTGAATACAATATGGAACAAAACCAGTTTAAACTAGACCTAGAAATACAGAACCTCCTTAGCAATTATTCTGCTCTTTTATCTCTCTCAGTTTTAATGCAGTTGAGCTCCCTCCTTTTATCCCTGATCAGTGTTCTGCTGCTCTTACCTCTCATTTTCCATATCTGCTTAAATGAATTACTTTCTGGTTTCCTGATTGTACTGTGTCTTTCCTCTAGTAAATTCTGCAACTATTTCAGTGAACTTTTCTGTTAGATTGTATTCCATTTTACCATCTCTTTCCATAGTCATGAGAGAAACTTCCTCCTGTGTTTTCTATATCAGGCCTAAAATTATATCTCTATTGTCCAAGTCTCTCATACCTAGGATTTTTGGCAGAAGGTTGAAAGTACCCAAACTGCCAAATTGCACAGAACCATTTTTATTTAATGATCCAGATTTATAAAGGCATGTGCTGAAACTGAGAAACTTTTAGTAACTTAAAAACTTAATTTTTTTTTTGTGTTGAATCATGTTGTCCTGTTTGTTGATGCAAGTTGTGTGGTGATCCTTGAAAGATGGCAGGAAGCATTTTGCCTTTTAAAGTGAATTAAACTTTCTGAATTAGAAGTTTTAGTTTGGATGGAAATTTAATTTTAAGGTCTTGATATTTTAGCCCACTTTTAGCACCATCAGACAGGGTAGTAATGAGAATGAAGACAAAGACTTGAAAGATATTAACGTGTCCAGTCTAATCACTGATGATGCCCTAGGTCCATTTCGGCTGGTCAGAACCATGTGTGGAAGGAAAATCAGTCAAGTAATAGAAAATCGCTCCAGTTGCTTTAACAGAGAAATATTTATTGCTACTATGAAAGGAATAGAACTTGACACATGGTCTGGTGAAATCAGAAAAATACATTTAGCCAGATTCTGTGCTTGAAGGCCAAAAGGATATGAGGGTAGGTCAGTTGACACTGCCTGAGGATCCAGCCTTGGGATGAGGCAACATAGAGGAAAAAAAATGTACTCACTGCAGCTAAAGCAGTGGTTGATAAAGTGAGAACAGAGGGAAAGCAATAGTGCCAGCACTACAAAAGAGATTTAATAGGGGTTTGAAACTGAACTGCACAGAGTTATTGATAGCACGTCATCAGCCCGAGGTACTTTTTCATTATAGCCCGGCTGGTTAGAGGAAGGAGCATGAAGAGATGGAGGAAAGCATTTTTAGCAATGGCCAATATAAAACAGGGATAATGCAGCATTCCCTAAACAAACAATGGTTTTGAGACACAAGAAATGAGTTGGAAGGGAAGAAAGTCCATCCTAATAAGATGCACTTCAAACCAAACACGGAGAAATAATGATAGTAAGCCATACATTTATCCAAGATATAAATCTGAACCTTTTGGGACAATTTTGCTCCTTTCCTTTTATGTTTAATTTCCCTCTTTAGTCTTTACTCCTGAATCTTTACTTAGATCATAAACAGCTAGTGTAGAAAATGTATATTTGAGTATTTTTAGAAACAACTAAGGCCATAAAAATTATTTAAAATTTAGGAAAAAAAAAATCCAACCACCTACGTCTTGAAACTGGAGAAAAGTTGGTGTTTTAGCCAGTTGCTTCTTCTTTTCTGTTTGTAAGAGCTATTAAACCATGTGACTCCCAGGGCAGAAAGAATAAATGGGTTTATCTCAGTGGAAGCCTCTCAGATTGATATTTTAGAGCTCTAGTGACTGAGCGCAGGAGTATTTATTTGCAGTATCAGTGTTTTCCATCTTTTCCAGAGCTTCTCCTGGAGAAACAAACCTCTTAGCAAGAAGAGACTTTTACCTTTTTAAAATCATTGAGTGGGGGGGTGATTTTCCTCCTTTCTTGGTTTTAGTCTCAAAGTTAAATGTTTAAGAGTTCACAGCTTTAGGAAGTGATATTGCAAACCGGATTATTTCAAATTCTTGAAGCTGGATGATGTCAAAGTGCACTGATAGACCAGACCACCTCCACCTGCTAGTCCAGTTTGAATGGAATTTGTTAGGCCCTAGATTACATCTAAAACCAGCACAGATACTCTAATTAAACCTGCCCAAGTTAGCTTGGGTACCAGAAGCAGTGGGAAGCATCTTTTCTACGTGGTTTCCAAAATGCTGATTGGTTTACAGCCAATTCTGGTACCTTAATATAATATTACAGTTTGTAAGATGGGTCAGTGAGAAATCAAAACTATTTGCATTCGTAGCATTATTTGAATGAGAAATTTCAGACTCTTATTCTCCTTCCTCAGAAAATTTTCAGTCTGGCATCTCAACAGTAAGAAAGTAGAACTGCCAAAGCATAAAAAAATTCCAGAACCAAACCACCCCAAAACTAATCAGTCAGAGTTCAATTTAAAGGCCACTTGTTAAGTATTTATGGAGCACAGGCAAACAGAGATGTGTAAGAAATTTCGAGAGACCGGTTTGCCAAGCTGGTAGGAAATCTCATTCCTAAAGCTCCACTATTTTGGAGAAAAATAGGATTCTATGCCTCCTTTTCAGATGATTTGGATGCAACCCTAACTGTGGAGTACTGTGAGCTGCTAATAACCTCTGTAACCATCTACTATGTCTGTTTGCAGAGAGTAGCATTTTGTATGTCCAGTAATTTGTCATCACAGAGTGAGGAAAGAGAGAGCTCTGTAGAGACTGTAGTAACTGCAATAATTGTAATTATGCTAAACCCACAAATATATCAAATAAACTGTCTGATGTTCCACCTTTGCATTGTATTCAGTGTAAAAAGGAACATGAAATTACCTTCTCGTGATTAGAGTAAGAAACAACAACCTCAATATGTGCTTAATATATCATGTAAACTTTGTGATGAGGTATATTCTGGAATTGGATGAAAATACTACAAAACAATATGAAAAGGAGCTATGTTTTAAATCATATGAAAGGAAATAATAAAAGGAAAGAGAAAAGGCTGGCATTTTATAGCCACCTGGCTTTGGAGTGTATGATTGCTTGTTATTCTTACCACTGAATCATCTCATCACTGAATGACCTATTTCAGGTCACAGCAAAATATCCACTTGACAGTATCTAACATCAGTTTTGTCCTTGTAGTATATAATTTACAAGTTAGAAGTGTAATTTCAGTGAATACCAACCAAGTCCTCTTTTGGTTTTGGGATACAGGTTTAAAAACTTGCCTGGCACCCACAGCAATGTCTGATGGCATGAAAAGGTTCACTCTGACCTGAGTTACTCCTGTCTTCTGATTAACAGTCTGCCTGTCTTATGTTGTCTGTAAGTGGATGTTTTTGGCTTGCCATGTTCTTCTGTTGGGCTATTTGTTGTAAATCATCTCCTCCTTTTTAGCAAGGGACTAGTAATTATTCAGGGCTTTATGAAATCCAGTTCTTTTTACTGTAACATCTATAAAGCTGATTTCAGAAAATCTATTCATGCCGATGAAAATTTTAATACTTTAGAGCGGTTATGCCAGTAGTATATTAATTGTTAATGTCATTTACTAGAACATGGTTGTTGTTCTGCAGATGACTCTGCTCACTGAAGTGCTAGAATATACTGATTTTCTTTAGAATAGTAGATATTGCCTAGAACTCCCTTTTTTCTTGACTATTCCTACTACCCTGCACTGTGAGCCCATCTGTCCTGTGCTTCACCCACTCAGATTGCTGGTAGATCTGTTGTTAAAACCACCACTGTAAATCCAGTGGGGTTTAAAAGTTTTTTCACATACTCAGGTGTTGCTGACATCCAAAGAGTTCTGATGACCGTGGGCATGACAGAAATTTTTTAAGTACTACTTGTCCTGCACTTAGCACGGGTGAAGTCCCTCACATTTTATCTTTGTACGCAATTATTTGAGGCCTTAGGACAACTTTCTGCAGTTTCTTTTCTTTTCTATTGCCTATTATAGGCCCTTTCTCTGTTCTTGCAATCAGATTTAGCTGTCACCTTCCCTTCTTCTGATGTCCTTCCTTGGAGAGAAGAAATGACTTTCAGAAGACAAGCCAGCTGACGAGATGTGTAATTTTTAAAACAGTCACAGGCAAGGCTGTTGGAAAGAAGAGTGCCTGGGTGAGGGCAGAGGGAGTGATGACTGATCTTTGTGGGAATCCAGTGCACTTTGTAGTGGCTCTGGACAAGAGCAGCCAAATCTGTGCTGGTTGTCATGATCCATATGCTCCTCTGCCCGAGGAACACTCTGCTATTAACTGTCTTGCACACAGATAACTGAACTGCAAATCAGCTCTTTTCCTCTAAAGTAACACCAGTAATGACACATAATGACAGCACAGCAGAACCAAAATGTGATGCTTGTCCTGTTTGCCTGAACCTGTGCCCTGCTGTTCTTCATATGGTTTGAGTGCTCTTTCCTTCTGCTCTGCACATCCACTTTTGCAAACGGGCAGCTTCTCCCTTCAGGGACATGCAGAGAAGGGCTGGCAAGTCTTGCCTGCCTCTTCTGTCACCCAGCAAGGCCTCTGTTGTACTGAGCCCCCGTGCAGTTTGACAGGAATAAGTGAGAGACAGCCTCTTTTCTCTAAGAGAGGAGTAAAGCCATGCTGTGTTTCACTTGCTGTGTTTTTTTACCCCAAGAGATTATACAGAATACTTTCCACAACCCTTTCGTGTTTTGGAATGTTAGGATCAATGGGTCTCTGGCTATTTCTAACACAGATTGAGCAAGACCAGACTCACGAACTGTCCATGAAATAGAAATAGCTGTGACTGATTGTTATTTGGAAGAGTCTGTTTGGATTCAGAGAAGAGCTAGGAATGTGAACACACAAGAGGAAGAGGAAAAGACTTTATTGTTTTTGTTAGAAGGGAGGTTGTAGAAAGGATTCCTGGTACAACTGCATATGCATTTATACAGGAAGTTTGTGTTCCATCTGTCTTTTTCAACCTATTTCCTGTACCCTTATCTACCAATTTCCGACAGTATTTTTCACTACACCAATCAGCTGGTTTTATTTTTGTTTCCAAAATGATTTTTAATGTGTTCTAGCAAAGTTTTAATCTATTATCCTACTTTATGCATTACTGTGAACTTTGCCTTCATGAAGCTTTCACCACACCAGTCTGCAGTCTCCAAACCCAAGTTTGACTGTAGGTTAGCTCAGTTCACTTTTAAAAGGTGATGCTTTCAATCACAGCCTGCAGGGAGATAATGCTGGTGCTGCCACATGGACCCAGCAGCACCCTGTCCTCGCTCTCCTTTCCTGAGGCATGTCCCCAGTGCTGGTGGCACAAAGGTGGCCTAACTTTCATGTGTTCCTTCATGCAAGCAGCTGTTAAAAACATGCCAGCAGGCACTATAAAATAATAATGAATAATAATAATCCCAGGAGCACCGTGTCCCTCCATCACCTCAGCTGGAGGGGAGGATAAAGTGTAGTACATTCTAGTTAGGAGTTTAAAGTCAGTGGAGGAATGAGGCAGCAGCACTCCATGCAGGTGCTTCCCATATGGATGCCTGCAAAGCTGTGGCACTGCTGCGTCGCCTGTTTAACAGGGAGCTTGGCTGCCAAGAGCGTGCCCTGATAAGCTGGATTTGTGCTCTGTTATCAAGGTGTGGGAAGAAAGCAAGCGTGCTAATGGACTTCTCATGGAAAATCTTTATTGGAAAGAAATGGGCATAATCAGAGAAGCTCTCATGGACACCTCTCAGGGCGATTACTGGCCGGACTCATCAATATGCAAGGATATTTGCAAGTGGAAGGAGCTGTTACAAATTAAGTGTGGAGGCAGCAGCTTCACAGGAAATGAAAGTACTCGAGAATCAGGACGAACGAGTGCACAAAGCCATTTCCCCAAGTCTCTGCCACCAAAACAGTCTGTTTTATTTCATGTCCACTGATGGGACTCTGTGTAACATTCTCTGTTCCTGAGTCTGTATAAGGTGTTGTGAGGCCTTGCACTGTTTCTTGGATCAGACAAATACCACGTGTCTTTATTCTGTGCTGTCAGTGTAGTGGGATGGGCAGACCCCACCCATCTGTCAGTTCACTTTGAATTTTGTTCTGGTTTTGGCTGCTGGGATCATGCATAGGACTCCCACTGGCAGCACAGCAGAGCTACTTCCAAATTAAAAAGAATTTCATATGTTCCTGAAGGACACAGCAAGAAGTAACATCTCTTATAATCCAAGAAATGGCTCTTTCCCCACTGATGCTCCTCATTTCTCACGTGGGAGAAGCATGAAAGAAGAACGTTTTTCTTATTTTAGGAATTTGCCAGTTATTGCAGAATCATAGAAAAGAGGCTTGGAATAGACTAGTGAAATCTAATGAAGAATGAAATGCATGACAGCATCATGCAGGAGGCCAATAAGGAATCATATGATCATTTCAGCTAGCTGGTGCATGCTGGTGAAATGTAGTTATTGTTTTCTCTGTCATCTGTTTCACAGCTCTTCCTATCTCCTCACCTGTAATTATCATTCTGTCGGGGTTCTGCCTAAGAAAGCAGAGCCATCTGGGGAAATCAGCATTGCTTCACTCGGTCTTGGCTGGAATTAAAATGATCTGCTGTGAAGACGAAGAAGAAGGAAAAAAAATCCAAAATATCTTGTCTAGGGAATTAACCAGAACTGTTGACCAGCATCTACAGTTCAGTATAAGTAAGAAATTTTATTTAATTAGATCCTGGAATGTACTCTAGCATTACAAAAAAAAAAAAAAAGGAAGGTGAAAGTTTGCTCCTATTTTTATGTAGCAGCCATGCTGTCACAAAATTGCAGTGCATGTGTACTTTAATGAAAGCCAATGACTTGGTCCTGCTTATAAAGATGACAGGATGAGGCCAGCATCTGTTAAAATCAGTGAAATACATTAATTCTCATTCTTAAATCATGACCTCGTATTCCCAGGCCTGCAGAAATGGAGGATGTGCAGTAAAATAGTCCAACAGCCTTTTACCTCTGAGCCTGGACCCTGCTTAGGCCACCAGTTGAAATGAATCTGTGTCTCCATCTGAAGCAAGTCCCCTCAGAGTATTTAATGCCATCATAAAAGTGCTTTGGCATTGGCACAATTTGACCTGATTAATTGTCACTGTTCAAAGAGAGCAGGGGACAGCCAGAGTAGAGAGCTCTTGTAGTGTCTGGGAGTCTGCACAGTGGCTGCTCAGCTTGTGCTGCTGCTGTCAGGTCTAGACTTCCAAAGCACGGAGGAAGTTATTATTAACAAAAAAGTTTGTGTGGGTGGAGGAGAAGGATGAACAACAAATAGCAACACTCAGTCCTTCTAAGCAGCCATCTATCTAACGCTGGTGTCTTAAGTGAGGCTTGCTGCTTATCATTTTAATTTGTCTCATAAAATAATCAGTTCAAGAATACATTGGCTAAATTATTGAGTAATGTGAGAATTGAAGTCATCTCAGGAAACAGTGTTAATGAATAATTCTCTGAGCACTGGAGCAAACGAGGCCTGATGTTTTATGGATTTGTCTCCACTGTTTTGACAGGATAGGATTTATTAAAATGGGAGTTTTTCCTGTTAGGATGTTTCTGTCATTTCCCTGCTGTGCAGATCCTGTGGTACTTGGTAATGGCTTAGTTCGTAGTGTGACCCTTGGTGAGGACTACACAGTGTCTCTCTTCTAGCCAGGCTCAGCCACGAAACATCAGGCAGTGCAATACTGCCTGCACAGCTGGGCTAAATAGGAATCAGATCCTTTACTCAGTCCTGCTTTTTTTTTTTTTTAATGACCTGTATTGCCCACGTGATTCTTGTTTTGGCTGCAGTGAGGCAGACAAGTAAAGACACGGGTGGGAGACAACCCCAAGCTCTCCACCATAAAGACTATGTGGGTGCAACTTGCAGATCATTTAGCCATGAGAACTTGAGTACAGCCCTTCTGTCAAATTTAGGTGAACACGCTCATGACAGATTTTGTCACTGCATAATAAGATAAATAACCAATAAAAGCAGATCAGCCTTTGTGTGGGAGCTGGAGGAAGGTCATATATTCCTGCTTTTATCCCTTTCAGTGAGTTGGGGAAAAGCAAGGAAAATCTGCCAGCTTCTGGAAAAAATATACAAGACTCATTAAATCAGTCTCATTAAATCTTACAATCATGGCTTCTACGCAGTGCTAGCAAGGAAAGTGTTTTAAAGGATAAAAACCCCCAAAGGTAGTATCAGCAGTACCATAAGGTTAGACTTTTTATTTGTTTCTTTCTTGCCTGTTACTCGATGCAGAGCTGGAATGAGACTGCTATGTTTCACTGCACAAGAAGGTCAGAAAAAACGTCTGAAACAGTCAGGAAATGTATGGATGTGGAAAGTGTTTTCACCCATCAGATTTTTTAGCAGCTGAGCAGAACTCCTGAGAAAGGAGTAGCTTTCCTCTGCCAAAACCAGTGGCTAGCTGGCTGCCCTCAGTAGGAGCTCCTGGCAGATGAAAACAACAGGGGGAAGAAAAATCCACTGAAATGATATTCCTAAAATTTGACAGCAGTACAAGAATATTCTCTCCAAATGCATGCAGGCATTTTTCCTTTTCTACATTCACTGTCTGACTGTTCTGATGTGGTTTGGTTTAAGTTTCAAAGTTATTTTGGCTTTTATGAAAGTATGCATTTATAAAAAGACATGTATTTTTTTCATAATTAAATAGATATTTATTACATTTATTATCTGAAATGAGGCAGCATATAGCAGTGAGTTCACTGAGCTCAGGCACTCTGAGGACTGAGATGGTTAGGAAAGATGCTCCATTCCCTGAGCAGCTCAGAATCCATGGAAGTGCCCCACATCAGATATAGCCTGGGCTGAGTGGAGGAAGGGCAGTGTACAGAAGTCAGGCAGGGGGGTGCAATTATGGGTCAATGATGAAACATAAAGGTTTGTGATTAAGAAGCTGAAGAATGAATGAATGTTATTAGAGCTTGTGTTTGCAGATTTCCTGAATTTGCTTTGCCAGTCACTCAGGTATCTTCTTCCTATTGTTGCCCATAGAACCTGTGAATGCCCCATCCCGGGAAGTGCTCAAAGCCAGGTTGGATGGGGCCCTGAGCAACCTGGTCTAGCCAGAAGTGATGGCTCTGGCTGGCCTTGGAGGAAGAGAGGCTTTAAACCCTGCAACTGAATGCCTTGGGGGCAGTTTCTAGGAGGTCCCCAGGAGTCCAAGGCCAGATAGAGCTGTCGGTCCTGGCAGCTTTGGTCTGGGAGAAATCCTGTGACATTTGAAATTTTTGGAGGTGGAATCCCACTTAGGGCCATGCGTGCCTGACCACCAATATCAGCTCTTTTCCGTAGGAAGGAAAAGCCAGAAACACAATTTCATGTGGGCAGTTCAGAGGCACCCCCTGGGAGTCCAAGGCCAGCCAGAGTCATCAGTCGTGCAGATTTGGTCTGGGAGCAATCATCTGACATTCGGAGTTTTAGGAGGTGGAGTCCCAGTTTTGGTCCTTGATGCCTGGCTGTGAATATCGGCCCTTTTCCATAGGAAGGTGGTACGGGTTTGGGCTTCTCAGTGTTTTTCCCTTTATCATTGCTTAGATGCTGGGAGTGTGAGGGGCTGTCTCGTCTGGGGGGTGATTTTATTTTCTTCTTCTTGGAGCAGGACTCCCAAAGATGGATAGCAGGGATTAAGCCACACTAGGGAGTAAGTGATAGTCTGAATCGTTTGGGGAGGGGGCTCATCCCCGGTGTGGCCATAACTGGGGCACCAGCCTCAAAGGGAGGGCTCTGGGGGAAGGGGAGGCACATAAGTGGTTTAGCAGCTGTGTCTTAGGGTGTTCCCTTCGGTGGACCGGGAGCTGCCCGGGGTCATGCCGTCTCACCCAGGACTTCTGCTACCTGCCCCCGCCTCTGCCCGCTGCCCGCCCGAGGGTCCCAGCCCACCCCCCTTCCCTCGGGGAAGACCTCGGCCAGCACTGAGCCCGGCTGCCGCCTGCACGAGTTTGCAGAAGCCTCCTGAAAGGGGGACAACCCCCTTGTCCCGTCCCACGCGGGTGGCAGCCCGAAGTAGGCGGGGATGCTCGGAGCTGGCATGGGAGCGTGCGTGTCCTGCCGGCTGCGAGGGACTCGCGGCAGCCTCTGCCTCCCGCAGCGTGCCGGGGCCCCCTGCTGCCTGTGGCCACAGCTGCACCGAAAGGGAAAAACAGCGCCTGGCTGGCTGAAAGCTTCCGTAATTGTGCTGGTTTCGTTCTTTTCTGGTGTGTGTATATGTATATATATAGGTATATGTGTGTGTATATGTGTGTGTATATGTGTATGTGTGTGTGTATATGTGTGTGTGTATACATGTGTGTGTATATATATATTTCCATATATATATGGGTTTATATATATATTTTCTACTAAAGACCTGTTATTCCTTTTTCTACTTTTTTCCCTGAAAGCTCTGTAATTATGAAGTTAGTCAAAATTTGGAGGGAAGGGTCTTCTTTTTATTCCAGCAAGGTTCCCACCTGCCTTGGCAGACATTTTTCTTTTTTACCAAGGCAGAAGGAACACCCTGCAACCCAATGTCTTGGGGGCAGTTGAGAGATGGCATCCAGGAGTCCAAGGCCAGCCTGAGATGTTGGATCTGGGAGCTTTGGTCTGGGAGCAATCCTGTGATGTTCCCAATTTTCAGAGACCAAATCCCACTTTGGCCCCCCGACACCTGTCCTACTGTCAAATCATGAAAGCCCTTCAGGAACTGCTTTTACGTTTTGGAGCCGTGGTGAACCACGTCAGTAAGAAATCATCCATTAAAAACTGCCTGTGTGCTTAAAGCATCAAAACCTGTTCAGGATGTTAAATAGCACATGGGCCTTGCTGGATTTATTCTTTTTGTTTGGTTGGATTTTTGTGAGATTTCGGATTTTTCGTGTGCAATGGTTTTGTTTGGTTTCGGTTTTTTTTTTGTTTTTTTTTTTTTACACAACCCACAAGTTGTCTTAAACAGAGTCACTCCCAAATCATCTGTTGGTCTAGCAACAGATAGAGTTGACAAGCTAAATTATTCTTGACTATTTTCACAAACAGAGTGCCCAACCAGAACGCTCAAATGTTTGTTTATTTGGTTGTTTCAAAGTGACACGTGATAGAAAGCAAAGTCTATATGCAACCACTTACCAATTCTACCGCTGGATTTAATAAATGCTGTTTTAGCTTTTATTCCCTTGCTGCCTGATTTTTGGGAATTGCCCACCACTGAGAAATTGGAAAGTTCAAGAGAAGAAACTATGAAAGGGAATATCTAATTTCTTTACTCTAGCTGCTGTTTCATGGACTCAATTAATCTACACTTGCAAGTCCTTCAATTTGTGGAAAATTATTGGAGTGGCAATGTGGACTCTGCATAGCCAAAAGCTGGATTTTAATAAATGTGGGCTATTTAGCACATAGACACAGGATGGCCTTTGAAATCCATCAAGGCATGTCCAACCTGCTCTGAATAATTTTAAGAAATCAGTGCATAATTAATGAAAAATGCTATCAGATCTTTTTCCTGTGGGCTATCATCCTTATTTCCAGCAAATGTGAGGTTGGTATGACAGCCTGTTAAAGTTTCTCCTCCTCCTTTGGACTGGCTCTGCTTGCACACTAGTGCGATTTATCGCTGCAAAATATAAATGGATAAAAGAAAAACAGATGTTCAATAGTACATCTGAACTAAAAATATAATTATTTATATAATGTGTGTAATGGTAGGAAGCATCAGGAAGGTATTTTGAATGCTGTGCCTTGGCTCAGGTTCTGATTTCTGTTTGCTGAATCAAAACTGCCACCTGAAAAAAAACCTTTCTGAAGGATTTCACCCAGGATATTGTCCTTATATAGCTATATATGTAAAGAAACAGAATCCATTTGTCATAGTGAAGGAGAAAACTTTATTTACTGACATTTATTCAAAAAAGGCAGCTATTTTAGCCACACTTCATGCTTAAAACCTCTGCCTGTGGAACAGCCTGTACCAACGTCAGCAGGCAACTCAGCACCTGCCAATCTTTCACTGACATATCTTTTTTCTTCCCCACTGTTTTGATGTGCAGTTCTGGTTGTTAGTCTTGCTGAGTCACTTCTCAATTACTGAAAAGAACGTATCTAATTGTGGAAAATCTGGAAGTGAGACAAAGGGAACTCTGATGATGGTGAGTACTGCCATTCTCGGTGCTGTGAGAGCCTGGCTGCGTGCGCCCCTTGCTGACAGGTCTGGCACCCAGCTTTCCCCTGCTTGCACTTAAATGCCCACATAATTATTGGAGAAAGGCTTCTGCTCTGCTCCTCAGACTCAGTAGCAAGTGAGTGTGCTCAAGTAAAAGCACTCAGATGTTTTTATGTCCTTGAACTCCTTTTAAATCTTCTACCTCAGGGCTCACCCCCTGTTCAGCATCGTTTTAACCCCCACTTCTCCTGTTCTGGGGCCTCAGGACATGAGTAGATGAGGATCTTTTCTAGATTCACAACATACAGCTGTTAGTGAGTGGTTTTATGTGCCTGTGCTTGATGTTTTCTTCTGGTTTAATCGGGTTTCTTTTGTTTGTAAGTGGCAGAGGGAAAGGCAGACTTTGCTTCCAGATTGGTGATAATTTGAAGCAGAGTGCACCTTTTCCTCTGTGGGAGGTCATCTCCAGATAATTAAATAAGGAATGCCCCACATGAAGTTGCTCTCCAAATTGTATAATTACTTGTTTACAATTTGCCAGGTATCTGCAAAACCTCTATTTACCTTTAATAACCATATTTTGCAAGTTGGACAGGGAATTTTGCGCTGCTGGTCTTGACCAAGAACTGTGATTTGACTTAAACGAGTTTGCTTTCTCCCCAGCTTCTCTGACTTCCCTCTCATGCTTTGTTCAGCCTGCATTGCCTTTCTTGCTGGTTATAAACCCTGATCCATATTATGCCCAAAACCAACACTGGCAAAGTGTACCATGTCAGCTGCGCCACTAAATAAAATAAACCTTAATATTTTATGTTTTCTGTTAAAATTGAGTGGTTGAAAACTCAGCCTTGTAGCTTGTTAAACTCTTCAAGAGTTCAGAGTTTATAGGAAAAGGTTTATAACTTTCTTCTCAAGTAAAAATGAACTATTTCAGCCTTGGAAACTACTCCTTAATTAAAAAGTAAATCACATTATATGTTTGCTATGATGAACTGATAATTGGAAATTATTGTTTTATTGCTTTGAATATCAATAAAATGGTGTAGTATTTGTGAGTAGAAAATAAAAAATAACCTTAAAATTCTTCTCAATGATAAGCTCTGTAATGCCTATAAGCATAGAAATTACTTCTGTGTCTGTTGTGGCTTAATGCTTTTATTACCTTGCATGTCAGATAGAAATAAAAAATTATTTTCCATCACATTTTAAATATTATTCTGCAATAAACCTTGGCTGTGCCATTAAATCTTCTGGAGCTATTAACTGCTTTTACAGTACCAGAATTTACATTTGGCCATACTGCAGCTGTTAGTTCAAGCCCAGGACATTTGGGGGTTGGTCTGAACTCCAGAATGGAATGGATTTGTCTCTTTCCTCAGGATTAGATATGGTCCAGCCTGCAAACGAGGTGATAGTGCCGAGCTGCATCAGTGCAATGCATGCATCTGGGGTAGGGCTGATAGAATTCCAGCAGTTATTCATTCCAAAGCAATTTCAAGAGCTATTCCAAAGCATTTAGCCTTGGGTGTCTAAGCTTGTGGGCATTTCCTTTTATGCTCTCTGCTGGGGAGTCATTGTGATCAAAACTTATGAGGGGCTACAGGTGGTTTTGGGAGAAGGAGTAAAGTCCTAGTAAAAGTCCTACCCTGCACCCTAATTTCATTTTGGAATAAAGAACAAGGTAAACCCTTGTCTACGAGAGACAAGTTGGTGTTTGTAAAACTTGCTGTAATTAACAGATGCCAAAAGGATAAAGGGAATTGGACACAATAAATTGGATTTTGTTTCAACTGTCTCCTTATTCAAGCTTGTCCAAGTGGGTTATCCATTTTCTCAGTGTGAATTTTGCCATGAGATTTCAACAGAACTGAAAGGTTTTTTTCAGTGTCTCTTAAACTCAAACAAGCTTCTCAGTCTTGTGAATTTGGTCAATATAATCCCTTCCAGAAGCTTCTCTGGGCTTGTGAAGAAAAAAAAAATCTGACTCTTGACCTATAAGTGAGGGAATTTTACTATATTTATTATTAAATTATCATTATTATTACTGTTATTATTAATTCACTGATGACAAGACTGATGAAACATACTTGGAAGCCGAAAACTGAACTCCCAGTTATTGGCCAACTGATAATATTCCTTGACACTTCTTGTGCCTGTCCATTTTATTATTGTTTAGAAATAGAGAAAATCCAGCATTGCTCCTGTCCGGCTGTGACATTTCACTCCCCAGCTACATTGACTTTATTACTAAATTAATTTAGTGCCACTGTCCCTTTCAGTGATCACATAAACCTGCACAAGGGACACTTGGCATTTCTCTACTTGTTACTCAAGAATTTTGCTGCAGAATTTTTGGTCTAGCTGCTATATTTCATATGCTTCCTTGTTTTTATACCAAGACACTTATGTCAAATTTGAGCGCTCTTTGAGAAATTGAATTGATGTGTTTAGGTACTGATGATAAAGTGGGTGCTTTGATCTCATTATTTAAATATTCACAGCCTCTTCATGCTTGGAGTTTTAATCATAGGTCAGCAGTGACATGGTTGCTGATATATGATTAAGAATGCAGTCAATTCTGAATTTAAATTAATTTTTATACAGATACTTTTAAAATAATCCCCTTAAAACTATTGGGTTTGCTGTTGCAAAGACACCCAAGTGCTTGTAGGGTGTTTTATGTGTGCACAAAACTCTCTTCATACAGAAACTTCCCACATAATAGAAGCAAATCTTGTGACAGCTATAGTCTTTTAGGAGTGAAGAGATTTTCTTGCATAAAGCATAGATTTTAAAAGCTGAGTAGCTTTTTATGTGGTTTATTTGTGGACTTCTTTTACCAGCTAAAAATTTAAGCTGCTGCATAAATATTTGTTCAGGCTTAGTCGCAAAGAGACGGAACCATGTTTCAGGTACAGTATTTTATTGATGGAACAATTTGATTGAAGCCTACAGGGAAACTCAGATGATGGAAAGAATTGTTTGAATGCTGGCATTATTTACAAAGGGATTTCAAGCACTTTCAGCCATGGCTATATAACATGGGATGTGCATAACAGTTAACATTGGAGATGATTTCTCTTTTAGTTTGGGTATTCTTGGTGGTATTTCTGCCCTCTTGTGAGATGTTCAGGAATGTGCAAAATTTCCAGGTTCTCTTTCTAACAAATCTGGAAGTCTGGGAGATCCATGTGTGTTTCAACTGTAAGGAGTAGGAGTTTAATCTCTGGCATGAGCTTTCTGCTTCGTTTAACACTTTCACATTTCATTCTGCCATATCCACAGTGGATCCGTGTCTTAGATTTAAATCTAAAAATATCTCACTGAGGGCAACAAAAGGAACATGAATGTTTTGTTATTGCGCTGTTCAAACCAATATGTGATGGCTCTGTTACTTTCTTCAGCCATTTCCTTAAAGACAGCTTCATAAACATAGGTCAAGGTTAATATTTTCTGGTGTAAAGCTGAGGTAATGGGCTCCAGCATTTCAAGTGTTCTGTCTTGTTAAAAAAGTTATTTTGTAAAGCAGTAGTTTATTATATCTGTATTTTCTGATTAACATTGTAACACAGTGTTTTCTTTGCAAATAGCATGGAAGTCCAAAGAAGCAGCAACTGCATAAAATTGGAAATAGAATATTCCAAACCCACATTGTTTCACTATGTCAGTTATGCCAGGATATCTGATGGAGTAGTCTGGGCTGTTAAAGTGACAAATACAGCTCTGAGTTAAGAGGTTCACTGCTTTTTGGAATTATCCAGTGACAAATAACTTTGGAAAAAAAATGAGTATGAAGGAATGGTAGTACTGAAAGGTCTCTAGGCCACAAGCATGTAGCAGGATTCCTTACACGTATACTTCCTATTTTATTTAGGAGTATCTTATTTATCTGAGAGGAGGAGTTGCATGCCTGAGTCTGTGTACTCTGAATTATTTTCTCTCATGCAAGTCAATTTTATGCTCAACTGTCCTATCTCAAAGTAGATGGCAAGATAAGAGAGGATTTTACACATAACCCAAAGTCTTCCACCTAGGTCATGGGATTCCTGATAATTGCATCTTTTCTGGGCTGGCAGTCACTGCCACTGACAAGATAAACTAGGGCTGGAAAATCTTGTACTAATTATGAAAGTCTTTTCTGACATCAGATATGTTTTTTGTCCTTCCCTACAGAAAAACACACCCTTAATAGACGAGATTATTTTCAGAATCTTCATCTCTCCTTCTGGATTCTGCTCACTGGGTGAAAAGATGGAGAAGCACCCACAAAGCATCTATGGAATAAAGAGCCCATTTCACCCTTCAGAGCTCTCCTGCTGGTTTAGTGGAAAGCCCGATGGATGGATGGATGGATGGATAAAGCTTGCAGGAAGAAATAATCAGCTCTTGGCTAGGTGAGAAGGAGACTTTAACCACAGAGTCCCAGGAGAAATTTCTGAGTCAGCTTCTCTTAGCCTTGTAACAATAGCACGGAGAGTTGAACCTCTCATCCTGCAGCTTTAACTCTGTGTCTTGGTTTAAGACAATTTAAGAGGTGGACACTCTAAAATGAGTTACCTCCCCTTAATTTCAACCAATCCCTTTCCACCGATAAGGAGAAATGAAATACGAGTAGATATGAGTGAAACAGCAACAGGGAAAAAGTCATGGTGAATAATCAGTAGATACAAAATTGATAAATCTGATGAACAGTTTGAGGTCTTTAGGGAATCATCAACACTCTCAGCCTTTCTTCATGGGACAGAACTGACTTTTGGCCTTGGAAATGTCTGGGGGTTCTAGACTTCTCTGATTGTGGCAAAATAATGAAATAAAAGTTAGCATTTGTTTGATAGACTGGTGTGTCAGTCCAGCCTTTTAAAGATCACCTTGGAAAAACAAATCAAACAAATCAGCTGGTCTGGAAGAAGAAAGTGCTAAAAATCTGTAAGAAGAGACCTTTTACGTAAACGTCTTTTAAAAAAAGTTTTATGGCATAAAACTTGTAGGTGATCTGAAATAGCTGGAAGCAAATGAAAGAGAAGGCTGCTGTAAGATGAGAGTTTCTGAACCTGCCCAGTGTGAGTTCCTTTCCTGTTGACTCATGTGAGATCTGTTTCTCCTTGCATCTTATTCCTTTCTATTTTAGAAGACATTGTTCCTAAAATGGATAAATTTGCTTTTCTTTATTCCCAATCAGTGGCAGTTCATGAGAATTTAAGAAGTATGTTAATGGTCAGCGGTGAGGTTTGGTTTTCTTTTTCCCTTAATATTTGGAGTTAAGACTTTATAAAAACTGTGCTTAGACTGCAAGTTTTCAGAAGTTTATGGGTGTCCTGATTGATGCTTCCTTAAGAGATGTAAGAGCAAATAACCACAAAGAGCATGTGCTGGGTGTTTCCACCCTGGGAATTTAAATATTTCTGAGTTCATTTATGATGCTGCAGTGTAACCCCCTGGTGGAGTGAGTGATTGCAAGGCCTTATTAATGGTACTGACTTTTAGACTAGAGTTTGTTACTTCTGTACCTTGCACGCTGTCCTGTGGTGGAAATATTTCACAGCTTTTGCCAGCTATGTTTTTTGAAAAATGACAGCTTGCCAGAGCCTTGATTCTGCTTTTGCTGGAGGATGTCCCATGGTTCAGGTCTGTTTAGATATTGCAAGTCCAATGAAAATATGTTCTCTCTAATGAGGGCTGGATATATCTGGAGTCTTCTGTTTGGTAAAACCCTCAAAGCAAAATAAATGTAGTACCTTTGTAGCAAAACACGAGTGAAATCACATGGTGGATCTTTCATAGCTTGGTTTAGAAAAAATAACCTTTTGCTGAATATGTGAAGGCAGATGTCAAAGCTCTCTTCCAAGGTTTGGGGGATTAAACAAGAGATGAGATGGGAATTGTCTTCCTCTTCCCTCGCTCTCAAAACTAGATTGTTTTAATGTGGCAGACAAACTTCTTGTGCCACTAAACCTGATGTGGTGAGTCTTGGGGAGAGGGATGCTTTGTTGCAAGCAGTGTTTCATTAAAAAAGTTAATTTCTCAGATACAAAAAACAAAGCTTCCTGAAAGAAATGTGCTGTTGATTCAGTTCCAGTACTTTCAAGGTTTTGGTGCCTGCTGGAGCATAATAATGCCTCAGGAGCAAAACAAGGGATTTTTTTCACAGATTTTAAAGAAGTTGTGACTTTTCTCAGTTTTATAAGAGCTTCTCAGGAATTCCAGAATTAACTCTTTCATGTTATCATACACCCAAACTGAGAACCCCCTTTGTTCCCTATGCCAATCATCTTTTTAGGGTTGAAGGATTGCTACAGTTCATGTATACCACAAGCTCTTGATTCATGGGAATGTGTTTAGCTTTGCTATGCTCAGACTGTGCAAAAGCTTCCACTTGGCCTGAGTTGTAATTATTGTCTTTTGATTGAATGAATGGATTTTGCAGTAGCATAGCTGATATTAATGCACTCGAAACACATGAATCTGGAGGATCTGATATTCCAGAAGATATTTGAGTAAGCTGAGAAGTGAGGCTGATGTTTTACTCTTCTATTTCATGGCAGGTTCAGTAGTAATTATTTACACTGATGAATAGAGAAATGGAGCAAAATGTTCTGCCCCGGGCTTTTTCTGTAACTTTGAGGCTGAGCAAAATAACTACTGTTTCTTTTTCATGAAGAGCAATGCAGAGGATGTGACAAAATACGCCTGAGGAATAAGGTGGTGACAAGATCCTATCCATGAGGAAACCAGCAGGAATCAGGGTAGGATGTTCCCCAGGGGGCCGATCAGTGCAGCTCTGCTGACTCCCAAAAGCACGAGCCAGTTCAGGAAGCCTGATGATCTGGCCCTACCTACTGAAAATGTCTTCCCAAAAGAATGATCCTCATTTTCTTTTTTCTCATGAGAAAGTCATCTACCAGAATGCTCCCAATAACCCCCACCAATAACCAAGCAACAAACTCCAAGAAATACCCTTTAAACAGATTGTGATGGCAACAGATGTGCTGTAACTAAATACTCCAATAAGGGAGGCATTACCAGATGAACAAACATTTGCACGCTTCCCATGTAAGCCAACTCCCCAAATGCTGGGGTTTAGGTGAAACATTCCTTGAACAAGCTATTCCCAGTTATCCACTGCAAGGTTTCTGAAGGGGAAATGGCCTGTTGGGTCACGTGGAGGGTTTGTGCCATGCTCACATTGTACTGCCCTAAGTAGTTACAGCATCATTCAAGGAAGCAGAACCTACCAGAGCCGGGGTCTTCAAATGTCGCCGAGCAGCTGCTCTCTTTGCTCTTCTCTGAAACACCTGGCGTTGCTCCTGGGATGCTGTCTGAGTGTAACCCTGCTGACAGATTATGGCAACTGATACCATCCTTGTTCTGTTTCCTTTGATCCGTCCTCACAAAGTACAGCTTGCTCAAAACAACTGAAGGAAGCAGAAGCCGTCAGTTTTCTTGAAATTATTTTTTGGGCAAATCTATACATTGGCTCTGGAGGTTGCTTGTGGAAATAAACCCAGGAATGCTTTAAAATTTGATACTCCTCAAGAACTGTTTTGAAACTTGGTTCATTTCTAATTGAAGTGAAATCTGAAGCCATGTGAGGGTTTTGATAAGTTCAGCTTTTGTTGCAGGAACAGTTCTACACAAGTTCTTTCATCTCAGGGCTGGCTGCTATTGTACCATTTTACATTATAGTTTCTAAATTCACCCCACACAATCACATTGACTTCAGAGGGAATTTTCCTAGAACAAGGAATTAAATAGTCTTCAGAATTAGTTCCCCCATGAATTCAGAATATTAGATATCCGCTCAAGTTATGTTACATGCTGTCAGTTTTTCACCTGTTAAAATTCTTGGAGCAGATGCAATAAAAATTCTCCAATCTTGATAAGAAAAGTTACAGGTAGTTTGAATTCTCTGCAGAAATCTGGGAGTTTGGCTGGAGTTTGGGAAAGCTGCTCTGAGGTTCTCTTTCAGAAAGGAATTTTTTGGGCTAAGCTCCATATTTCACTGCTGTCAATTTTGCATGACTCTGGTGTTATGCATTTAAATAAAGAGAAATAACACCTTTTTTTGGTGAATTATGAGTAAATAATAAAGGACAGACCAAACAACAAAAGCACAGCCCAGCATGGGTATTTGACCTTGAAAGAAGACCCACAATAATTTATTTACGTGTTTGGTTCTGTGTATGTGATGAAAAAGAAAATGTAAGGAGTATATAGGAAAATTGGGGATGGGATTTTCATTAGCTGTACAAAATTGCAGGAATACATCTTATAACACCCATGTTCCTTCGTATGGAAGCAAACTTTAGGCTTGAAACATTTTTAGTCTTTCTTGGCTTTTCTAGATGTGCTTATCAGTCAGTGTAAGTGAAATCCTAAAGCCAGCAGGGGGGACATCATGACAGACTTCACATGTGCCCACTGGACCTTTTTCTTTCATTTTTCTAACTTGAAGATAAACTGATTAGAAATTATTGTCATTCGCCTTGATCCTGCCTGTGAAGTATTTTCTTTTCAGGTTTTTTTATCCTATGATTTTTTTGAAAAGGCACCTTTTCTCTAATCAAATACTTCTGACAAGCCACGGATTATTTCAATATTAATTCACAGTTTTTATCTATCAAATATATTTAATAAATACTTACTTTTGAGGCTGTGTTCACAAATAAGCTAGAGGTCCACATGTATCTGTCTTTGATGCATAAGTTTCCCAATTTCTGATGATTAAGTCAAGGAAAGAGGAGTTTATTAGAATTTTCTGCAATGAAGTGAAGTTTATTTAACATTTTCTAGCTGAGTGCCGTGTATATATACTATACCCTTCTGAATTGGCATTCTTTAGGCAAACTAGAAATGCATCTTTGTGGTATGGTTGGTTTCTAGAAAGCATAAATTCTATGGATGCGTTTTGGTTTTCTGTTTCAAACTGTGTGGTGCCAAATACGTGGCTGGTTTTTTTCAAGAAATAAATCAGGTACTCTGAAAGCATCGTAACCACATCACCTTCAAAATGCTTCAAGTACTTCCTCTCAAATGGTTGAATCTTGGCTTCCAGCAAGGTAACAACCCTTTTTTATTTTTTTTTTTTTTTTTTTTTTTGGTTCTCTTATGTTTCCCCCCTACCTTTCCTGGGCAATATGGGTATTTTTTTTCTCTTTCCCTAAACCAGGCATACAGCACATCCTTGTTTTGTCAAGGAGAAGCCCAAGGTATTAACACAGCAGTGAGGCTGAAGTTTCACCCCTGGGGTTCCCCCGTGGGCAGTGTGGCAGTGGAATTTTAGCTTGGGAATCCTCTAGAACATAATTTGGCAGCATACACAACAGTTCCTAATTTTATTTCGAAGTAAGCACTCCAGATCATGACTTTAGTTCTTCATTGGTTGAGCTGCTATAGATGAGTTTGTTCACGTAGTTCTGATTAAAAATGTGCAAACTTTGGTTTTGGCATAATTTGCCTAATCCAGCTGTCAGTGAAAATCCTCCCTTATGGTAATAGGTAGAACACTGAAGTGAAATGCGTTTTTTGCGATGCAATATTGTGACAGAGCATGTGATGAACTGGGTGGTGTGTGGTGCAAACAAGTGGGGAAAGTGAAGTGCTAGACTGATACTCAAAATATATTTTTAGTCTTGACTATCTCCTCTTCCTCTGCAGTATGAAATGACATGATTTATCATCTCAAGCTGTCCTGTGTAGACCTGGGGAACAGATAATGCCCCATGGAAGCTAAGGTTTCAGATAAAGCCATGTGATCTCAGCAGCCAGCACATAATGAAAAATACTAAATATTGCAGAAGCCTTCAGCTAGGAATTCTGCAGGGCAACTTTTGGTCATTTGGGGTGTTGCTTCCCCAGGACTTAGTGTCCGTGTATGGTGCTTCTCATGATGGAGAAAAGATTGAAGACAGATAAAATGTCAAGATTTGTTATGTCCAGTATCTAGCTTTCTGTTTCCAGCATTTTTAAAATAAATACTGTTATTGTTCAAGGTCAGCATAAATCGTCAATGTACTTAATTGATTCTGGAGTGAAATACTAAATTCAGGATGTGTATGTGTGTGTGTGTATAGAAAAAATGGATTGCTGATATTTGCTGCTGATATTTATCAAGCAAGGTTGGTTTTTGTCACACCTTAAGTTTTGACTATTATTCTGTAAACCTACTTCAAGGAAGATATTTCTGTCACAGATTCATGATGAGCTAGGTTGACTCACTGATTGAATGTGAGCTAGGAAAGGATTATCCCTTTGTTTTCCATGGCAGAGAAAACAAGAGACAGAGTTGCAGTCTCAGAGCACAGCAGAATTTTTTGTAATAAAATGACTCTATGGAGAAGTTGGGGAATCATTGACCTAAGAAAGAATGAAGCAACCTTTTCAGAAAACGTTATGGGGCCTGGTGAATTTGAGCTCTGGTTATTGCAGGATTCAATATTTGCATTGGAATAATCGTGGAGCACTGTGATGAAAGCACGAGATGAATGCATGACTCTATTTCTGAATGAGAGCTGGTAGTTTTCTGAACAAATCAAGTAAAAATAAGTTTATGTGCTGCTTGGAGTCAGAGGCTGCTAGAAAGCATCCAAAACAAGTGGGAAATAGTGTGGCTCTCTACCTGTGGGATTAAGGCTCCTCCTAATAATGTTCCCTTAAACCTACTGCCTGTTGGATGTGTCAGAGTTCATCAGTTCACTTCCCCCAGCTTTGTCAAGCTTTGATGGTGAGATCACAAAACCAGTTCAGGTATTCGAAGAGCATCCTAGATATGGTTTAATAAGCACAGATATTTGTTGTTTGGTCAAAAAAAAGGGCTCCCAGTGCAACAGAAGAAAGCCTATATTTGGTAGTATATGAAAATTTATCTCTTGTAATCCCATTTGTGACTGCTGTTTTCTTTTTCCCCAGCACAGGTGTGATGCATCCCAAGGCAAAGTGTTATTGAATGTCTTTCTGGCTATTGAACACTTCTAAACTGAGGCTGTGCATGCTGTTTGACCTGCACAGTAGTGCTTAAATTGTGCAAATTATGGCACGGCTGGGGAGCTGAAGGCCTCATGGTGCCAGATGTTCAGGAGGCTTCTCATCTTTGTAAGAATTTGGTGAACCCTTCAAGAACAAGAGCATAATAGGTCATCTATTCTGATTTAATATGAGTTTATTGTGAACAAGTGGCAAATGAGATGAACAGAGCAGCCTGGGCACTTCAGGTCTGTAATGGGAAGTGCTGGTGCTTGCAGTGTCGTTTCCATCTTGGTGAGGATGGTTGGGAACTTCAGATCTTGTACTTTTTGTGCTCCCTGGAGACACCTCCATTCACTGGGCTGGGGTGGAAATTAAATTATACCAATGTAAAAAAAAAAAAAAAAAGGTTGTTTTTGGTTTTTTTTTCCAGTTTTCAACAGCCTTGATACTTGATCTCATTTGTAGTCAAAGAGTAGCAGAGAACAGTGTTAACTTCTTTTTCAAAAGACATTTGGCTAAAAAGAGGTTTTGTCTTACTGGTGCAGTGGATTTTGCTAAGCAACAAAAGCCTGAACCATACAAAACAAACTCCTGCATCCCAGTTCTACCTGTGAGTGGATCACTTCAGCAGGGACTCTTTCATGTGGCTAAAAGCAGTGTCCCTCTGTCACAATACACACTGGCATGGAGTTCTTGCACATTAAGAGCCTTTAAAAGCACCGAGAAAATGGTGTTGAAAAAAGAAAATTATGTCAGTGTTTTGGGCTCTGGAACTTTCTTTTTGCTCTCTAAGTTCTTTCTGATGCTCCTGTAATTGGAGCAGGCAGGGAATAGGTGTCTGTGATCTTTTCTCTGGTCAATACCACTAATGCTGACTACAAGGATGGTGAAACATTTAGTCCTTGCTCTCATTTCCCTTTTCTCTTTGTTGTACTTCCTATGCCTGGGGAAAAAATGCTAAATCCTCACCCAGTTTTCTAAAAGCGTCTGATCATTTGTGCAGAACTGGTTACTGTTAGAATCCAGCCTTCATTAGGTGAAAAACACATTAAAACTTTTTAGTATGGGAAGCAAGTGACTTAATGGTGAGAGCTGGGTGTCTCCTAAAGTGTCTTGGGTTTGTCTTTGAAAATACCCTTGAGGGAAGAGAAAAAAATAGCCATTAAAAAAAAAAAAAAAAGAAAAAAAGGAAAAAACCATAAGATGAATGATTGTGTGGTGCTGGTGAGCACAGCTGCTCTTTCTCTCGATGTGTGTGCATAACTTGGGGTAGAAAGTGGGTCTGGACTGTGCGAAATTATGATTAAATGAAGTGCCCTTCTTGTTATTTCCAATGCAAGAAGATTTCATTACTCTATTGATTTACAGTGATTAATGTTTTCTTTCTCTCTCTTTTTTTTCCCCTTTCTTATTTTTCTTTTAGACTGTATTGTCAGAAGAGTGGCCATTCACAGCTGCTTATTGATCCTAACCAGGGCTGAAAGATGATTGAGTGCTGTGACTTTTTGGGTCCCATTGTTTCTCCTTGTGCTCTGGTGGAAAAACGATTAAAAGTATTCCCAATAACAACATCTCTGGATGTTCTTTTGGTCTTTGAATATATAGGGATGGAGATGGAAATGCCAATGACTGCCTGACAGCCAATCTAAGATGAATGCTCATCATTTTATGAGACAACAATCAGCTGTAAACATGCAATCTGCTTCTTTAGGATAAGACAGAAGTATTACTTTAATCTGTAAAACTGCAGACATACGGTAATAAAGGATTATTAACACAGGAAAGATTTAAGGATTTGGCCATACTGTAGTTTGTTTATGGTAACCAAACTCCTAGAAACATGTTTGATTAGCTGATCAATGAGAAGCTGTTACTGGATTTTATATTGTCCTGTCACTGGGATAATGACATTGGGGATGTAATTGGCTCTATAGTTTGCTTGATACTATACATATTTGAATCCATAACTAGGATTTAGCTTTGCTAAATATAGGCTGGTATTATGGAGCAGTGCTAAGACTGTTTTAATGTTTTGCTTCAGCGTTTTAATGAACAAGAACGGTTTTGTTTCACGCAAGTGTTTCTTCTCTCACCGGTGAAAAATGTGGACAAGTGAAAACACAGCTAATAGGCTGATGAGGGAAGTAGAGAGGATGATGGAAGTAATTATGGAATTTTAATCATTGTCAAAATAGTAGATTTTATATAATTCTGAACCGCTGTTTTAATTCAGTTGCCCTGGTCTACACAGCTCATGCTTACAGCTGACACCACTCTTGGGTCACAGGCACCTGAGTTTTCTATCTGCTTCCACCTCTGGTTCCAGAGCCTATTCCTCTCCCCTACAGGATGTTTTGGTCACTGGATACCTGTGGATTTGAGGGCGTTAAGCACTACTTTCTTACTCCTGAGATACATTGTGAAGTGACAAGGGGAAGTTCTCCTGGCTGGTGGCCATGTTTTGAGGGATATTTAGGAATGACGATCTGTGGCCGATCACAGGCATTGCTTTGGACTTGGCTCATGGGAGTTGTGTAAACTTTTTGCAGGGAAGAAATCAAAGAATAAGGTTTCCCTCTCCCTTTTCCTAACCCAAAAGTAAACAGCAGCCAGAACTTGAATAGTTAAGAAGTAATGTGTTTATGTGCTTTGTGCTACAGCTTCATTGTAACAGGAATGATCTTTCCATGTAGGAGTCAGACAGTGGAGGCTGCTGCTTTTCCAGGGAAAGCTAGAGCTCTGGAAAAACTCTTCAATTGCCCCAAATCTGTGCACAGAAAATGTTCTTGGTCTTTTTCTTCTGCTGACACTCTGTTAGGCATTGGATATTAATTTAAAAACCTCTGTGTGCTTACTGCAGTGTGAAGAGAGTGAGCAGAAACTCTGTGGGTCTGTTATTCTGCAGGTTCCTCCAGTCACAGGAAAACCTTCCTTAGGAATTTTCTCTGTAGGTGCAGTGGAAGGATCATGAGCAGAGAGCTGCAAGGAGATGGCCATGCAGGGGTAGAGGTGTGTGGGACCTGTAAGTAGTCCAGGGGTGCAAGCCATGTAGACAATCCTGGCATTTGGGCATCTCAGTTTTACAGGAAGGAAAGCCCTGTTGTTCCAGTTAGATGAAGAAAAAATAGTTGCTGTCTTCCTTCTGTGTGTTTTGTGTGCTTGCGTTTTTTTTTTTTTTCTCCCCACCCCCCAATTAGATTTGTTTGCCCTGCCATGGATATTTTCATGCTAGCAGAGAATATTTGGAGCTCAGGGTTACCTGAGCACAGATGCCAACAGTTGTGTTGCAATAAAACTCTGCTAGTGCCCTCGTCATAAATCACAGACCCTAATTTGGAGACTCAAATTGCAGGCATTGTCTCCTAAATTACCCTCAGCAATTAAAGTGCAATAAAAATACCTGCCATGGATTTTAACAAGCACCCTAGTCATAGTAATGCCAACTGTCTGCTGTTGGGGTGTTAAATTTTTTACCGCTATTAAATATAGCGAGCAGCATGGCTGCTGCCAGTTGTTAGGAGAAACACCAGTGTTGGCACCAGCACAGCTGTTTAGCTGGAAGTGTAGTGTTGTCTCCCCTGAGGGAAGGAGGCATTTATGAGAAGGAAAGGTGTGCTGGAGACAGCAATAGCGTTCCTCTGGCTGTCAGGGGCTGGCATGTCCTAGAACAGTCACAACAGCAGCAGAACTCAGTGCTAAATAAAAATTCAGTAAACCAAAGAGAAATTCTGACTGGAAAAAAGCCATGAAGATCATGTCCTGTCTTTTACTCTAAGCCATGCTGCTGACCACTCCATGGATGAGGGTCAAGGGGAAGATGTGGGTGAAGCAGGAAATACCAGACTTCTGCATTTTATTAAAGGGAAAAGATGCCAGGGTTTCCAGGCACAGAGTATGGAAGTTAAGAATCAAGAATGCATTCACAGCTAGAAATATTTGGCAAATCCAAAGTCTGATACTGGTAGGAAGAGGGGCTGCTTGTGAAAATGTAAAGATGCTGGCTTTCAATCCATCCCTTTAGGACAGATTTAACCAACTGGGTCTGAAGGAACTGTTTTCTGTGGAATTACTCATTCCATCCAAGAGATAGCTGTATTTCGTTGTCTTTAACTGGATGGCCCAAATTAGTGGCTTTCTTCATAAAGGACCATCTCCTTTTTTCACAAAGGACTGAAAACCAGTCAGCAACATCCCTGAAGTACAGAAAGCTGCACCATGTTTGTAATGACGTGGTTTTGATCCTTTTGAAATCTAATTCAATCAAATAGTTGTTTCTTTCAGATTTTGCATCTTGAATAGAAGTAATCTGTTTGCTATTCAAATGAATCTTTCAAACCTCGGCACGGTGGGGAGGTCTTCACATTATCTGACTCATGCATTTAACAGAGATGCTCTGAATTGTCCCATTGACTTCTCACCACTGCTCACATAAAGAATTCAGTCTCCTAAATTGCAAGGAGGTAAACAAAGTAAACAAAGACAGTCTAATGCTGGAGTTGGTGAAACTCCTATTCAGAATTTTAAATGGATGCAGCTGAGTATTTAATGGAAAAGTAGTCATATTATTAAGGAAGCAAACAAATATTTTTTACCATTAGAAACTGTCAGTCTTAAAAATTAGTGGCATATTGTGGTAAAAACACCAAACTACTCTTGTCAATGTCTCATTATTCCTTACAGTTCAGAGAAAAATTGTAGAAATAACACTTGGGTCAATATGCTGCTGATATATTTGCGTGCTATGCTTCAGATCACGTGTAATGACTTATCAAAAATTGTTTAGTTATTTGTCTTGAGTGAGTTTTATAAAGGATACACATCGATAATGTGTCCTAATATTGAAATATTTTTGCTTTTTTGTTAAATCTATGCATCATAGGTCATGCTGCTGAGGCATTAAGTTTCTATCTCCTGGCTGATTTGATTTTATTACTAACTTTTATCTGAAGGATATAAATGAGGCTGGAATTGCATTAAGCCTTCATCTGCACTGCACATTTATTTGATATAGGATAACAAAGAAGCACAGCATTTTCCCATGGCACTTCCTTATTGTTTTGCCTAGTGGAGGTGCATGATTTTTTCCTTTTGTACACACACATGCTCCTGCTGTTCTACAAGATTGCACAAAATATTTACAAGTGTCTTTTAATTAAAAGAAAGGGTTGTCAGGGCACAGCTAATGCAAAGAGTATTTGATTTTCTGCATATGTTACCTGTAGTACACTGATACCGCAAATATTTTATTGTAATCAATGCTATATCTGGCTTAGCTTTCACCTCTCATGCCCTGTAATTTGTGACAGTTTTCTGCCATGATAAAGTGAAATTTTAATTACAAAGTCAGAAGGGATTGGAGGTAACTGATATATGGTCCAAAGGAACCTGATATATATCCAGGTAACTGATATATATCCAAAGGAATAGCTTTCCCTGAAGATGGAGTCAAGCGAGCATTTCAATGTTGTCCTTAAGTCTGATGATCACCGTTTCCCTTTAAAGGATCAGATTGTTGGGATGTGCCTTCAGTGACACTTTGTAGTCCGTGGACAATGCAAGATGGGCAGCAGAGATGCTTGGCTGGCCTGAGGGAGGCAGAAGGCCAGTTCTCGCTGGGTCTGATTGAAGAACTTTAAACTGTTGTCTGACAAAATCTTCACTAAAATGAATATTTTGATTTTTTGGCTCCTCGATGGAAGATTTTTTTTCCACCAACATTACTTTGTCCCATTTCATATATTACATTTTTCCCAGGGTAGAGGGAAATGAGGGAAAGATTTCTCAGTGAGAAGAATAATAATTTCCTAGAGCAGCAGCAAAATCGAGAAAAGTGTGAAAATCTTATTGTGTAAACCTTAGGGAATAAATGATGTAGGGATAAGTTTGTTGAACAAGTGCCAGTATTTGCTTCTCCCACATGATGCCATAGCATTGGTACCTTTTAGATTGTTACAAAAAGGTCCCTTCTCACAAGTAACAAGCAGCAGGATGAGAAGAAATGGCCTCAAGTTGCACCAGGGGAGGTTTAGATTGGATGTTAGGGAAGATTTCTTCACTGGAAGGGCTGTCAAGAATTTTGGAACAGGCTGTCTGGGGAGGTAGTCTGGGTCATTATCTCTCAAGTTAACTAAAGGGTGTGTGTTTGAAGCTATCAGGTTTAGTGGTGGACTTGGCAGTGCTGGGTTAATGGTTGGACTTGATCTTTGAAGTCTTTTTCAACCTAAATGATGCTGTACTCCTATGATTTAAAAAGAAAAAGAAGGAAGGAAACAACTTTCATTTTCTGACTAGAAAATTCTGACTGGTTTGGATTAAAATTGTGGAGGAGGGGGCACCTTGATGTCCTGCCTTTCAAGACCAGGCTTTTTGTAGCCCAGGCAGTTTATTCTTGCCATTATGAGTGAGATTTGCATAAATGATGTAACTTAAAAGTTAAATCCAGCTTCTTAGCGAAGTGCTTAGGCTATAAATAATGAATGAACTTCAGATGCTGTGGTTTGACTACTGACAGGTCAGTAGGACTGGAAGGGGGGAACCAGCTTTTGAATTTGCAGGATTTGTAGCTGCCTGGGTGTGTTTATGTTGTATAGGCATGGTGGCTGCATGATATCAGTCTTAAGTTATTTTGTAAGAACTTGCCCAACATATAGGATGTGTTCACTTATAGTCCATTTGAAACTGGATTTGAAATTCTGATAAATGTTGGAGCTGGATTTGGATGCTGAATTCTTGTATTCAGCTGAGTCAGTCAGATGAAGTCCCTCTGGTACCTGATCACCACATCACTGTGCAGCTCCCTGCTGGGCACAGACAAAGCAAATTCAGCTTGGTTATTGTACTGTACAGTACAGCATAATACAGCTCAGCTTGGGGCTGGGTGGGATGTCCTCGTTCCCTGTGAGTCACCAGAAACTGTCCCAGCCCCTCCAAGGTCATTTATCCAGTTTGTGTTGCTGCTGACTCCAGATCAGTCTGACTGCACCCACCTCTGCGTGGTGCAGGTGCCTTCCTGTGAGGGAGTAGCTCTAAACATTCACTGCACCACACACTCAGCAATTAACATTTTTTGAGCCAAAACCAGTTCATTGAAAAGGTCTTAAGCTTCTCAAGTGTTCTCTAATCTAAGCTGGAGGTTGTTGGCTTCCCAACTTGATTTCCCACTGGGTTCGTCCTCAAGAAAAGCCAATGCCAAACAGCAAAAGATTTTTGATCTGAAACTTTGTAGTTTGGAAGCTCCTTTCAGATCTCTTTATGTATCAGCAAAGGGAGCTCACAATATGACAGAAAAACTGCTTTTATACTTTGCCAGAAGTAATCTTGGCATCTGAAACTGATGTGGCTTTAGTCTTAGCTTGGATGGAATTCATTCCTGCTTCTGGTAAAAAAAAAAAAAAAAGATATAATAAATATTTACACTGCAACAAGAGGATAAAATACAAACGTTGAGATTCATATCCTCCCTCTTTTCCAGCTGAAAGAGCTCTTCACCTTCCTGTGCATAGAAAGCCATTCACCGTCTTCTTTTACTTCTTGTACAGTGTGGGTATGAGTGTGTGTGTGTAAATATATATATACATATATATATCAAATTTAATAGTATTTGAAAACTTTTTCACGTCATAAATTTGTTCTTTTTTTTGGTTCACCACTAAGCAGACAGAATTTGATCATGGTGCTGCTGCTGTGTTCCTGCCTTTTGTGTGGTCTGACTGGTTAACACAGGCAAGCAACACCATGTGAGTGCTAAAATGTTCAGAGAAGAGAGAAAAGCCCAATCTGGTGAGGCAAGGGTGGGTGGTAATCCAACCTATTGGCCTGTGGTTTATTTTGCCTTTTTATTTGTCACAGTGATATTTTGTCACTGCTGCAAGAGGATTCTCTTTGGTGCAAAACTTTTTTGTCACAGCATCCCTCAAGCTCCCCTAAACGGTGGCAAAAGAGGAAGTATTTCTTCCTGGCTGGTTACAGTGGCTCCTCTGCCTTCTGTGCTTCCATTAGGCTGCTTTGCAGTTATTTTACCCTAGGGACACTAAAGCACCTCCAGGTCTCACATGTGTTTGTACTGCAAGTCTGTGCCAAGGATTCTCTGTGCTTGACCATAGGGACAAGGCTGTAAAACCTGTCTTTGTGCTGGGCATTGGGCTAATTTTCCACAGTAAGAGGTACATCTAGGAATCACAGCACCAAGTCATACTGAATTCTAACCTCTAATCTCTAGCACCAGTCTGGGGGGATGTTTTGGGAAAAGGGTTTGGTTTGAATTGGGTCAATTTTCTTTTTGCAGGGTGGTGGTGATGTTTTGAAGTGCTGCTCTCCTTTGGGAAGGTGAAAAGGGGTTCCTGAGTTTGCCAAAGCAAAAAGAAGAAAGAGCAACAAGTTGGTGATACTTTCATGAGAGTTTCAGACCTGGTGCCTGTCCTTGCAGCTTCCTGTCTAGAATTTAAAAGCAACTTCTGCAGTTGTTGCTTCTGCCTTCAGTTCTGTTTTTGCTTTTCCACAACATAATTAAGGTGGCTGATGTGCAACTCTCATTTCTCCCCATCTCTGCTTCTATAAGATAGAAGCTGATTTTCATTTGCCAGTAGCTTATGTCTCTTTGTGCTAAACTTTTTAGTTCTGAGATTTATGCAAGCTTTTTTTTGAGGAGTCAGATGAAGTTTATGAAGTCTGGCTGGTACAAAGAGATGTCACTAGTAATTTCTTGTAACTTCCTCTGACTGTCTACTACTAGGGTATTTTGTGCTTTTCCTGGTGGTATTAATTCCACCAGCAACTCAGAGTGGTGTCAATGGCAACTGACATAATTGGCATTTTACATTCTGTGGGCTTCCAAATGTAATTTGCTGAAGCTTTTGCTCTCCTTTGTGCAGCAGGTTTACTTTATCCTGCACTTGATTTGCTCTTCCTCCTCTGGCTCACCTGCTTGCAGGTGAGACTTGTTTGTTGGGAACTGCATCTCATTTCCCAGCACAGCTTTTCTCACTAACAAGCATTGTTTCTGTTCCTCCTGCGTGCTTTCTTCCCGGGAAACTTAGGGAAAGAAGGTCTGATTGGGGTGACAAAGCAGGCTGTGTGTGACCCAGCTACCAGAATGCCTATGGGTACAGTGTTTGATGTCTGAGGCTGTATTTTTGCATTGTGTCTGGGTGGGTTGGAAACTTTTAAGTGCAGCCTCTAGCAGAAGAAAGGTGGTTTCAAAGCTGTTGGATAATTAGGACAGAAATTCTGGATTATATTCTCACGGCAGTGGATATTTCATATGCTGAACATATTGGTTAAAGCTTGGGGCAATATGATTTAATCCTGAACAGATTCTGAAAAATGCAAATACGTGAATTCTTACTCTTCTTTGCCTCTCACTTTCTATATTGTTAAATGGTTTAAACAACTATTACCTGTTCTCTGATTTCAAGGTGAAGTAAATCTTTATTTTGGATTAAAAATGCATTGAAATGAAGACTTCTTGCATCTGAACAATTTTTTCCTCACAACCATGGTAAGTTTCTAAACTAGAGCACAGTAATTAGGTTTATTGCAATATGTCTTGTTGTAGACTTATTTAAGTTTCTAACATAGGGATCTAATTTTGTATTTGATGATAGAGAGAGAAGATATATAAAAAGGTCTTACACTTTTTCACTGCTCTGTTACTGGAAGATGGTGAAATAAAAATCAAATCACCCCAAGTGCAAGGATGATGTGCAATGGGTAATATTCCCTTTGGCCTCAAATATTTTACACAGGGATTTTTTAGATGTTGTTGAAAGTGATGCATAGTAATTAAAATGTAATGATTTTTCCCTTCCAAATAAGCATATACATCCTATCAAAAGGCAACTGGATGATTGTAGGTAAATTAATTTTCTGCATTCAGATGTGCTATCTTCTCCCTGATTCATACGTTGCCATAGCAACAATTGACTTCACAAGGCCTGAGTTGGCTCCCAAAGAAATATGAAACGTCCTGGTTTATATTTTTCTGGTGTAAGTCGTGGAGATGACTTCAGCAGCAGTAGCTGATCCTTATAGTATGGTTTTTCCTTTTTAACTTGAAGATAATACAGTTTGTTCCCGAAGCTGAATGTATTCCCTTTCTTCTGTGTTTATGATTTTAGAGTATTTTTATAAGTGTGACCAATTGAGATTGTTGCAGAATGCAAAACACAGATGTTATTTCTAAAAGGTGATTCAAAATTAATAGTTTTAAAATAATTTTTTTTGTAATTTTAAGATATGTATCCACTTTGTCAGTCTCAAAACCAGACATTAAATGGCAAAAAAAATACCATGAAAGGTATCAGCAAAAATAGTTTTAGTATGAATTAAAGGAAGGGACACCTTCCACTAGATCAGGCTGCTCAAAGCCCCATCCAGTCTGGTCTTACACACTCCCAGGGATGGGGCATCCACGACTTGGGAACTCCTGTTTCAGTGCCTCACCGCTCTTACATTAAAGACTTTTTCCTAATATCCAATCTAAACCTACCCTCATTCAGTTCAAGGTAATTCCCCTTTGTACTATCACTGCATGTTCTTGTGAAAAGTCCCTCTCCCCCAGAAAAGCAAATAGGTCACAGTCCTGGGGCAAAGAACACAGAAATGAGAATAAAATAAATACTCTTGATTTAGGTGGTTAAAATTTACTTTAGTACATTCTTGGATTAAAAAAAACATATTAAGGGTCATCTAATGTTGTACTAAAAGCATAAATTAAATTTCATATATGTATATACATGTTCTTTCAATAATTTAACTATGTAGTGGATTTACAAAACAAGGCTTGGCCTCTCACTATCATTTAAAGAAGGTGTCTAATGTATCAGTGTAAGTTCTGACCTTTCAATGTGAACAAAATGTGATCTCAAGGAAAGACCTTTTGAAAGTCAAGAGTAAAATCCTCATCCCACTAAAATGTAATATTTTCATCTGGAGTGCATGCAATGAGGTAATTTTTTTTGCTCTTTGTAGGCCTTCAAGAAGCCCTCATTGAACTGTGTAAATAAGATAACCTAAGGTGTCACACACTCTGAAAAATCACAAGGTAATACATATTTTCGGAGTTTGATATTTTGTGTTGTGTGTGCATTAAATTTACCAACTTTATAGAATTTTTTTCCCCTCCCCCTCCATGAGTGAACAGTGAATCACATGATTGACCTTGATTCTTCCTGGGCTGCACTACAGCAACAGGATTTTCTTGTTAAAACGTATTTAACCATCAAGTGATACAGGAGCCAAGTGGAAATGTACCTCAGATTACTTAGTTGATGGTTACATGCCCATGTTCACAGAAAATGGCATTATCCAGGAGGTATTTCAAGCTCCTTTGCATCCCTCATGGAAATAGGCTGAACCTGTCATATATTATGAAGCAATGACCTTGTATGGAATTTAAGTATGCATTAACAGGGTTGAGGTTTTTTTACAGCTTTTCACCAATTATTAACAGAAATAATTTAATTGAGTTCTAGAGGAGATTTTTTCCATTAACTGGTCATTATGGAATTGTAATGGATACTTTAATTAGGCAGTGTTTTGAGTGGGAATATTTAACTAAATGAAAATTGGGACAAATATGTTCGCCATGCTCAGCAGCACTTACTAGAGGCTTATTGTGCATCCCTAAACTGCTCAGGAAACAAAAGTAAGTGAGGAAATTTGGTTGAAATATTGGGTATGACTTTTATAAGTCTCTCCTGAGATAAGACATTGAGATAATATGCTGGTTTTTGAATTCTGAAACCCCTCTGGTCTGGTCGCCCACATCCCCCCTGCTCCCAGTTGGAGGAAAATGTTTCACTGCTTTCCAGTCAAAATTCCCAGATGCTTTTTTGGCCATGAAAAGCTCTCAGGCTGATGTTTACTTCCAACCTGCGAAGAAAAAGAGTATGTGAGCATTGGAATTTCAATGAAATGAAAACTTTGAGTTTGGGTCGGGGTCTTTTCACTTGACATTACAGCTTTCCAATAACGCAGGTGAAAAAGCTTATTATTGTTTTAATTTTTTCATTTTATCTGTGCCAGGAATAATTTTGAAATTCCTAATTGGGTTTATGTCTTTTTTACATAATGTACTTTGGAACCTTGAGCAGTAAATTTATAGCTGGATTAAAATAAATTTTTCTCAAATTTTTTTTATTTGTCAATATCTTGTAATATTCTTAGTATCCCATGCCTCTCTGTGAGGCTGTGAAGGATAAAAAGCTTTATTTACCTATTCTAAAGGGTTCTGCCTTCGGGTACCTTTTACCTTTTCCATTAAGTCTGTCATCCACTACAAAAAAATAAGATGGGGATCCATATGGCCAAGGGCTTAATATCCCTGCAGGAGGCCAAAATAAACAATTAAGAAGATGATATCAGATTGCAGAAGTATCCAACTGTGGGACAGAGGTGACCTCTGGGATAAATCTGCTGGTCTGTACAGCAGCTTTTCTCTTCCACTGGCCCTTCAGCTAATGGTACAGAGTGGGTTTTGGAAGTAGGAAAGTTTTTCTGGACTCAGACTTTTCTCCCTGCTACTTTCTTTCCTGTGGGCACTGTGTGTATTCTCCTGCTTTGCTGGAGGGATAATTTATTACCCATGAAGCAGATGCATAAGGATGGCAAATTAAAATCACATAGGTAATCCCAATTCTGGAATTGCATATTTTTTCAGAGCCCAAATCTACCAAGGCAGTATTCTGCTGAAGTAACTTTTTGGTGTTTTATATACCAAGCAATGATTTATTTTTACAGGTATTTGTTGTCACTGCACTGATGATTTATTTTCTTCAGCTGGCGATTCCCAGAGGGCCACTTGCCATGTGATAAGGGGAGAAAGGGCAGGCAGCAGAACTGGGACGGAGCAAGCCTCCCAGGGTGTTATAATAGTCCCATTTGTTTAGCAGTTATGTGTCCAGTTGTGGTTCATTAATTTTGATGGTACCTGGCCTGCTTCTTTCTCCTGCCAGCTTCCCAAGAAAAGAAATTGATTCAATCAGGGTATTGGACTACGAGTTGTGTATTGAAAGTTTATTGAAACAATTCTGTGTCACCTCCCCCCCTCCCCCTTGAACTCCCTTATTTTTAGGGTATCTGTAAAGTATAAATTTCCCATCAGAATTTTGTTTGTCTAAAAAGATTTTGTGCTATCAGGTTATAGAAGTGTTTTGTGTTTGTTTGTTTTTTTCCTGCTGGCATATTTGCCCAGAAAAAAAGATGAAGTTTGCATGCTGTTTGCAGTAGGATTCGTGAACAGGAATAATTAAAAAAAAAAAACACCAAGCTAAACGAGTGTTCAATTTCAGTTTAATTACCAGCCATAGCCTTTAGACAGGAAAAGGACTGTTCAAGTCTTCTTTGCTTCTGGCAATGGCAGCATTTCTGCTTATTGTACTTTTTCAATGGCTTCGTCCAGTTTAATTACAAACCTCTTATTAGCAATACAAGGTAAGTAAGTTTTTCCAGCAAGAGATGTTCTCCAGTGGGATCTTAAAGATATTTTGGAAAGTCAATCTGCATAGAAAAAAATTCTCTCTCTGCTAGTTATTCTTTTCAGTGCATCATAAATAACATTCGTATACAGACCTGGACTCAGGGGAAGAATACTTACGTTCTAGGCTTGAAACAGAACCTGTGAGAGACAATGCCTGGATTCCGAGTGATGTCCCAAGAACTGTGTCTGAAGGGGGCCTGCCTAGGGTAGGTCCTGTCTCCCTCTCAGGATCCAGGCTGTGCCCAGAGAGTTTCTGGTCTGAGAACCTCAATTCCAGCATTCCAGTTTGGGCTGTGGCAGCACAGGCAAGGTGACTCACTGTGCAAGTTCATTTCTGGAGTCTCTTTGACTCCATAAATGGCACAACTGGGGAATAAAGAAAGGTCAATGGCCAAACTGTGATATCAGGATGCGTGACAACAGGATCTTTTCTCTCTCTCTCAAATGTAAAATACACATGAAATAAAGTCTTGGGCTCTTTCAGAGAATGACTGATTTCATTCAGCTGGGACTTGTCTGTCATAAACCCATGAAAATACATTATCCATGCTTCTATTTTTTCACAGTTCAGTGCTGCTAAAAAAGCAGGGGTTTTATTTTGGTTTCTTTCTTCCAAATTGTTTAACTGACATTTTTTCTTCCTTCTTTTCTTCTCTGTCTGCTGCATATCCTGTCATCATAGTCCCATCTCCCCCTCCCATCACCTGTCTTAAAAAGTTTTCCAAACTGAATGATGAAGGTGGCTTGAGGATTTTTCCAGTTACAGATTCTAATAGTAACCAAGGTGGTACCTTGACGCAGGCCATGGGACTATGGCCCAGGGACTGTGTTACCATCAACTAAGGGGAAAAAAAGATGCTTAAGCTAAATATAGGCTTAATGCTGGTAAATGATTATGCAGCCTAATATGTGCATCAGTTTTACATAAGAGTTGCTTGAACATAAAAGTATTAAGGGAAAGCTTTTGTATCACTTGCATCTCTTTGCAGTGCCATTGTTATTGCTGTAAACGCAACGGGAGAATCTCTTAGCTGGAGAGGTTGTGTGTTTTGCAGTTGTAAAGGAATAAGCCTTTCAGGACATCAGTGCTTCCCTGAATAAAGCTATGTATTCGCTTGTGAGGATAATTTTAGTGATTAAAATGTAATTAGTGGCTAAATAGGTAAGAGTGAAATAGAAATCTCCATGGTATGAGAGGTTTCTGACTGTTCGAAGGGTGTTAATCCCATTGGGGAGTTTGGGGGAATAGAAAAATAGCAATAGTAATTATCTAATTAATAGGCATCGGGGTCTGCTTTCTGTAACTGCTTTCTGACTGATATGTTGCAGTTATTGGAGGCAGAAACATAAGGGTAAACTTGCAAGTAGAGCAAGGCACAATTAAAACTGAAAATTGAGACCTGCAACATTAATTAGAAGATCATTAACTACCACTCACGATAATGTGCCTTCATGTCTTTCCTTCCTCCTGCTCTTCCCCCTCTTGAAAAAAGTATGAATTCCAATTTATCATCACTTCATGAAGGAAAGTGCAATTATGTTTTGCTTCCATGTGATCTCATGATGATCTGGGGATTGAGAACCCTGTTTAATTTCACTCTTACGAAGTCCAATGTGTCCTTATGGCTAAAGGGGGATGAGAAATCAAGAAAATGGAGACTGCCTAAAAGGAAATGTTTGAGGAGAGGTTTTGGATAAAGAAGAAAATACTGAGTCTCTGTCAATATAAAGATTAGATTGGGGCTGTTTTCTCAGTAAGCATGATTTAAACATGATTAATTTAATTTGAAAAAGACTGAAAGAGACAGGCAGGTATGGCCTCAGAATATACAGCCAGCTGTCTTCAATTCAGTGAAAATGCACTCTACAAGAAGGGATGTGAAAATTGAGGCATTTGCAAGACTTGGGAAATATAAGAGGGGAGATTTATTACCAGGAACTACAAATCAAAGTAATTTCTGATTCATCCACAGCTGGCAAGCACAGCACCTATTATTTCTGATAATACACGCTTTCATTTCACGGACAATGCGAGTATTTAGCTTTCAGGTTTTCAAGACTCTTCATTAACAGCAATGAAGGTAAAATTGAGTAAAAAAATCACTTAATTTGTTGTTTTTCATTTGGTTGGCAAAAAGACAAACAAAGCACTACTCCTGCTTGGAATGACAACAAGCTTTCTTCGTTCTCTGAATTGTTGATAATTAAGAGAATAAATGTTCTGAGGGTTATTGTGATTCTGTGTAGGTTACTGTGACTGGGGTTTGAAAATATTTTGACTTCTAAAGAAGTTTTCAAGTAAAGGAGTCTTTTGGTTTTGTGGTTTTTTTTTTTTTCCTTAAGATGGGAAGAAGTTGCACATCTTATTTAGTGTGAAAGCTGCTGGGGGTCTTTGTTTGTTTTATGTTTTTCATTTCGTTGTTTGCTTGGGTTTTTTTAATGTTACAAGGCTGGTGAAATTGAAAATATTCCCCGTCTCTTGGTGAATCATTATCAGATACAGAATATTCTGCCTCTGACATGAACAGTTGCCACCACCAAAAATAGATTTAGGGGACATATGGCTTCCCATTGGAAGGCACTTTCTCCAAAAAAGAGTTTTGATCCCCTTCAAGAGGGGATGTTCCTTTAAGGTACTTCTAAATTGTTGCTTAGATGGCAAAATGTGTTGCTGTGTGGTGAGACCTCGGTTGCTGCTGAAAGTCCAAATGATTTTTGTGTTTCAGAAGGATCAGGGTTTGGCAGTGCCTAGTCACATCTTTGAGGACTGGGGACACCAGATGCATAAGTGGATTAGGAAATTCCACCTTTGACACAGAGGAATCTCATTGCTGGACCTTGTAAGTGTTGTCTTTGCCATCTAAATGAAATACTACAAGCTGCCAGCTACCAAAGATGGCCATCAATTGTCATTTCTATTAATATGTGATTTGTGCAGACAGAAGTCATTATGATGATTCAAAGCTCTAATCATCATGATAATGGAGCCAAATTGCTAGGCTCCTTAAAAACTTTAAGACAAAAATCTATGCTAATACCATCTGAAAGCTGGCAGCAATTTATTATTTCTCTTTTGATCAAACTTGTTTTTTGCAGGGGGTAAAAAAGGTGTTTTAATTATGTACTTGAAAAATAGTCTTGGTATTATAAATTCAGGTAGACAATAGGGACAGTAACTTTATTACTTTTCCCCTTTAGTAAATAAAGACCACATGCAATCTAATAGGTGAACATGGTTTCATTAAAAATAGGTAATCAAGCTCTTGGAAGAATTTAATTAAATTCATTTTGTCTTTTTTTTTTTTTTTTCTTTAGGCTACTAAAATATAAAGTGGAAAAAATCTGTAGATATTCAAAATTTTAATGACCTACTTTCAGTGCTGATCTAAGTTCTTGGAATGCTCTGAAGATGTGTATCCTGCACATCTGTTTCTGCACAAGAAATATGTCTCATGGAGAGGTAGTCAACAGCTACTTTTGCTCTCAGGGCAAAAGCTCTACCGTGAGGGTGACATTTCACACTAGCCCATGACTGGCCCTACAAGTGTTCATCTGGACAATGGGAGCACTCTGCCACATCAAGGCCCTTTCTTAGCACACTTTTGTTTTTATAATTTGCTTTCTATGCATGCATTGGAACGGAAGAAGCTCCCCAGCAATGCCTTGTCCAGCCCATGAAGGCAATCTTTTTTATTATGGGACAGTAAGTCTGTTTGAGCTGAAGAACCAGTGCTTTTAGCACCTCCTTTGTGTTCGCTAGACAGCGCTCTGAAATTGCTTCTGGTTTCCTTGCAAATATCACTTAACACTTTTCTTGAGTAGCACCAGGATCTTGGCTCTGCTGGTTATGTATGATGCCGTGAGCTGCTGGCTGTCATTCAGTAAAGCACTTATGCCTTGAATAGCACATGAATTTCTAGGTAATTCTCACCCATGATGATTTCTTTCTTTCTCTCCCTGTCCTGCTTTTTTTTTCCTTTTTTCTCTCTTTTTTTTTTTTTTTTTTTAATTGGTATAGCTACCATGGGCCTTCTCTGAGGGTATATGCAACCTTTGGAAAAAAAGGTCCTTCCCCACATTTGTCAGCTGTGCTTTAGGCTTTGATCTGTACCATTTGTTCTCTCTCATGCAGCTTTTCCGAGTGTGTTCAGATCTCCCTGGGTTTTATTTTTAGCTTCCTGTTTGCGGCAGCCCAAAGAGTGTAAGCCGGTAAATATTTCCCTACCTCATAAAAATGATCTCTTGATCGTTTGTTTGCTTGAGATTTGCATCTCTAGTAAACAGCTGACTTCAACTCTGCCAGGTAAGCTGATACACACAGTTCCTTGGTTTCTGCAAGGTTTCATAAACACTATTAAGAATTTCTCAAGTTTTTTTACAGGTATTGCCAGCAACACTGATCCAAATTACTTTGCTGTGTGTTGGATGGAAATAGCATTTTAAAAAACAGAGGCAATTGTCTGCAGCAGGCTGTAGCTTCTCTGCTGGGCTTAATAAGCAAAGTTATGTTTGTCTGGGGGACTTTTTCAGAAAACGTAATTGACGAAGACAGCTTGGTTATGAGAAGCTTGGTGTATACATCAGTTTAAAAGCTTGTCACCTACTTGATGCATTAATTCAAGTCCTCTGTGCAAGCTCAAGTTCCTATTCTAGGCAGAGCATATGGTCTGTCACTTAGCACATGACACGTTTTTAGATCACCGTGAGTGCGAGGGTGCTGGCCCTGAATGCGAATGCACAGGCTTGCCCTGCAAAAGCTGGCACCAATTTATTGCCCATTCAAATAGTTCTACTGTATTGTTGGGCCCCTTTACGGCTTAAATATGAGGAAAGATGTTCAGGGTTTAGCCCACAGTTCTCCTTTACTATCATTTAAATGTTCCCTGTGAGAAATGACTTCCATTCATCCACCAGCTGAAATCATATTCATAGGAGCATAAATGTATATACAGTTGTATTTCTCTGTAATAGTCATGTTGACAAGTCTCATAACTTCATAGACAATTCACTTGCCTTACTGCTACTGAATTTGATTTTATAAAGATTAATTCAACAGGGTTAACTACACTTTAGCCAGATGAACTGAAATAAAAACTCAAACTGCAATCAAGCTCTAAGGAAAGAGCTGTTCATCTAAACTTTTGATCAGCAGCTGTGAGTAACAGCAGAGAAGTAGAATTTGGGATCAAGGTCATACGTGTAGGAATGATTTATTCTTCAGTACCTCAGAATAAGGTCCAAAGTCCACTCATCAGTTATGCAAAAAAATAAAAATAGTAATAGCTGGATACTTGTACTCTGAAATTTGATGCAGTTGCCAAAGTATAGGCACATTAGATTAAATGCCTTTGTATAAAATTAGGTAGGCTACAGACCTAATGGGAAAAACTAAAATCTGTGAGTATCTGTAGTCATACATGTCCTGGAGCAATTGCTATGTTTTACTGTTAGTAATTTATAAAACAATTGCATGTTTTACTATTAGTTATTCACTTTATTTAATTTTTTTTCCAGTGGTTGTCAGCATTCACTTGGGAAACAGAAAAGGTACTTTATGACTTGGGTGAAAAATTGCACACCAGCCTGCTTAATGGTAAATCTTGGGATAAGAAGTTGTGAAAAACACATAGGATATATTTTATCCAGCTGTGGGATCAAGGGTGTTCCCAAACTGCTTGAAAGGGCAAGCCGTGGGCAGCATTGATGGAGCTTTTCCACAGCAATGTTCCCTGTTCTAGTTTTTCTGGCTACTTTTGGGCCTCAAAGAAAGCAGTCAAGTATGAAGTTGAGAAGGATTCAGTGTGATGAGTGGTAATCATTTAGATGGCTGATAAAAATTGCACTGGCATCTGATTTTAGGTATCTGTACTGATAATATTTCCATACTTTCCCTCTGTTTTTGTTCCTCACAGCATATAAAGGAGAGGAAGCATCCTTCCAAATCTGAGCACAGAACATGTAACAGTTGAGAAGTGTGGGACCTTAAAATAAGGAAAGGTGAAGGTGCATCATTACTTTTGTGTGTCTGAAAGAGGCCACAGCAAAGTTACACAACTGTTTAAAAAATGGCCTTGCAGGGAGGCATAGAATCATCCCTGAAAAAAACGCGCCTAGGCCAGGATTGAGGCACAAAATGAAAGTATTAGTTGCACTTTCATGTGTATTTACAGCAGGAAGGCTTGTGTGAGTCATGGACAACAGGGGTTTGTATGCTGAGGGAGGTGAGCAGGGTGTGATGAGCATGTCTCCAGTTTTATGAGGAATATATCTCATTTCTTCAGTTTCCTGATAACAAAATTAGCAGCCTTGTTAGCTGTATCATTTACAGTGAGCAGTTCAACATATGTTCTGATTCATGTTCACTTTGCTCAAAGGTTTTCTCTTGTGTCTCTATTTCAAACAAAGTACCAAATCAGCCTGAGGTTAGTAGGTGTTAGCTTTGCAGGCTGTTGCACCAAAAATCCTTGCACTCAAAATTCTCCCGGAACCTCTGGGAGACATTTCTGAATTCAGAAGAGGAGGCGAGTGCAGAAATGAGGGACCGGACTGAGCAATCAAAGGAAAACTAAACAGTCCTCTTCTAGCTCCTAAAGCAAGAACCACTCTGCCTGGCTTGGACTCTACCTGCTTATTTTAAGACATTGAGTTTGCTGTTGACACTAGAAGAGATAGATTTAGCTTGGCAAAATGCACTGCAGAAAATAGCTTTCCTGTCTCACTAATTCTGCACTCGCATGGGACACTGAGAAGGTGACTTGTACTGTCAACAACTCTGCTCAGCTGCAGAGTTAAAAAAACCCCAACTTTCCAGTATTTAAATATACATGTTAATCACTGATTTTTGTCAGTGTTCATTGCATTATCACTGGAGGTAGACACACTCATGAAGGCCACACTTCATAATTTATCTCAGGAAACAAACTGTGCTCAAGAGGCAAGGAAATGAGGGAGATGCTCATTGTGTCCTAATTTACAGTGTCAGATGACACCTATAATGGTGCAGAGTGCAAGCACTGGGAATGGGATTTGAGGGTTTGTGTATCTCTGCTGTTTCAGAGGATTTGCTGCATATGAACTCCATTCTGTATTAGTTGGAGACTGTTCTGAAGGGTTTGAATGGTGGATGGAAGCTATCCCAAGCTCCACAGGAGCCTCTCTGAGGAGCTTCACTAACAAAAGGAGTAGGAATCTTAGGATGGAAAGAGGAGGCAACCTCATAGAAATAGAAACATAAGGCTTGGGTTTAATTTAGGCCTAGTTAATTATATTCATAGTAAACACTGTCTTGTATTGCTCCTGATTGTGGGGGTTTCTTTGAGCAGGGAGAGGAGGAAGTTTTTAAAGTCTTTGGTGGCTAATGTATCTAGACATTATTATAAGCTTAGAATAAATAAGAAGAAATACTCTCAGAGAAACTGGTCTGCCTTCACAGTGGTGCGGTTTCACCGATTACAATAAGCTTTGTGAGAGAGAAATCAATTTAAAATTAAAGTACTTATATTTATAAAGTGCTCTTTGATCAAGAGCCTCTGCATTGAATGATTCTTACAATGTCTGAAATATAATAAAAAAAATTCCCTGTTGAAAATATTATTCAGGGCTGTTGCAATAATTTGCTCAAGGCTGCAGATCAGAGGAATCAAGCAACAATATCCAGTCCGCTTTTTTGAAGTGTTCGGACTGCTGTTGTCTCTAACATGCTTGACTGATACTGCTGGAGTAGGGTAAAAATGAGTGTGAGAAGAAAACCATTGTGAGAAAATCAGTGACCTGCTTCTGTTATTGTATCCTTATACAAAAAATGCAAATATAAAGTAACCATTACTTTTAGGATGCTATATTGGATTAAAACCAGAGTGAAGAAAAATAGAAGTTCAACAGTCTGTTGGCAAAGACTGAGCAAACAGTGGACTACTGCTCCTTGCATCTTTTAAAAGGAAAAGACCCAGTTGTGCCAGTGGTATCTTTGTGTATAGAGCCACGTGTAGGTACTATTGATTCTACATCAGTGCAGCTGCTGGAGAACTGCAGTTTCCATTCTGCAGAATGGGTTTGACAATATTTCAAGACTTGCTTTTAACGTAGATGGGATAAAACTCTTTCCATAGGATGGAAAGCCTGCTGCTTCAAGCTAGCTTGATATAGTTGCCCACTGCCATCAGCTTTAGTAGCAGGACCATTTGAGAGTTTTATTGCATCAGATGCTGCACCACCACCCACCTTTATGGGCTGAGATCTTCAGACCAGTATTATCTCCCATCCTAGGACTTGTTGGTTCAGTCAGGGAGATAGGTCTTGTGCCACACAGGCAATTTCCTTCCCAGTGGGGACAGTCTATGGAATGAGATAAGGGTTACTTTAGCATTTCTGGCAGAGGTAGATTGATCTTAGGTAACTGGGACATAAAGTGGCAGATAAAACTCAATCTAGATGAGGCTCCTTGAAGGCAAAAACATCTTGAATAAAATGATGGGCTTTGAACAGGCTGCTACTGCTCAACAAGATACTGGTTTTGTCCTAAATGACAGCATTGACTTTACTATCTTGTTTCGGTCAAGAAAAGTGAATTGAGGTTTGGAATTACCAGGAAAGGAAGAGAGATCATTATGAGGCCACTGTGTAAAGCAGGTTCAGCCGTATCTTGAATACTACGTGGAGTTTTGACTCTTCCATCTCAAGCTGGACATTATAGAATCATGTAAGTGTCAAATGTGTTCAGAAGGCTGAAAAAAGGCTTCCATGGGGTGAAAAATAAGGTGGGAAGGAGTTGTAGAGGCAGGTATGATGCAATAAAAGGTTCAATGAGTTGTGAAGGGATCAAAGGGGCTAAATAACAAATAATTGTTTGTTTGTCCCTGTGTAAGAAACAATGGGAGTCATTTAACAGATGGTTGGTTCTTCATAAAATTTGTAATTGGATTGTGGAACTCCTTGCCACAGGATTTTAGAGTGATAAAAAGGTAAATAAAAACCAAAACTGAAAAAGCAAACAAGCATTCATCCTAGTGGACAGTGCAAGGGGAGAAAATTTAAAAAAAAAATCTCTTAAAGGATATTAAACTGTCACTGCTGGACCCAGAAGATTATTTTGGGGTAAGGTACTAGGTGTTTGCACTATCCTCACACAGTCACTATTGGTCATGCTGAGCTAACTGAATATTTACTATTTAAGCAGTACACTCTTATGAAAAACCCTATATTTTTAAATGGATAAATAAGCTCAGAAGGCTTTTTATACAACTTCACTTATGCTTCTTTGATTTCAACAGTATTAACAGCTGCCCTCTGTAATCTGGAATATATTGATAATAAGAGCAGGAGTGGAAGCAACTGATACTCCTTGACTTGTTGGCTCACTGAGGAATTAAAGCAGATGCTGTAAAAATGCAGGAGTAAAAAGGTGAGCAGCAACATTATAAAAACATTGTACAGGGTTTTTTAGTAATTTGCTCAAGACTTCAGATCAGAGAAATCAAGAAACAATATTCAGTCCACTTTTCTTAACTGGAATTGTCTCTACCATGCTTGACTGACAGTGCTGGAGTAGGGTAAAAATGAGTGTGAGAAGAAAACCATTGTGAGAAAATCAGTGAAAATTCATTATTTGGTGATTATTATTGTTTCATTTCACTGGTGCACAAATTTTGATGCTTTGTTTTGTTCTGAACACAAGGCTTTTGGAGCTTGTGCAAGGACTTCATCAACAAGGTAATCTCTGGTCTTCACGCCAGAGAGAGGCGGCAATTTCTTTCTGTTGGAGTTACTGGACTATCCACTAATTGGGAGACTCACCCTTGTCACAGAGGGCCCAGTTATGGAATTTCTATCAAAGGATGCTTATCCCAACCTTAGCTCCGTGGGGAAGAAGGTTGGTTTGCCACTGCTGTGGGGCACAGAGGCCAAACAGGAATATCTTTGAATATATTCTTTAAGAAAACAGTGTTAATATAAAATGGAAGTGGAGACTAAAAAATGGATTTCTCTGGGAAAATTTTCTCTAGGACTGATTTATTTAATGCATCAAGGATAAATATGCAAGTGTTTCTTTGAGTAAATGGCTAGATTATCTTTCTCTTTGTTCCCAGAGTGTGTGTGCTCTCTAGAAATTATCTGCTTAATAAATTAAACAGCAGCAATGTTCATAGTAGAAAAAGTGAAATTAAGCTGGCTATTGAACTGCCACAGAAAGAGAATTATTTCTCTGTAAACTAAACACGTTTAAATAGAGCTACATAAAAGGAAAGGGAATTTTTTCTTTCTCCAAAAAGTCTTTTTTTTTGACATTATACTGTTTCTATTCTTATTTTTTTGGATAAAACAACTCTGTTTGCAAGTGTTTTGCCACCAAGTGATATGGATGCTTTTTTTCCTGAGTAGTAACTCGACTGAAAATGGATTTCCAGGATGTCAATGGATTCTCAATTTATTCTGGTGCAATATGGTAACTAAATTCTTGCTGAGCAATACAAACCCCACAAAATGTGAGGAGAGTCTGAGGGTACTTGGTCTGTTCAGCCTGGAGAGGAGAAGACTGTGGGGAGACCTCACTGCAGTTCCAACTTCCTCATGAGGGAAAGCAGAGGGGCAGGCACTGATCTCTTCTCTCTGGTGACCAGTGACAGGACCCGAGGGAATGGCCTGGAATTGTGTCAGGGGAGGTTTAGTTTGGATATTAGGAAAAGGTTCTTCACCCAAGGAATGGTTGAACACTGGAACAGGCTCCCCAGGAAAGTGGTCACCAAGCCTGACAGAATCCAAGAAGCATTTGAACAACGCTCTCAGGCACATGGTGTGACTCTTGAGGATGGTCCTGTCCAGGGCCAGGAATTGGACTCAGTGATCCTTGTGGGCCCCTTCCAACTCAGGATATTCTGTGACTCCATGGCATTTAAAGATTTAATTCCTTGTAGGTTTGAAACAAGGCTTTGTAAGGAAAAATCTTCTTTACATAATCCTAAAATTTAATCTTGGATACTTTTAAGTTTATTTTAGAAGCAAAGTGATCTGTTGAGACAAAACGAACATGTGTGTGTATTTTGGAATTATGTTTCAGCAGACCAACCTATATTTGATTCTGTTGCTAAATGGATAAACCATCCCTTTTTTCATAGTTCCAATATTATTATTGCCACAGAATATGTGTTCAGTTATCAGAACGACTAAATAGGCCTAAATGTTTTATATTTTCTCAAAAATTTTATTAGCCAAGAGTTAGATCCAAAAACATTGGGAATAATTTCAAGTATTGTTTCTTTCTTGGAAAGTCCTAAGATTATGCAAAGCATTTGAAATGAGGAAAATGTTAAAAACCCCACATTTTTACACACCGCGGTTCGTTCTTTAGTATTACAGTTGTCTGTAGTCAGTTGAAGGTAGTGGTGTCAAGAGTATGGGCACGTTATGGTCAGGAGTTAATTTCAGGAAAATTAATACATCTTAACTTGATAGAGGAGGGTAATTACCATCCCTGTCTGTCAACTAGCAATGTTTCCTAGTTTTTGAAAAAAATTAGTGCATGAAGGCAACTATATAAAATGCATGCACTATATCTGTGATATAGTTTCTGTAAATTTCTGTAATTCTGTAAATTTCTGTATATTTTTTATAAATCTGTGGGGTGGTGAAGGTGTATGATGTCATCCTGAATCTCTGATTTTTAATGTCATAGCTTTTACCACTGCTTTTAATGCAAAGAAAGCTACATTTTTGATAGGCAATGCACAGCTGGTAACAAAATTCTGTTCAGTATTACAAGAATCCCTATGAATTGCAGAGGTTTCAGATAGATTTTGGTAGTTTTTTGTTAATGATTGAATGATGTGGAGGAGCATTTCACCATGGCAGAGAAAATCAATGAACAACTTTTTTCCTGTAATTTGGGCATGGCCTAAAGCAAGTCCAGCTCAGCTTGGCTCCTCTAGGCCCAGAAGTCGGCGGCAGCTGTGGAAATTCACTCTCCCTACCATCACTTGACACTGTTGGGGCAATGGTTGGAATCGACAATCTCAAGGGTCTTTTCCACCCTAAATGATTCTATGATTCCGTGTCAACACAACCTTGGTTTGCAATTTTCACAATGTTATTTCTCTTCAGTTTAACAAGGTTTCCATGGACTATTTGGACACACTGGGTTGTGAACGCAGGAATCTTTTCCTCTCTTGGCAGTCACGGTAGAGAGCAGTTGCACTTTTGTAGCTTTCAGTTTAACACAGATTCCATTTTGGACAGCATGTCGTGTACAGACTGTTAAACATTCTGATCAGGAGGATGTCTTGCCGACCTCTTGATCATGGCCTCTTATTTGTTCAAGTTCAATTATCACATTGGCAACATCAAAGAAGTGGCAAATACATACAGATGTCCTGCTGTGCACATCATCCAGATATGTTGTTTCATAATAATTCTTAAGAAAGATAATATTTATAAAACATAATCCAGAAAGGAAAAAAGCCCACCCTTTTAAAGGTCTTTGGATCAAAGTACTGTAAGCTTCTGATCAGGATAAATGCAAGGATAAATAAGGACATGACAGGTGATCAACTGAAAATAAGTTTATGGGTATAGATCATAATTCAATTGAAGGGTGATTCTTTGGTCATAGAAGTCTATTTGATTGTATTTTACAGGGAAATGCAGAAACCAGTTTTGTAGCCGTGGTGTTTCTCTCTTCCAGGAACACGCAGGAAATCTTTAACATTGATTGTGAAAGAGATGACAGTTCTGCTTCTTCTGTGATATTGGGAGTTGACTTATAGGTACAGCAACCTGACAATGACAAATTTGCAGCATGAAATATTTATATCAGAGCTTTATCCAAGGTTTAACAGTAGCGTTGAAGCTGCACTTTTTAATGGTGACAACCTGGACAAGTATAAAAAGATAGAGACGGAAAGTGTTTCTAATCTGCTGCTCCGTCAAACACCACCACATGAAAAAGAAGCGGGGGGAAGGAGAGGAATGTTGAGTGGAGGGGGGAGGGAGTGAAGCGAGATAGAGAGGCCTCAGTCATTCAAGATGCATCTCTCATTTCTCTTGGTTCCAGCAGCTACTTCTGTACGCTGAGGGATAGACCTAAGAAGCGGAAGGTAATTTCTTTTATCATAATAAAACCCTGGAGAAAAAATTCTGTGAACACCAGTCTCTGCTTTTATACACAGACCATAACATTTAAAATAAATTTAGTGAGGAGTCATTCTTTCCTTTTATTGTTTTCTGACAGAAGATATACATGCATCCTATTTCAAGGATCGTAAAATAATTAATTGTTTTGTCCCTTTTGTGGTCCTTTTTATAATCAGCTGGATTGGGAATGTAATTCCTGACCTGTGGATAAACCAGCTATGGAGATAGCAAAAAGCACATGAGAAGTAAGAATAAAATAAGCTTCTTTTCACTGAAATGGTGATTTAATTGTCACCAGTAATTTTTACCTGCAGCTTCTGATGCCAGTGTGCTGTGTTGACTCAGAATGAGGTGCAGTGACGTAATGAAAATGTGTTAGAGCATAAACTTGTTAATCTGAACTGCTCCTAAAGATCTGGCTTCTAAAGCTGCAGGTGAATAAAAGAAAAATAAAACGTGGTATTGATAATGGGTTTCAAAAACATTGGGACAAATGAAATGAAATAAAGAATTGGAGCAGAATTCAGCCTGGAACGAGCTGATGAAAATCACTAATTTTTATCCAAACTCTGTGCCAAGTTCTAAGGAAGGAAGGATGGTTCTTCGCTGTGTGAAAGCTGTTAGAAAATAAATGGGTAAAGAACAGATTTTTAAGCATTAAAAAATGGAATGCAAAAAATAGAATTGGAAACTATAGTGATGCTTCTCTTGGCATGGTTTCAGGGTGATTTTTTTTTTTTTAATCTTTCTTTTGGAACAGTATCACACTGTGGGCCTGTATTCAGTTTGCAGCTTGTGTGACATGACATTTTTTTTAGTATTGTTTTTAAGCTATTTCTCTGTCAAAATCACTTAGAATTCTGAAGCAGTGGTGCAAGTGCTTGCAAAGATCTTGGTGATCCACAAAGAGCCTCCTTGTTTTGATATCCAGGTTAGTAATGGAAGTTTTGAACAGGCATAAACCTCAAACACTCTCCTAGGTTGAAATAACCCCTTGATTTGACATAAAATTTTTGATACTCAGACTTGCATGGACAAGTCTGTCATCACACACTTGTTTTCTGTGGGGTCCTGGGCAGAGACAGCATCCATTGCTTCTAAAGAGTTTGCAACAGGCTTTGTAAATCATTAATTTTATATTTGTAAACTTTACAGAGTGCTCATACCTCTTCTGCAAAATAGTTGTTGATCCCTAAGTGATAAAAGGTTAAAAAGTCATTAGCTATGTTTATTTTACCTGGTTTGGTTATGTAATGTGATTTCGGCTGTCTTTAAAAATGCAGTATAGTCAGGAAATGGTGCAATTATTTCCTGTAGCCCTGTCAGATCATAAAATGGATTGATACAGATTCTTCTTGAAAAATCCATCTTTTTGTATAAAGTTGTATGATGTTTTAGATAGCTAAAACACCACTTCCTCAATCATTTCTTTGAGTATCTTTGTAGCTTCAGTCTTCTAATCTCTAACTTCAGTAAACCATATTTGATGTTTTTGTTTTTAATATTGTGTGAATGAAAGACTTGTGCCAGTCTTCAATTATAAGACCAGTTGTTCTCCAGGTACCCAGCCCCCTGAGCTGAAAGACAGGGTTGAGGAGCAGAATGAAGCCCCCATAATCCAAGGGGAAATGGTCAGGGACCTGCTACACCCCTTAGGCACATGCAAGTCTATGGGGCTGGATGGGATCCACCCAGGGTTTCTGAGGGATTTGGCGGAAGAGCTCACCAAGCCACTTCCAATCATTTACCAGCAGACCTGGCTAACCAGGGAGGCCCAGGGGGCTGGAAGTCAGCAAATGTCACACCCATTTACAAGGAGGGCTGGAAGGAGGACCTGGGGAACTGCAGGCCTGTCAGTCTGAACCTGGTGCCAGGGAAGGTCATGGACCAGATCATCTTGAGTGCCATCCCACAGCACATGCAGGACAACGCTGGGGATCAGGCCCAGTCTTCCTGAGTTCATAATAGGCAGGTCCTGCTTGACCAGCCCGGTCTCCTATGACAAGGTGACCCTCTCGTGGATGAAGGAAAGGCTGTGGAAGGAAAGGCTGTTGTCTACCTGTAGCAGACTGTAGTAAAGCCTTTGACACAGTTTCCCACAACATTCTCCTGGAGAAACTGGCTTCACACAGCTTGGGATGGGTGTACTGTTGGATGGGTAGCAAACTGCATGGATGGCTGGGCCCAGGGAATGCTGGAGAATGGAGTTAAATCCAGCTGGTGGCCAGTCGTGAGTGGTGTTCCCTAGGGCTCAGTATTGGTGTCAGTCCTGTTTAATATCTTCATCAACAACCTGGACAAGGGGAGTGAGGGCACCCTCAGTCAGTTTGCAGATGACACTAAGTAGGGCTGGGGTGTTGATCTGCTGGAGGGCAGGAGGCTCTGCAGAGGCATCTGGACAGTCTGGATCATGCGTTGAGGCCTGTTGCATGAGGTTCAACAAGGCCAAGTGCTGGGTCCTGCACTTGGAAAAAAGGAGACCTTATCATGTGGAGTAGAAGTGCCAGATCTTTAAAAGATCCACAGATGTGTGCTTAGGGACAGGGTATAGTGGGGGCTTGGCAGTGTCATGTGATATTAAAGATCTATTCCAACCTAAATGATTCCATGATTCAGTGGAATTTCCTGCGCCTAGCTGGAGAGATTTTATAGAGAAAGGACTTTTCTTCCCTATTTTATGAAAGGTTGGATACATTCACCTCCCACTCAGCAGCACTTCTAGTCCGCTTGTGGCAGCCTGCAACTGCTTTCTATTCACAGCACATTTCTGGTGTCATTACCTCTCAATTTCTGTCTGCTGCTAACATTAGGGATCCTCCCAAGACGTGTCATCTGTATCACTGCAAGTCGATATTCATTTACTTCCTTCAAGGTCCACAGCTCTGCCCCATACAGCACCAGGGAGAGCCTCGTGGAAGCAGCTGAGCGGGAACATGGGCTCACATTCAGAGAATTCCTAAGTCCTAAAGACAATGAGTGGTAATTTACCCAACTGATTATCCACTGCTTTAAAATCCAATCAGCTGTTTACAAAGAGCTCTTTTTGGTCATGCACTATGAATCAATCAAATCATACAGGAAAAACACCATGGCAGGATGAGGGCTTTTCCCTCCACGTGTATCCTTTTATAGCTCACTCAGGATAAGGAGAGTAGTTGAAATAAGAGCAGGGAAATGATAAATCCTACCTTTATTTTTTCTTTTTTTTTAATCCACCAAGGTGAATAATGCAGAATCAAATGCTAGAAGTGTTTTCTTCCTAAATTTTTATTCTGTTTACTCAGTGTGATTTATATTATATTACTGTTGGTCATTTCCAACTCTGTTCCTTCTACAGCTGTTAGTTTTGAGTTTGGTCCTTCCCTGAAATCTGTTCACAGTAGGATTTTCACTTCAGATAACTTGGAAAGGAAGTGTTTTTATGGAAAAGGAAAGGCATTTCACCAAGGTTTACATGCTTTTTTCCCCTCCTTAAGAAGAACAACTTCTTAAGACCCCAGGGGACAATGATAAGTAGGAATAAATAGGAAAAAGTGTTTCAGGAGCTAACAAACAGAAGACCATGAGGGCCCAGATGAACAATTAATTCACTCTGTTGGCAGCTTCAATTAGGAATCATTGTTAGGAATTTTCTGAGTCCTTGAAAGATATGGTTAATGGGCTACTGGCTGAAATTAATTTTCTTTTTCGCTGTAGAAAACTCTACGCTCTCAGTAGACTCTCTCACCTTGGTGAGTTTGATAGGACTGCTGATAAAAACCATCAGTTGGCTTTCAGATGCACCAAGATAGACCTGCCTATCATTCACAGAGATACAGTGCAGCTGCTTCCCAGGGACTGTAGCCAAAAGGTCTGTGTCTGCTGAATAAATAGTGCTGAGCAGCCTAAATTTGAAGATATGACTTTTATGTGGGTGCTGACAGAAGGGGTAGATGTCTCTTGAATTTTCCTTATCTTTTAAGAGCCCATTGTATATTCAAAGTGTTTGTGTAGCTGATTTTAAACCATACTACCCAAGAAGCACATGTTAAGAAACAGAAACTGTAGGTTTGTGATTTCCATCAATAGGTATCTGATTTCCATCTCTTTGTTATCATACATCCTCATTTATTTTAAGGTAGCAGTTCATGTTTGTGTAGCATTGCATTTAAATTTCCAGGGGGCTGTTAAAGACAGGACCTTTTCACAATGATCAGGAGGTGCAGAGGTTTCTTATCACTGGCGATTCATGGCACCTTGGAAAGGTAGAGGAAGTTAAGAGTTCGCAACAGAAATTCCAACATTCAACATAGAGATGCCATTCATAAAACCCGCTCATTTGCTCAGTGTCATCATCCTCATTTTTCAAATTCTCATCTGTTGATACTTTAAAGGCACTGAGGTTGACTGAAACTCTCTGTACATCCCGTAAGGACCTTATCCATGTAAAGCATTAATGTTATCCTGTTCTGGGATTATTTTATTTTTAAAAGAGTGTTTGAGCCCTAGGGTGGGATTGAATACTGGTCCCTGAAGGAATTAGTGAAGGACTATTTTGACATCAGTGCTGGAGCGTTGGTTGGTTTTGGCCACCTGAATGAATTTTAAGCTTTCTGTTCTAGGCAGTGAAAATCCTGTTTGGCCTTGTGCTAGAACTGAATTGATGTATTATTCTCAGGTCTACATCCACCGGCAAGGAATTCTTACCAATGAAGATGAGATTTAAATACTTCAGATTATTTCTATTGGTTTCTGCTTAAGCAGAGAAAAATGCATTTGGTTGTTGACCTGCCGAGCTGAAAGATTCCACTCTTGGGAATATAAAAGAATCTGGGAGTGGGTCTGAAGGCTGTTGGCAACACGTGAAGCTCTCAATTTTAAATGAGTCTTTTCATCATCAGGTTTAGAGAAACCTTTCTGCTTGCAGAGGTTAAGCCTGCACACCTACATCCTGATCCAAGTGGGAAGATGGTTGTGATTCTGTAACTGCCTGTCTGGTAAGAATAATTAGGTCATTACCCATGACTGGCAGTGCTAAAAGGGCAGCTGGAATTTGTACTGATTGTGAATTTTTGGTGGTTGTTGAATGGCTGGTGGTGAGATATTTCATCCAAGGTGTTTATCTGAGCTGTGGCATTGCATCTGGTTTATGAGCCAGATAATGTTCTTCTGTAATGTGTATGAATTTTAGGACTTTTGATTATTTTCATAGTGTCATAAACCAATAATGTTTGTGATATAAACCACTGTTTTCAGTAAAGGGTTGAATGAATTAGTGCTCTTTACAAATTGATGCTTACTAGCAGCAATAACCCAAAGAGAGGCACTTGCAGAGTTTTGGGACATTTATTGAACCTGCCTGGTTGGGCACTTTATTAAATACAAATATCCAGGAGAAGACTACATTGTCTTGAATTTTGGTTTTACCTGCTTGCAAAGGAGGTTTTTCCAGAATAATTAATGCAGAAAAGTTTCTGCAGTATTAACTCCTATTGCCAAGGCCGGTTCTGCAAAAATAACACCTGGCCAGTGAGGCAAACATCCTTTATTTCCCCCTCTCTTTTTTTCTTTTAAGTTAGACAGCTCCTAATCCTTTTCACAGTTAGTTTTACGGTGTGAAAGTGAGTGTTTAAGGTGTCTTAATATGAGAGTGCAAGAAATGGACACGTAATGGAATTAAGTATTCTGCTAGATACACTTTGTTTGGAAGTCTGGTTAAAAGACTGTAATTTCTGACTGAAAAAAAAGTGGTTACACTTCAGCGTAGTACAAAGCATCGTGATGCGAAGAGGAGAAGATAAGAAAGACATGGATGAACAAAGAGTGGAAGTCTAAGTAAAGAGTGTTAAGGATGATGTTCTCTTTAAAAAAAAAAAAAGAGGAATTTTTCTGTTTAATGTTGGTCAAAACAGATTGGACTGATAAAACTCCTTAGCCACTAATCACAACTAAAATGGCAAAAGGATATCAGTTTTTCAAATGTTCAAGTTTTCCTTCATTAGTAAGAGCACAGTTTTATTTGGTTTCTAGTTTATTTTCATTTTCTATCAGCATGTAAGATGAAAATGGGCCTTGACTTTTGATGGTACCAATAAGGAGACAAGGGTGGCTCACCCACTTTGGACCAGCAGTCACCAGCTGGTGATCCTCAGAGGCCTGATAGGGTTCCAGGCTGGAATGGGAGAGTGTTTCCAAGGGTGCTCAGGCTTTATTAGTGTCTCATGGCCTCGGCTGCTGCTGCTCACAGTGGGGAACAGCCCCAGGACATCTGCTTTTGTCAGAAGCACTGTCTGCATAATCTCCTTACAGCTTGTATGATCAAGGAACCTATGTCTGATAAGCACGTTTATAAACAAACCTGTCATCAGTATTCCTGCCTCCCAAACCCTCCTCAGGAGAGCTTGTGGTGTCAGCTTGGGTGTAACAAGTTGATGTCAGTGCAGAATGGCAGAAAAGCAGATGTGCTTGTGCCCACATCCAGCACACTCCTGGTTAACACACACATCTGCAACCTGAAAAGCCCAGGTGATGGTTTCAGGACCTGCATCATCCCAAAAGCCAGTAAGGATTACAGACAACCATAACTGTGTTTCCAGGTGGGTTTTTTACTGCCAAAGGCAGCTGTTCATAGAGCTGAGCTCCTTCCCCCTGAAGGAACAAAGTTTAATTCTCCGTGTCTAGTCTGATACCTGCAAGGTATATTTTAAATTTTGCTTTCTGTAAACAAAAAGTTACCTCCTTGTATTAGAATATTCTGAATAAATTTTTAAAAGTAAAATGCAGTATTTATTGCACAGTATGCACAAGAAACAGTCAGTACAGTGTAAGAGCATATTTCAAACCCTGATGAAATCAGCCATAAAACTCCCATTGATTTCACTAGGCCTTTGACCAGGTTTTAATGGAAGATGACATTAGGCAGAGCACCTGCTTGGACATTAACCATTGTGCATAAACAGGCGTTCTTCCTTGCTTCTAGCTGGTATTTAAGTTCTGGAGAAAGCATATTTTTGTTGACACAAGCTTTATTCTTTAAGAGACTGGTTCATTTTCAAGTTTGAATGTCACACTTGTCAAGTACAGATAACAATGATTATTGCTGCTGAGATATATTATCATACTGTTCCTACACAGAACCACATAATCGTCCCCTTTCTAAATTGGTATTTTATTGGCAGTGACAATGATGGCTTGATTGAGTGCAGAAATGTTATTGAGCAGAGAATTGGTACACTGGCTTAAAGATCTAGATCTAAGGAATATTGGTGGGGGAGAAGAAGAGTACCCTGAATTGGAATACCAGCTTTTAGACCAAAGGAAGCAAAAAGTTGTTGCAGCTTACCTGCTGCCATGTATGACAGCAGATCTCTTGTGATTTATGCTTCCTATAGTAGTTAAATTAATATATACATTGGACCAGAGTTATCTTCAGTTCTCCCATTCCTGATTTAAGCTGATTGCTTCTGGTCCTTCCTTGATAAGGGTGAGATGGAGCTTGCATCGTACAGCCTTGGGCTTCCTTGAGCAAGGGGGATAGTACAACATACTCCCTGTACCAGGGCTTGCTTGACTGGTTTTGTGCAGATGACCACCTGGAAGGGCTGTGCAGCTCAGTACATAGTGCTGAAGTGCTTCTTTGCCCACTGGCATGCAAAGGCCTAGTAAAATTCTGAGGGTTTTTTGCTCGTTTCCTCCCCACCCCTTCCTTTAATGACTTCCATTCTCTGAGCCCCTGCTCTCCTGAGAGCACCGTGCTTCACCTTGCAGCCTCCAAGGCTAAGCCCATAGTTTAGCACAATTTTCGGTTTCACTAAACCATTGCCAAGTGTAAGTAGACATCAGGTGGCACTTTCTCTATACTCTATCCAATTGTACAAAATACAGTACTTAGGAGCCCTGAAATGGACAGCTGCCAGAAAGCAGACATTGAGACCTGTCTGATGAGCTCTCTCCTGAAAATGGTGCTGTCTTCACATTGCCTCTTCTTCCCCTCTGGTCCCTTACAATGCCAGCAGAATGCTGTGCTCACAGAGGCATAAGCACTTCAGGCTTAAAGGGGATTACTTTGAGATTAAATGCAACAATTCCTTCTGCTACTTTCAAAATAGGTCTGGGGGGAAACAAAAATCCTGTTGTTTAAAATGCTCCCTGCCCCTCCTTGCTCACTGCTGAGGACCTGTGACCTACTGGTTTGCCTTGGCAGGATTTCCCCTCCCCTGCTGCTTCTCCCCCTGCAGCTGCTCATTTTGGAGCCTGTGTGGTTGTACTCATTGTCAAAAAACACAGCTGCTCTGCATCCATTGTATGCTCCAGCTATTGATTTAGATCCTCCAATTTTTATGTGTTGAAAGACAAAATGGTTGTTTAGAGAGGCATTTGTGTGGAACCTGGAGTCAGCCAGGGCCTTGAGGCAGAACAGCCTCAACTTCTCTGCATGGCTGATGTGCCAGAGTGCTCAAAGCAGCTCCCGGTCTCTTGTCCTTGTTTTATTATAACAAACACAAACTAATGAGCTGGAACGAGATAACTACTTTTAGAAAGAATACACAGTTCTGTTGGGTCAGGCAGGTTTAAATCAAAAGGTCTGAAAACATATCTTCCCCCGTCTCCAGGGGGTCCTTGAAAAGCTGAACCTTTCTTCACAGAGAGATCAGTCACTAGTTACTGTGTGAGCGGTGACTGGAGAAAATGAATTTATTACTGATCAAATCAGAGTAAGACAATGAGAAATAAAATAAAATCTTAAAACCACCTTCCTCTCACCCTTCCCTTTTTTCCAGGTTTAATTTCATTCCTGAATTTTCTCTCTCTTCCTCTCCAGGGGGGCAGAGGAATGGGGAAAAAGAGTTGTGGTCAGTTCATTGATGTTTTTGCTGCTCCTTCCTTCCCAGGGACAGGACTGCTCCAGAGTCGGGCTCCTTTCATGGGAGACAGTCCTCCACAAACTCTTCCAAACTGAGTCCTGTCCACAGGCCACAGTTCCTCATGAACTGCTCCAGCATGAGTCCCTTTCCATGGGATGCAGTCCTTCTGGAACAGACTGCTCCAGCGTGGGTTCCCTGTGTGATTACAAGTCCCGCCACCATGCTCTTCACCACAGGCAACAGGAGAATGTCAGCTCTGGCACCTGGAGCACCTCCTACCCTGCCTTCTTTGACCTCAGTGCCTTCAGAGCTGTTCCTCTTAGATATTCTCACTCCTCTCATCTCTGGCTGCAATTGCTTTTGCACAGTCGCTCTTTGCCCTTCTTAAATATGTTACCAGAGAAGCACTATCACCATCCATGATGGGCTCAGCCTTGGCCAGTGGCAGGTCTGTCCTGGAGCTGGCTGACATTGTCTCTGTCAGACACAAGGAAGTCTTCTTGCAGCTTCTTGCAGAAGCCACCCTTGTAGTGCCTCCCCTCTCCCCTAATTCCCAAAACTTTTCTATGCAAATCTGGCCAAGAGGGCTTGGGATCACTTTCACTGGGATTCTTCATTTTTGGGGAACTGTTGTGGACGTGCAGTGTTTGCTCAGGATGATATGAATGATGTTTCCTGGAACCTCTCCCAGGGTTTATTGTGTGTGCTTTTTTTACTTTGCTTGTACCCTCATGCCCCTGCCCCCAAAAGTCCCATGCTGATTTGTCCAGTGGTTTAGTGGAGTGGAGCAGGACATGAATGCCTGACATGAGGAATGCTACTGCTCTATCTCAACAGCTGCAATGCTATAGTCTCTAATCTATCTGGTTGTGCCACTGAAAGGACTGACAGGTAGAGGTGCAGCATTTTCAATTTATTTGAAAATTTCAGCAGCACACAATAAATATCGGTGCTACAAGAGATGGAATGAGATGTTATTATCATACTAGGAATGGTATTTTGAAATTAATCTTGCCAAATCAATTTTGCAGTGACTTTTATTACAGTAGGTTAAATAATGAGCCTGGTAATAAATGGCAAGATACATTTGTTTTAAATCTACAAGCAAAAAGAAAGAAGTGCCAATTTATATAAAAATAAGTTTTTGAGGTGTAACAGTTATTAATGAAGTGAGCTATTTTTCACAAATTATTTGTTCTGTTTAGAGGTAGAATTAGAGTTACCTCTCTAAAGCTGGATTAGGTTTTAGTGTGCAGATTGCCTGCCATAGAAATGCAAATAGAACACTGTATTTACTGAGAGGATGGGATGAAGGATTCTCAGAAGCCTTGGATTAAATTTGGGAGTGAGGAAAGGAATTGATATCTCCATTGATATCTCCATTTCTCTATGCTGAATGTAACTATTTTGTACTTTGGGAGAGCTGCTGACTGGTCACGGGATGTGTGTTGTGCATTAGCAGCCTTATGCATTCCCAGGATGCAATTTATGTTGCATCCACACTGGAATCCTGTTGTGCCCAGCAGCTGGGAGTTTATGGTGTGCGGGTTTAGCAGCTGAGGTTATGTGTGCAATGTGAGACTGAAGGTGTGTGTTTGTCCAAAGTGTGGTTTGTATGCACTGCTGAATTCACAGCTGACTTTTATGCTGTGGAAATTATGGTGAAAGCACATTTTGGGGAATTTATGGCACAAAAAAGGAAGCTTGTCTCATGTTTGGAAGTTTGGCATTTCAGTGTCAATACTAAAGGGCCAGCTTTTTAGATTTGGGATGGAACACGTGCTCTGTAACTCTCTGTGCTCTCAAGTTCTACATTTGATCTGTCATAAATTCTGTGCCAGTGCACTCACTTGGCAGGCTCTGTTTTGAGCTGTAGCCCAATCTTGGTGAAATGCAGTCAAAGTCTCCTTGGGGAGGCTGTTTGTAAATCACTGCTGGTGCAAACAGCACTACTGGTAACTGGAAAAAGGAATTCCAGAAAGCTGAAAAGGGTCATCATTTAGAAGATGGTATCTCCTGTGTAGCTAGAGCACTATAGTCAATTCCTTCCTTTTCTACCTCATGTATTACTCTTTACCTGGAACAAAGAAGACTCAGGAATAGCTCCCTTTACCTCCTGCTTTCCTAATATAAGATATTAATTAGAAAAATCTGCCTCTTTGCAGAAGAGAAATTCTGCTGTTTATAAAAATTTATCTTAGCAATGCAAAATAACATCATACATGAATAAAAGATGTATCCAGCTCTTAATGGGAGAACAATTACTGCTCAGAGATTTCCAGTATGGTCTCTTTAGATGTGCATTTTCACTGAATGCAGCTTGCATGGGATTTATTTTTGTGTAGCCCATTGTTTCACTGTAACCCTGTAGCTGAGGTGTCACAATGACTGACATTTGCTGTTTGACCTGCAAGTGACTTCTTGAAAAGCTTCTAAGTCTGTGAAAGCCTGGGTTTCTGTAACTCGAAGACAAAGTGGGTTCTAATCATGTCAGAGAGTAGCTCCTTTGCAATAGGGAGGAAACGACTGAAACCAGGGTTTGGCTATCAGTCACTTGCAGATTTTCAGAACACCTGAGAAACAGTGTGGAGTATGAGTGCTTCAAAAGTAATTAGTACATATTCAGTTAATGACTTGTCACTCTGGCTTTATTTTGGAAAAAGAAGTAAACCCCCTGTTTCACATTCACTTCTCAGCTGTAGTCAATCAAGAATTATAAGCAAGCACATTTGAACTCGTAATGAACAAGATATGTAGTAGCTTAGTTTTTAATTAGGAAAGGCACGTTGAGTGCACAAGTATAATTACAGCTTTTTATTTTTTTTTTAATAGACCAGCAATTACCGGGAAAAAATGTTACTGACACACAGGAGCCTTATTTATAAATGTAAATTTCCAGTGATGCCAATACAAATACAAAACTATGCATCGTCAGTATCCAGCTTTATCTGTAGGCAGACAGGAACTTTTGAAGTTGTTTTAAGGGCTGGATCTGTGCTGGAAATTCCTGTGAGAGAGAGTGAGGTGTTAGGAGGATGTGAGAAACACCATCTGAATAAGGTATGCTGAAATTACTGAAAGATAAGCCACCCAAGATGCACACACCACTGGTGCAAATGTTTTGGTTTTTTTTCCTGAATGACAGTAAAGGTGCCAGAAAATTGCAGACTCTGTAGAAAAATATACAGATGTGTGCCTGTGATTCCAGCTACTAACCAAAAGCTTGGAATAGTGTGTTAGATACAGGAATGTCCATTTCTCTTCTCTGTGACCCCCTTGCCCACTTCCACTAAATCGCTGAAGAGACTCTTTTAACTGTGGTGTCTGTGAGAGACAGACTCTTTCCACTGTGGAAAAAAAAAAAAAAAATTAGTTCCCTGCCTCTGGAAAGCTGATAGTCTGCAGCTTATGTCTAAGTTGTCTTAATGGGTTTTAGACTGCAAGATAGCAGGTGTTCTGCTCCATGACAACACCACTTTGGAAACTCGCTGCACAGACCTAAGGGAAATGGAGGTAAAGTTTAGTGATTGTTAAACTGTGACGCTGAGAGACAGCACCCTTGAGGTAAAGTCCTCCAAATGATCTGCAACGGCACAATAGTCGCAGGATAAGGAAATTTGTCATCCAACCACTAGGATCTGACATTGCTCCTGACTGGCAGAAGAGAAGATAAAAACACTTTATGGATTCTTGCAGTCAGAAGCAGAATTTCCCAGTTTAGAGTGAATGTAAAGTCCTTTGTGTGACTGCATGTTTTATCTTTGTAAATACCTGATTCTATTGATGTGCAAAGAGCCCTGTTAAAAAGGTCATGTTAAATACCCATAACCCTTGTAGTATAGGGTGACAAACCCTTTGTTACAATTTCTAATATTTTTTTGTTCCTTGGGAGAAGATGACAGTGTCTTTCCTTCATTCCCCTGCTTTTTGAGAACTTCAGCAAGGACATCACAGATGCTCCCTGCCCTTGTTGCAGTGTTGCCCTTCACTCTGTGATGCATTATGTAAGGTGTGATAAGGTGCAAATTTCAGGAGACTATAGCCATAAACACAGATATTTTTTACCATCCAAGTTTATACTAAGCTTAGCTGAGTACCGAGGCAGGCTTATGAACTTGAGCTGCACTGCCACTGAGATGAGCTCAGATGATTAAAGCATGATGTTTAATTATGCCAGGGTTTTGGGGCCATTCACCTGGGTTGGACTCAATGATCCTTGTGGGTCCCTTTCAACTCAGAATATTCTGCGATTGCTAAAAACGTTTGGCTTGACAGGCAGATGGAATCTGCTCGCTTTCTTCAGCAGCTCCCTTTAGAGCTGAGCAGGAACTTCACCAGCCTCAACAAATTAAAGGCTCATAAACTGGCATGTTACAGGTGTCACAGCATGCCCTAAAATGTGGAAATCTGTGTGAGAAGTTATGCATTTCAGTGGCTTACTGATGAACTCTGATATGACAACCCTTTCATTAAACCCCTTTCCTTTAGACACCAGCTGCTCTGAAATCCATAAAACTGAAGGTAGGTTTCAGTGTCTCTGTTCTGTGTGGAAGTATAATCCATGATGTTCCTGGGAAGATGAAAAAGGAGGATGTCTAGGTTTCTTTGAGAGTTTTACAGTCCTAACAGTGTTCAAAGATGACTTGCACGACACTGGGAGTTCTGTCTCTGAGATACCACCATGATAAATAACTAAATAAGATGTTTTTGGGAGCAGAGTCCTTTGTAATGCAGTCCCTTTAGAAAGCAATAGATCAGACTCCTGGCTGATGTTCTCCGATATCCTTCCATGGCTTGAATATAAATATATGCATATATATATATATATTTAATACCTTCTGAGATTTTGCTCTGTATTTCTAGGAGGTTCTTCACTGAACTGCATCAAGATGATCAGGGAGCATTTCTGTAGAGCAGGTTGTTGGCTTAAAGGATCTTTGTGCCCTTCACGCTGCCCTTCAGGTTATAGAATAGTCCTTCTTCTTTTACATTTTGATGCAAGTGGTTTGTTTTTTTTTTTCCTGTTTGAGAAGAGGTCTAAAAAATTGGGTGCTTTATCTCAAATTGACACTATCCTAGATGAAATTTCAACACTTACTTTTATATGCTCTACATACTTTAATATGTTTCTGACTATGAAATAAAATGCATCATCTCAACAAAATAGCTTCTTTTTTACTGCTGTTTCACTCTGCAAAGCATCTCCTGTAATATGTTTAACTTCCCAGTAGCAATTCAGCTCAGTTAATATACTGCAAGTGTAGAACTTGTATTAAATCTGCGAAATGACTGCTCCCCAAAAAATCACAGAGTCATAGAATATGCTGAGTTGGAAGGGACCCACAAGGACCATTGAGTCCAGCTCCTGGCTCTGACCAGCACCATCCCCAAGTCACACCATGTGCCTGAGAACATTTTCCAAATACTTCTTGGACTCTGTCAGGCTTGGGTGCTGTGACCACTGCCCTGGAGAGCCTGTTCAGTGCCCAACCACCCTCTGGGTGAAGAGCCTTTTCCTGATATCCAACCTAAACTTCCCCTGACACAAATTCATGCCATTCCCTCGGGGCCTGTCACTGGTCACCAGAGAGAAGAGATCAGTGCCTGCCCCTCTGCTTTCCCTCATGAGGAAGTTGGAACTGCAGTGAGGTCTCCCCACAGTCTCCTCTTCTCCAGGCTGAACAGACCAAGTGGTCTCAGCTGCTCCTCACACGGCTTCCCCTCAAGGCCCTTCATCATCCTCATTGCCCTCCTTTGGACACTCCCTAACAGGTTTATATATTTTTTCTATTACAGTGCCCAAAACTGCCTCCAGCACTCGAGGTGAGGCCACCCCAGTACAGAGCAGGGCAGGACAATACCCTCCCTTGCCCAGCTGGTGATGCTGTGCCTGATGCCCCCAGGACAGGGTTGGCCCTCCTGGCTGCCAGGGCACTGCTGGCTCATGTTCAACTTGCCATCAAACAGGACCCCCAGGTCCCTTTTCAGGGCACTGCTCTCCAGCCTCTCATTCCCCAGTCTTTTCATCCAGGGTTACCCCACCCCAGGTGCAGAATCTGGCACTTCCCCTTGTTGAACTTCACATGGTTGGTGATTGCCCAGTCCTCTCATTTGTCCAGGTGTCTCTGCAGGGCCTCCCTGCCCTTGAAGGAGTCAACAGCTCCTCCCAGTTTTGTATCATCTATGAACTTGCTCAGTATCCCCTCCAGTCCCATGTCCAGGTTATTGATGAAGCTGTTGAAGAGCACCAGGCTGAGGATGGAGCCTTGTGGAACCCCAGTAGTGACAGGTCTCCAGTCTGCTGTCACCCCATTCACTGTTACCCTTTGCACCTGACCCATGAGCCAGTCGCTCACCCATCCCATGATGTGTTTATCCAGCTGGGAGCTGGGCACAATCTCACTGAAGAAACTCTGCTAAAATCTTTTACCATGATCTAATAAAATGATGTAATGGCTTTAGAAAGTTTCAAAGAAGTGTTATGGAACTGCAAAGTATTTGCTAGAATTTACTTCATTGCACTACTTAGGTGTGCAAGGTACGAGGACAGCTGCTGTCAAGCTGTAGCTGCAAGAGGCACAGCTTGAGGAGAGCACAGCCTGGTGGTACAGCAGCTGAACTGTTCCCAGACCTCTCCTACAGCATAATTGTCCCGTCCAGGGCTGCCATCACTATCCCTCATGTCTGCTGGAACATCCCTCGGCCTCTGGCTCTCCCACACCACCAGGCAGGCAGGAGAAGTTAAGTGCAGGCTTGCTCTCACACTGTACCCCCAGGCAATGTGTTTTAGGGTTCTGTGTAGACAGACTGCAGTGCCGTAGTTTTGGGGACTGCTGCTTCCATGGAAACGACACAGTTTCTTTGCTCTTGCTCTGAGGAAGCTGCTTCATGAAACATGGTTAAAAGAATGCACTTGCTTAAAAGCACAGATTTGCAGCACTAAAGCAGTTAAAAAAAGGAGAAAACTATAGAATTCATTAAGATTATGTTTAATAAGGATTCCTCTCAGCTTGTAAGGCTGTTGTGTCCTGAGGAAATCAGAACTACACCCTTCCTGCTTCTTTTCTGCCTAAAAAGCCGTATGTAGAAAAATCTCACTGGATCATCTGCCACTCTTTAGTCCCAGATAAAAAGGCTTCACTCCTGTCTACTTTCTCTGGCTCCCCTCCCTGCAGCCTGGCACTGGAACATGGCTTCGTATTGCTGGGGTTTAAGCTATTTTCCTTCTCAAGGTCCTTTGAAACATGTATGCCTTAATTTGTATATTTCCAGCTTCAGCTTGGTAACTGTTTGGGATTTTTTCCCTATTTTTTTGAGGCCTTTTTAGATATGGCAATAAGATTTTTACAGATTATGTTGAAGTCTTTGTTTATCACACACTTTTCTTAGGCACTGCTGAAATTTGTTTATTTTCTGCAATATGTCTGTTTCGATTACATCTGGGATTTTCAGTTGATGAGGAAGAAAAAACCTCAGCCTTCTCCATTTTAGGGAACTCTCAGGAGACTTGTCAGATGGGGTGGTGTCTTATACTGGGATGCTCATGGATTTGTTTCATGAAGGAGAAACACCCCACACTGACAAGGTTGGCTCCCTCCATCAAGATGAAGACACACAACAAGAAAGAAGAGATGGGTAATAATTAGTAGACCAAAAACTGTGCACGTCTAATATTTTCATGGACATGAATGTAAAATAAAGTCGGAATTAACACAGTCCTAAGACTGCTGAGGCATGGAGGAACAGCAGTAAGACAGCATTCCAGGTTTCCTGATTCTCCCAGTGCATTGAGCCCTTGCAGTGCAAAGTCAGACTACTCAACCTAGACCACCAAAACCAGACTTTGCTGACAAAGCATGCAAAGGATGGAATTTATCTATACCATGGTGAAAGGACCATAAGCAATGGGCAAGATTATGAGTAGGATCATCTTTTTAAGTCTGGAAAGTCTGATTGCTTGGCAGTAGCATCAGTGACAGTCAGCAGCTGGCTGACACTTGTGCAAACTTGCACTGCTTCCTATTTGAATATGGAAGAATTTCTCTACATTTTTAGCAGATCATCATGAATGAAGAAAGAGTATTTTTATCATCATCTTGGCTTCACTGAAATTTTGGGTGAATAGAAAATACATGATATTTTCTTCAGTTCACTTTCCTGTGATTCCTTTATTTAGCTGCTATATATTTTTTTTTCCTAGATGCCTGCTATGAAACTATTGATGTGTGACATCTGCAAGATGTAATTATTGCTGTTGCAATAATTAGCATGAAATGATGCAGGAGATTTTTGACCAGACTTAAAATAACTTTATAAAACCTGAGGATAACCAAACTATCAATATCTCTTTCCTTACAGAGTGACTTCAGTTTTAGTTAGTATCACTTAATCCAAATAAGGTTGTAAAGGAAGAGGAAATAAAGTGTGCATATTAATAATTTATTTAAAAATCACAAACGTTGTGTATGCTTTCTGAATATAAAACATGGATGATGGAGAAGATACTTTCTCTTTTCGGCATTGGCCAGACTGAATCACACAGAAGTTTTTCAAAAGACTGGGGTCTCTTAGTTACTTTTAGCATCTGTGGTGTTCTATAAACCTTCCAGGCACACAGAGGACACTCACTGCCCCCTCACTGGAAATTTTATAATCCTAGATTACTATGACAGGCAAGGATTTAGATTACTACGACAGGCAAGGATTAAGAAATTAGTTTGGCAGAATCATCTTTTTGCCTCTTTCCTAACCCCACTTGAGAGAACACAGAAGCATATGAACTCAGAGGCTGACTTTCATTTTAGTGCCAAAGGATTTAAACATTTTCTGGAGAGTGCTGCAGAGTTCTGGCTCAGGAAAGAAGCCTCAGTGATGGAGCCTTGTCAGAAATGAGAAAGAAGCTTGTTGAACACGGTTTGGTGATATATCTTTTTGTTTGTTTTTGAAATCTTCTGCTTCCAAGGATACTGTTGGTTCATTCAACCCTCCATCTGTAAACTGCTTGGCGGGGAGGGGGTTTGCACAAACGTAGACCTGAGAGGAGGGAAAAGACAGATTTGATTCTCCCACACAGAGTGATAAGCTCTGCCCTGAGGCACTGCTCACCCCCGCCCCAGGCGCTGTGCGAAAGGATGGAAGGCGAGATGTTGGTGTGTTTGTGGAGTGGAGGTGGTGATGCTTGAGTTGGTGGTCTGGTTATTAACACCTGCCTCTAAGTAGCTGCCGATCTTCCAATGTGTTGCTCACTGGCAAAGCTGTCGCTGGTGGGCAAGTCTGGAAGTGCCTCTGCAATTTGCCGCTGAGTAGGAGGGGTACGGGAGCACAAATGGACTTCTTTCCCAAAATGCAGAGATTTAAGGAAGTGGGTGGGACCATCACGTGGCCATCTGCTCAATGGCTCAAGCGAAATTTGCAACTGTTGCAGCAAAATAAGCGATTACCACGGTTTTAAAAAACCACACACTATTATTTTGCTCTCAGTTTTCCTCCAAACAAATCATTTTGTGACTATTTGAGTTACACGTTTAAAATATTTTTCCGCAACCTGTAAAAAATATAAGTTCTGTTAGGAAAAGAGAAATTAGCTGCAAAAAAAGAGTAGACACCTCTGACTTAATGCAGACATTCTGTAATGAACAAGAAGGAAAAAAAAACCCACCCAAACAAATCTATCGGGGGAAATGTAGAACACTGTAAATAATCTCAGACAAATACAACTGTAATAGAATAAGCTTATCCTGACTCAATCCACTAATCCATATTTATTCATGTATCAAATAGAGTTCAGAAACGTAAATTTAATTTGTATCTTGTTGCCTGAATGCATATGGAAAGGCTGCTAAATTGGTTTATATAAAAATTCCAATATTTTATACATTTTCGTCAGAAGTAATAAATAGTAGTTCCTCTCTATTTTCTTTTAGTGTAAAGAAACAAAATTATCTTTAGATACATTCCTATTTAAAGTTTTGCGGAAGTACAGATCTTCAAAGTGAATTATAATTTCTATTCTAACCATGGGATAAAGAATCAAATATAAATACAAGCTGAATAGATTTCATAGACAGATGCTGCTATTTAGTCTAAATGTCATTGTATCATTCCCATGTGTATAGATGAAAAAATGCCGTTTTCCCAGGACAGGTTATTTTCTGCAACCCTGCAGAGGTGGAACACACTGAACACATTTACTTACTCGTGTCAGGCTGCCCTTCACAATGAGCATAGTTTTTTGTCCTCTGATTAATTGTCTGCAAATCACCCCAAGGAGAGGAAATAGCCAGTTTCAGAGAAAATTACCACCACTGCTTTCAGCTCCTGATATTCAGTCAGATAATTGCTGATGTTTGTCATTAAAATTGGGAAAATGTATGTTCCCTTTGACTCCAGTTTTCATATTTTTGTGTCTCACTTAGATTGAAATGTCAGATAGCTGCAAATGGTTTTGCACTAATAATTAATTAAACCGTAAAGAAACCAGCCAAAGCTGTGTAGCCTTTTCAGTAAAAGCAATTGTTTATTCCAGCTGTGTTCTCCACAGCAATCTTTCAAAATTAGTATTGGAATTCTTTTATTCTAGATTGCCATATATTTAATTGTCTTTCATTAGTCCTCATTTCTGCTCTTTTATTTTGCCTTTCTCTTTGTTCCAATTACTTTCCATGTCAGTACTTTCTGCTTTCCAAATTGTTTAATGCAAGCTAAATTATCCAAATCACATAAAGATTTAGAACTTCAAATTAAGCCGTGTAATTTATCCATTGTGAATTTTTGTCATATTACTTAAAATGTGTGAGCAGAAAGAGTCACAGATGAAATCACAAATTTCAGTCCTGGTTTCATTAATGTATAGCTACTAGAAATAAAATACCAGTTGATATAGCATATATACTGGAGTTGGCATACTCTGGGACTGATCAGGCCCTGGATCAAAAAGGCTGACCCATCTGGTTTGTGATTTGAGCTAAACTCAGTCTCTTAGAAATGTACCAGAAAATGCAAGAGATCAGCATATACCAGGGGAATGAGGATTGTGGGAAATCTCTTTCCAGCAATCTGACAGAATCACTGCATATGAAGTTTATCAGGGTGAGGTAAAAAAGCCAGTATTATACAGCGACATTCTTTGGATTTTGACATAGAGATAGTGGGCCACATAAACACTGGATTTAGGGTTCATCTGCCCTACCCAAGGTAGCTGGAAGTGGGATGCCTACATCCATGTTCATTATTTCCTATCTCTTGTTTTGTTGTTGAAAAGAGATTGCCGCTTCTTCATGGCTGATTCTATCCTAGGATAGAGATGTCTGAGACCTGCTGGATGAGATGTGGTGAAAATCTTTCATGCCTCAGTTTTCGGATGTTTAACTTAAAAACGAAGTCCTTGTGAGCTGTCAGAGGGGAAGACAGACAGTCCTTAAAATGTTAAATCTCTGTAAGACAGCTCACACAGAGCACCCAAATGTGAGAGGAATTGCTTCAGGTTTGAATGTGATGTAGTAAGGAGCACACGCAATACTGATATCTAGAAAGTCAAGAGAATTTTTATAGCTGGAATCTGAAAACTAAGCCTATGCATTGTCACCTGGGAAGGACCAAATTTTTCACACTGAGTTTGGTTTTGGCTACTGTGCTTCATGTGCGGGTAGGGAGAAATAGCCTTGCATTGCTGCTACTGCTTTTGTCACCTTTGTCCTTCTGCAAGGAAAACAACTTTTTGTGATGGTTATTATGCTTCTAGTGCTTCTTTTTCTTTCTGCACTACTAAGGTTTCCATCTGTGTACTACCATGAACAAAAAGCTGTGAGGCATCAGATAAAGTGGTCTGCAAGGATTATCTCAACTCACTGCAAACATGCAGGGTTTGATTCCATCATCCTCTATATGCAGTCCCTCCACTGACTGTCCTCTAAAATAAATAAAACACACAAAATTATGAATAATGAAAGTGCCTGCCTCATCATGCCTCAGCTTGATTTATCAGTTAAAATAGTGAACAGGTAGATTACAGGAGAAAATTTTTATTATGTATTTTGTTAGAATGATTAAGACGGAAACATCTGATGTGCAGATAAAGATGCTTTGAGCTTCCCTACCACAGATGTGTGCATGCATCCGTACTTTGCTAACCTGTATGGGTTAACTGAGGACTTGTAAAATATAGGCATAAAACTGAGGTTTGGAAAGTTTGCACACAGATACTTTTGAGAACAGTAAAAGACTGGTTGGTAATTTGTCATGAGCTATTGATTTCCAGAGTGCTTTTTGTCTTAATATAGAACTCTTACCTGAGATTAGTGAGTATATGACAATACAAATAACTGAGTTAATAACTGAATTGCTCAAATCCCATTCAATTATTTTGCTGCATTTAATCATAATAGTTATTAAAAATCTATTAAGCAGCTAATGGGAACTGTGACATGGTCAAGGGCTAATCATTACTAAGACCATGGGTTCAGAGCCCCCAGCTTTGAATGTCATGTTTGGAAATTTTCTGAGTTGCAAGCTGTCACTGTGCAAAATTGTTTCTGCCTGTGTGATGCAGATGAAATGACAGCCACATCCTAAATCCCATTCCATTCACAAGTGGAGCTGAGTTATGGATGTCGTTGGTTCCTAATCTGTGAGCCATGGAGGAGGTGACGAAGAGGCAGCAGAGACTAAAAAAAAGGTTTATTACAGGAAGTTTTCAGCTGTGTCAGTTACAGGTTACAGCTGAGACCAGTTAACTTTTTAAGGCTGAAAAAGCTGGGGGAGACCTGTTGATCTCTGCTTGATCTCCAAGGGCTGCTCTCTGCTTTTACAGCCGTGTGAAGGCTACAAAAGGCATTAGAGAAGCCCAGGTTTCAACTGATTTTATTATTTTAACCTTGGCTGAACTACGGAGACTCAGAGCAACCGCTGAAACTATCTGGATCCTTCACTGATGCAATTTGTCGTTTATAGGTGAGTATGATGAAGATGAACTCAGTCTGATTCCAGGTTTTTAGATGCACTCATAAACACGAGCATGCAGGTCTCCACACGAGCACTGGACGAATTTGAGTTGCTGTGTATTTTCTGTTGATCCACAAAGCCAGCAAATTGAGCCTTATTGAGACAACTCGTTACTTTCTTGTATTACTGTAGTCATGTTCCCCGTAACAGCATGTAAGGTCTGATGTGCAGCTTGACTTAGTTAAGCTCCCTTTTCAGAGCTAATTCATCTATCAGTGGCAAATAGAATTTTTCCCGCTCTGATGTGCTTCAAAATACGTTTTTCATACACTCCCCCGTAGGTGAAGATACGCAGAAAAAGAGAATTGAGGTGGAAAGCATTTACCTTCCTCCTCTTTGTCACTGGCTGCAAGATAACATCCTGCAGCAGCTGCCTCATCATTGGAACATTTGTTTGCCATTGAGATGTCGATTGACCTCCACTGGAGCTTTGTTTATGGCGAGAGCAATGAGCTCTCAGTGCTTTGTTTGGTCCCACCATATGGGACAGGTTCTGCAAGCAAAGTAGACTGCTTAGGTCTCAGACCTGAGCAGGAAAGGCATTAATGCCAGCACACTGCCAAAAGCTAACAGCAGTGGGATTGTTTATGCTTTGGAAGGATCTCATTTTGGGAATTTACTGCATGGGCTCCCTGTTTATTTCGTTTTCCTTTCTTGCAATGTTGTAGCATTTTATTTCTCTGTCCAGCTTTCCTTCTCACAGTCCAATCCCTTTGTGAGGATCAGACAACTGCTGTCAGATTTCTCACTTTCTGTAGCTGATTTTTTATTCATTTAGGAACAGGTTTTGAGCAAGGCTGCATAGTCCAATGGTAGAAAACAGGCACTGACAAAGATTGCTCCATGTTGTTGTAAGCCTTTTGTGATATAGTTGAGAAGGGTTAGATTGTGACTGACTTGGTTTCACACAGCCCCATTGCTCTGATTTGCTTTGTAGCAGTTAAAACTTTTATCGTCTTGGTGTGATGTCAGTGTGCTTTACAGGCACAACCTTTTTAAATCCTGGCTCCAGGTTCTGCATCTAGAGGGCTCTGGCTAAAATGATCTTCAGAGGCAGTGAGAAAAGTTCTTATTTACACTCCTAGCTTATGAATCAAGCCTTTGGTTCCCACCCCTGAAGCAAATCTGCCCTTCTTCCTTCTCATCCCACCCCACACGCTCTCCGGGATCCCACTGGTGTAAGGGAAAGGTGAAGCTGTCAGTGGCAGGATAGAAAGGCTCCAGGCTGGAAAAATACAAAGGCTTTGGTAACAGCCAGAAGAAATCGAGTCAGGAGATTCACAGTCTGGTCCCCAGCTCGGCGTTTTCCCCAGAGATCAGTAAGTGATGCTGGAGTTTTCCCTCCGTATGTGCGTCTCCCATCGCACAGTTAATGTCGCCCCGCGCCCGCCGGCAGCCCATGGGGACTGTGCTGTGCCGCATGACACAGGTAGCTTCCAGAGGGAAATCAAGAGTGTTTTGCATCTCCTACGCTCTATGAGGACGGCTGCGCAGGGTGATTTGTGGCTTTAATTGCCGAGGAGCTCCAGGGACTGTGAGGAGGCGTCAAAACTGTGCTGCCCGCAGCGCTCCCGAGGGACCCGGGAGCTTGGGAGTGGTCAGAGTGGGCGGATTCTGCGCTAAATGTGTCAGCAAACTTTCACAAAGGATAAAATTAGTAGGCGACAAGTGAATGTGATGCACTGGAAAAGTGCCACCGTGCCTTTTTTTTTTTTCAAGGGGACATAATGCCTTAGAAATGTCCTGGCTTTCTCTGGAGCAAAAAACCCCAAAGTAGCTGGTGAATCAGGGGAAGAGCCCGATAAAATTGTTGACCACACTAGAAGCCATTAAATAAATTAAATTTTCACGTGGGAAATATTCTCATGGATTAATAACTTTTTAGGAAAGAAGGCTTGTTGCACTACTTCTCACTTTTGTGTTTTTCTGATGTTCATCTTTCTCCAGCAACGGTTAGAGGTAGATAATGGGGTGAATGATCAGATTTTTTGCTCTAACATAATTTATCCATTCTTATGATTTTGGTAGGTGCACCATTTAAAAACTTCCCGTTTGAAATCTTATTTTCACCAAAGTGTGATACTTTTATTTTCTGGAAATATTTTTGCCTCATTTGAAGTATTTGGTGTAGAGAAAAAGCTGATTTATTGTCTTAAGTTGAGTGTGATAGGTATCAAAAGCTTAACTTTTATTAAGGAGTGCTCTTTTGCTGAGAGACTAATTAAGAAATGAAACTTTTTGCTGTAGAAACTGAGAATGCACGCTGGCAATAATAATTAATAACTTGTCAGTAGGAACACCACACTGAAGTAGAAATAATTTAAGATTAAGACATTTCAGGCATGGTTAATGATTTTCATTCACTGGAAATTTTTTTCCAAGCATCATTGTAACTTTTTGAGGGTAATTTAAACTAATCTAATGATCTAAATGGTTTACAATCCTAAGGTTTAGCATACATTACCACTGCTGCTTGAAGAGCTTTTCAGAGACATTGTCAGCTCTGGTGTGAATGTTTTTTCAGTACAGGAAAAATTTCTAATCCTTATTGTTAAGAAATTATTGTTGCATTTTTAAACGCCTTGTTAAAGATTTTAAAAGAGGTTAGGAAGTCATCTAAGCTTTCTTGTTTGCCCCCAGAGAGGTTGTAGAAACCTCTAACCCAGCTGAAGGGACTAATGAATTAAAAGTGTAAGAGCTGAATGTGCCGTGTGGGTGGATGGCTGGTACACGTGCTGGCGGTAATCCTTGCAGGAACTAATTTATCCTGAAAGTGGCAGGTGGCTAAGGAAGCTGACTTTGACTAGAATTTGTTTTAAGAACTTGCTTTTGCTTCCCTTTAATGTATCCTACCAAATGCTAAAATGGAGTTGGAGGAGTATCAACAGGAGGCCGCTGACATGAAAGCTCTGTCTGCGCGAGCAGCGGGGCTGTTGATGAAGTGCCACGGTATTTGCAATGTGAAATGTAAGGCAACCTTAAAGCTGACTGTACTGAACTTACTGCTGAGTATTTACCGAGCAAATTGAGTGCTGCTCCTGCAAGACGAGCTGGCATAGCTGATCTTCACCGAGGTTCAATTTATCTGGGCGGCGCTGCCCTGTTAGGAGCGCGGTTTCGAGGACAGCTTGTGGGGGTGGATTGCTGCGCTCCCTCGATGAGCTTGATGTGCTGTCAAAATTCGTCCAGACTTGGCTGTTAGTCAGCATTTTAAACCTAGTGCTGAGATCCACTTGTCCTCATGCTGCACGAATGAGACACGGGCCAGTGTTTCCTCTGCCCCTCTCATGGGGTCCCTGCAAAGCACCAGCCCCATGAGCAGAGGCAGTTTTAGGCCACCAACCAACAAAACTTCACTTGCAAAGAAGAGCTGTGCAGCCTGTTTAAAAAAAAAAAAGTTGCAAGTGTTCATGGCAAATGTTTCCTCTTGCTTAAATCTGAGAAAACGTAGGTGTCATCAGTACCTCTGCATTGGAGCTATGCTGGATGTAGACTGGGATGTCAAGGGGATCTCTTCAGTACTGATTGGTGCAGGACATTTGTCAGGTCCCAGCAGAGATTTCTGAAATCAAAGTCATCTCTCTGTATGAAGAGTGGATACTAACCCTGAACTCAGAAAAAAAAAAAAAGTTTTAAATAAAAACATTTAATTTTTTTTCTATATAAGCTTCAAGTTGTCAGGAATATTTCTATTCCAATTCAGGTTTTCAAGTCCTACTGCCTTGGATACATATTTTTGGCTTTTCCAGAGCAGCTGAGTAAACCCTTAGGGTTGAAGTGGGTTGCACAGAGAGGTGACATATTTCTTTGGTAATATGGCAGTGCAGCATTTCTTAATATATACCAAAATGATTAATGTCTGCTATCAAACACAGCAGTAGTACCTGGATTTGTTCACCCTTCTCCATTCCTTCATTTTATGTGGAGAAGAACCTGATCTAGAGGGATTATATTTTATCCATGGATTCATTTTCTTTTATTCAGTTAATGAAATAACAATGACAGTAGTTGATGGCTGGGTGAGGTAAACATTTAGGATCACTGTTGGATTACCAAGGAAAGTGTTTTAAGGAGAAGATGTCACATATGTCAAATTTCTTGTGGCTCTTTTGGCTCTTGTGGGCAGACTAGAAGAGCAGCTAAGGTAGGACAGTGTCTTAAGAGGGAGCTTTTTGAAGGGAGCAAATGCAAGTCTTGAAGCCGTTCTCTCTCTGTATTCAAGCTGTGCTGTGACACAGGAGCACACAGGCCTCTGACACACGGGTAGAATTAGAACAAAAGCCTTTAAGGCATCTGTAACTGACCCAGAGATGGAAAGAGGTTCTCTGGTTTTCTTTCTCAAAGTAGGACTGGAAAGACATTGGTGGCTGGATCTTCTTTCTGAGGTTATTTCTGGAGGCAGGTCGAAGTGAAATGGGAAGAGTGTAGCACCATGCTGTGGAGATCCACTGGAGAGCTCCAGCCTCTCTATGCCAGGGGGATGATCACTCTGTGCAGGTTGTTTTTTTCTGTGCTTTGTCACTTTGCAGACACTGAAACATCAGATTATTTGATACTGACCTTCATTCATGTTCTCACAATCAGTTTTTTAGCAACACAAAGAACTGTTTTTATGAATTATGTGTACCTCTTTTTTGCTTGTATCTTGTGCTGCCAGTTTTCAAACAGTGAACACAGATCTGCTGGCTTTCCCTCTGCCCTGCAATGCTGTGCCTATTTGGTGAAATATCAGCACTTCCAACATAATATCCTTTTATCCTAAACTGAGCCACTTCTCTCCCATTTTTTTTTTAATCTCTAGGGCAGCTGTTCTGGTGAGAGCCCTTCTTACCCTGTTAAACAGCACAAATGTCTGCTTACAAGAGCTGTTGCCCCACATTTTCATGTAATATCAGCTGGCAGGAGCTAACTACTGTAGCTGTCTTGTGAGGGCTGTGGTGACAAAGATAAACCTCAGGCTAATTTTCTGAACAGAATCAGTCAGTTTGAGCGAGGCTTCTTGTTTGGAAATTAGATAATGATGATCTTAGCTGTAACGTTTTAAATTAGGGAGTAAATAAAGAGCTGGATGCTTCCTCATATAGTTAGCTCTCAATTATCATCTCCAGTGGCAGTGACTGGGTATGTTGATGTTTATGATGGATATAGTGGTTGTTCCAAAATTTCTTTAGGCAACAGTCTGGAAAATCTACATTTGCTTACACTGTGTAGAATAACATCTGGGTTTCTGTCATTCTTGACAATAGGCACCAACTATATTTTATAATGACATAAATTTCCCTGGGAGACAGTAGGTGTTGATCCATAAATTGCCAGGGGTTTTTTTGGTTTTGGTTTTTTTTTTGTTTGTTTTGTTTTTGTGTGCGTGTGTGTCTTCAGAATTAGAGGTTTTCTATGTTAAAAATAAGGAGGTGTGCTTGGAAAGGGCAACAGTCATGTAGACTGGATCCACCACAGCCAGATGGGAGGCTTCAATCTGGTCTTACTGCACTTGTTGAGCAGCTTAAAATTAGTAAGTGTGTGCTTCTTGGAGTTTGTGCTTGGGACTGATGACATCAAGGATCTCCAGCTGGAGCCTCTCTGGGTCTTGGGCAAAGCTTCTCCAAAAATGCAAACTTTTCTGAACTATTGGCTAAGTGAAATCAAAATTTCATGGGAGCAGGTTTGTAACCACAATCTAGAATGTGACTCCCAGCATGGAAATGTTAAGAAATTGGGAGAGGCAGATTGAAGTCCCATTTATTGTCATCCTAATTTACTCTTCCCATCTCTAAGGGCTGAATAGGGAAAATTACTTTTTCTGTGGCTGAGGGACCACATTACTTCAGGCCTTGGTGTTCAGAATTCACACACTGGCTTTGCTGTGAACCATCCAGGGTTTCAAATCCCAACCTCCCGATGAGATCAGTCAGAAAGCAGAACTTCTGTGTAGGGCTGTGACAAAAGATTTCCTGTACACCTGGCTATAATCATGTGGCAAGCCTGGGCTGCAGGTTGTCATAACTAGGGCATTTTGCAACATAATATTGTCAGGAAACATAACTTGCAGCAAATAAGTCACCAACTTTTGGGGCCTAAAATAGGTAATTTAATCCTACTAAATTTGTTTTCCTCATTTACAGCAGCTCTAGCAGCAAGCAGAACAGTGATTCTGTGCCATTAAAGTTTCCCTGATGCAGTCTTTGCCAAAGACTACATGGACACTGCCATTAAGGCTTCCTGAGAGACTGCTTCGAGCAGCAGAAAATGTGCTATATTTTCTGGATGTCCTCATAAGGCTGAATGTGAAATCAGACTTAGTGTCTCAAAGCAAAGCATGCGTTTAATGAGCCAATAAATACCAGGCATCAGACGTGATACTGACTATGGAGAAATGTAGATCGTGTGCTTTTCATAGAATCACTGAGGTTAGAATAGATGTTTAAGATCTCACCCACTTCCCTGGGCTACCCACTTTGATATATAGCACTATAGAATATTTATTCTTCTGGATTTTCCCTCTGGACTGATCACAGATAATTTATTAAATGAAAATGAGCAAATGGTCCTTTTTAGTTTTGACCACTTAGAAGGCTCCTTCCTGAGAAGTCTTGACTTTCACATCAGTAACTCTTTCTGTTTGTGGTCTGTAGGGTACAATACAGTAAAATAGAAATTAAATTCTCTTCCACTTAGAATATATATTTTCCTTTCAACTATTTTTTTTAATTACCCAGGTAATTTTGTTTCCAAGGGTGAAGTCCCTGCAGTCAAACACATTAAAAAGTCCCAGCCTGTCTGAAAATGCTAGTTTTTCATTATGTCTTTTTTCCACTGCAGGCTGTTGGAGGGCTCTGAAACGTGTTTTAAAAGACTTAGGGAAGACTTTGAGCTTAAAATCCAGCCTGCAATGTGTAAAAAAAATAAAGTTTTAATTGGCCCCACTGTAATGGTCAGTGAATGAAGAACCGTTTCTGTGTTAAGAGGGAAAGTTCTAAGCTTCATTTCGTATGTGGTTTCATTTCAGCAGAGTTTCAGCTTCCAGAAGAGTTGCCTTTTTCATCTGTGTCTGAATTTAAGCTTGTGTGATGGACCATTGTTAATAACTAGAGGGGAGGCAATCTCATGTGGATAGGTCAGGGAAGCATTTTTTAGTTCTGGACAGCTTTTTAACTTTTTTTGCTTGCTGTGGATCGACTTCTCTGTCTATGGCTGTGGTGGCACCAAATATCTGAAGAGTTTGGTTTGACTCTGAAAAGCTGTAATGCCTTTGCTGGCCTGACTCTCTTGAGATGTAACATTTCACATGGGAGGGTTTTGTTGTGGCACACTCTGTCCCTTTGAAGTGATGCTAGAAATGATCTACAGGTATGGGAGAACTGCAAAAGAAGGGGATTTTATCTCAAGATGAAATCTGGGCACTTTGTAATGAGCACTCCTGATATCCCTGGTCCAATGGCCAGAACTTACCTAAAATGCCAGGTTTTGAGAAGGAAGGACATTGCTTTTTACCAGCTACAAGGAAAAAAAACTAAGCCTTTCACTTTATTAAAGTTATAAAAGCGATGACATTGAAGAGGTACCAGTTCTGCTACCATATTTATTTTCCCTGTTGCATCTGCAGGCACAGCGTAAGACCTGTTTCTGTGGTTTTGTTTAGTTCAACTGCTTTCTCAATAGAGCTTGTGGTTAGAGGGATTCAGGACTGCCTTGGATTTTAAAAGCAGCTGGGACCATGCTGGACCCAAAAGTGGTGATGATCCTTTTCTCTCCTTTTCCTTTCTCTCTCTCTTCCTTCTCCTGACTTCTTCTCAAAATATGTAGTGAGTCAGACTAAATAATTCCAGTCAATGCCTTGGTAAGTGTCTTGTTGTGTCTACATAACTTCAAGTTGGCTAAATTTGTCTTAGCAAAGTTTGTGAAGTGCCTTGCTTTATCTGGATGGGTTGAAGTATGCTAAGTCAGTGCTTTGGGAAGTGCTTTACTTTGTCTGGGTGTTGTTTTAAAATTTGCCAAGTACCCTCATTCTACCTAAACTCTAAGGTTTGCAAGTAGAAGTTTGTTATTCAGCCTCCTGAGAATTTTGTTGTTTCTCCTGTGCCTGGCCCAGAATGACTCTAATTACCTTCCCCCTAAAGTCGCTGAGTGAGCGAGTTGGGCCTTAACACCCAGGAGAGGCTGCCTTTTAGGTCGGTACAAAAAGGATTCAGTGGTGGCACTGGAAGGGAGCAAACTGGGGAGGAATGGCATAGCTGCCAAGCCCAGTTCCAGGGCTGATAGGAAGAGTGGGGATGAGAAGCCTTCCCACAGCAAACATTGATCCATACTCTAACCAGGCTTGAAAGACAGAACCTGAGCAGTGCTTAGCTGCGTGTCGAGCATCACATGGGGATTGTTTCGTTCCGTTTCTTTTGGCGTGGGCGTGAAAACATCTCCAAAAGACTTTGAGATGGAAAGAACTTTCAAAAACAATTTATTGGGTAATCCACAAACAGCTAAAAGCGCTAAAATCACTAAACTCCCCCCATTTCTTCATAGTTTTCTAACTCAAACAGTGGCCATTGAGCAAGTTTCTGCAGCCTGGTGCAATCTAATAATAAACGATGCCATCCAGAGTTCCCTGTTCTGGGACTTGTAATTTGTTTGGATACAGTTCACTTGTTTGCAGTTGTGTTCTTGGAGTAAAGACTAGAAGGGTTTGTACTAACGTCGGCCTTGTGATTCTTTTAGTCCAGACCATTATGTTAGACCCTATTTTTTTAGAACACATGTGAAAGGACATGGCTACTGCAGATATTAGCATTGCATAATCTATCTCTCAAATACATCCTTACCAGTTTATGAACAGGAAATCGAAGCCTCAGGTGGTGAGTGTGTTCATGCCTCTACAGATTTCAGTTTGAATTGTACTGATACTTTCAGTAGATCTAATTTGAATAGAAAAAAAAATCGGTGGATTTTCTTCTCCACATCATGTATGATCTCTGTTGCTTCCAGACTGCCGTTCAGTTCATAGAATTATTTCTAGGTGCAGGAAAACTTCAAAATTTACATAATGGAAATGCTCCCTGGCAGTGATGTGGGTGATTCTATTTTTCTGTTTCTTAAATAAATGTTATTTGAAAAAAAATTGGAGCAAGTGAATTTAGTGCTTGTATGTCTCTGGAGAGAGGTGAAAGTGAAAATAGTGAATGAAATTGTAATTTACTGAAGAAGTGCAAAACCAGGCAAGTGAGAGGAAGACAATTACTTGGGGTGTGGTTTCAGTATGGACACGTAGTAAGTATTTTGAGTGCTTTGTAAGATGGAGGTAGCTTTAATCAGAAGGGCAGGGAAAAATACCACAGGATGGTAAAAATTGTGGGAATATCTTACTGCTGCCTGTCAAGGTTTCTGACTTAAATATGTGCCTTCCCAAGCAACCTTGAAACCCTGCAGTTCTAAAAAAGCATGAAGGGAGCAGCCATACAGCTGGAAATGACGTGTCTGGGTTTTGCCTAATGAGGATAATTAGTGTTTGACAACCGTGTATGGTCATGAATAAAAACTAGAGCAGCCTTGAAGTAAATATTTGGAGAAAAAAAATTGTAACTCCGTGGAAGTTTGGATGTGAAATTGGAGCCCATGTTGGTCTCTGTGCTTCTGGTGATCCAGATAAAAGCACCAGCAGCAGCCTATTTTAGCAGAATTAAAAGTGAGAAGTGTGATCAAAGCTAAATGTGTGGGTTTCGTTGAGCAGGTGTGTACTGCTTCTCTTCTGGCATGTAATTATGCTCTGATTTTCATGATTCTTTTCATTTAAAACCAGTCCATGATTTAGGACTTTGAGCACTACCAGTTCTGTTCTTCAGGGGAGAAAGTCTAACTAACAGTACAGAAGAAAGAGATTAAAAATCAATGTTTTATGCACTTGCATATAAGATAACATAGAAATTATGATAAAGTACTTCTCCAAGATATCCGATTTTGAATTAATTCCAAGGCCTTCGGGGGGAAGAAAAAAATCCGCAGGAAATAAACTGTGAACAGACAGATCTGAAAGCAGCAGGGTACGGAATTTATTAAATGACTATTCTGCCTCCTGTAGGGGGAGGGGAATATGTTTAGAGAAAGGAGATATTAGGTGAACAAGAAGCATTTGAAATATTTTGGCTGATGCAGCGAAGTTGTGGTGGAGACAATAACTGCAGCTACTCAGTGGTGCTTTCCATGATGCTCTGGAGTGCATCATGGAAAGTACAGTAAGAGATCAGGAAATTGGTTTATGGATAAGGTTTGCAAGAAAGGCTTCGAGCTGCTTGGAGATTTTAATTTAATGAGGGTGGCACAAAATTTTGGAAGGGCTGCTTTTTTTAAACGAGGAGATATCTTTTACATGCAATGTGTTGGAGTGACATGATCTATTTTTGCCCTACCCTCAGTAAATGAGCCCACTGTGACAGACAGTGCTGAAGCTGTGGCTGTCTGGGGTTTTCAGCTTCAGATGTCATTATATTCGGCAGTGTCATGCAAGCACATTTTTGAGGAGCAGCACAAGAGTGCATTTTGCCTTCAGGAGAGCTGACTTTGAGTAGATGTGAAATGCTCTAGGGATTTTCATTGGAATTCAGTAATGTGTTGGAAGTAAACAAAGAAATAAAGCTAGTTTCAAAAATAGAGTGATAGGTAGGTCTGAAAGAACATTAATAGAATTTTATTTCAACACGGGGAGCCCAGCAATATCTAATTGGCAAAAATCTGAAATGGAGTATACATAGCTAAAGATTTGATGACTTGAATCTTTTACTGTGTTTTTAACCTCCCCTCCCAACAAATAAACAAACTCCAAACAACAACAGACAAAATAAGACATTAAAAAAACCCCAGTCTAGTAAGTAAGCCGGTGGACTAAAATGCAAAGGAAGTGGGCAGCGTACAAATCAATGAAGATGTCTGTGCTGGATGTTGCTGTCAGTTTGGCTAATACAATCCTTTGCCACTTCTGAAGAATCTGCAACATTCTTCATGGGACTTTAGGATGGTATGAGAGAAGGTTGAAGTAATGCACCATTGACCATAATGTGAATTTGAAAACAAGCATTTCAGAAAAGACAGGTTTCTTCAAGCAGTCTTGGCTTTCTGCCTTTCTACGAAGCAAGCACAGCAGAAACCTGTTTTGAATACCCAGGGAGAAGTGAAAGTGGCTGGTTATAGGAAGGCTGCATGTCCCAAAGCAGCTTTCAGAGTTAAAAATATTTATTTATTTATTTATTATCCTTATTTTCTTACAACACTTAGTGAAAATTGAGTACTGCTCTGAATTGGCTGACTCCAGGAATGCTAATGTAGCAAATCAGAGAGCTGGGTTGTCAAATTGTGCACAAACCTGCTTTTTTTTCCTTAAGAGTTTGTGAGATTGAGCAATTTAGACTGGTTGGCTTCAACGTTAATTGCTCTCCCCCTTTCTCTCTCTTTTTTTTTTTTTTTTTTTTTGTAATTGAAAACCGATTAGGTTTTCAGAAAGCTGATAGTATGTAGCGTTATCTAGGACCTATAGAGAGCTGAAAATTGCTCTGTCAAACTGTTGTAGAATAGTTGGCAATGTATTTGTCTTTCTTTGGTCCCCTTTTGAGCATTGCAAGGAAATAGGCTAGGAAGGAAGGGAGGAATTGGCTGGCAGGGGATATTTAAAGGCAGTTCCAGATCCAGTGTATTGGTGAGCTGATGTTAAGGAGTTTCTGTGAGGGGCAGTTGGGATGATCAGTTAAGGAATTGTTTTTGAACAAGGATTGATCCAGTAGGCTGAGAGTGTTGCTTGGACAAGAGAGAACTGAGGCAGAAGTCCCTGAAGTTTATAAAAATCAGGGTTGCCAAGGACAAGATGGAACGTGGTTGCTTGTGCCTCTTCCAGTCTAAGAACTAGAAGACATTAAGTGTTCAGAGATTTAAAGCTACAAAAGATTTTTTCTTCACGTAAAAGGTACTGGAGAGGGGGAGTTCCAGCCACAGGATGCTGTGGTGTCACTTCTATGTGCCTGCCTCTTCTTTAGCAAATTCTGCCTTCATGGGAGGCAAAATTTGAGAAGGTGCTCTTTAGATACTGAAAATAATGACAACATCACCACATATAGCTCTCATAGCTTTTCCAAATATATTAAGGAATTTGTGTCTGTGGTTAACTACGAAGAATAATTTTGGTTAGTGGAGGGATGGATTGGCCTACAAAATGTTGGGATTTCCAAAACAGCCAGAATATAATAGGAAGAAAGAAGAAAAGAATATTTCCCTTGCAAATTCATGTGCTTATCCAAACCAAGGTTTTTTGGAGTGCTCATTACATTTCCGTACTGGATTTTGGGTTTAGGTAGTTTTTCCTGAAGTGGGAATATCTCCTCAAAGTGCCCCTGAGTGGCTGTGTGTGTGAGAAGATACTCAGGATAAACAAAATTATTGAGAAACTTTGGTCAGACAAGGTCTAGTTCAGGACATTTTAAATTGTTTAGATTTAGAAGAGCTTTGTCTGTCCCTTATCCATGGTAACACATTTATTGTGCAAAAAGTATGTAAAAAAAATTACTACAGCACTGTAACCCCACTCTTTACATTGCAATGTGAATCCCAGGATGGGAACACCATGCATAATCCACAACTGTTAGTTTTACCAACTAGATTTCTGCTTGTTGTTGGAGGGGGTTGTTCCTTCCATGAGGATTTTCCTTGCTCGATCTAAATCAACAGCAGGTGCTATACTATGCCAAAATACCTGCTAACAGTAAATATCAAGAAATAAGCATTTCTTTGGGTGGTTAGAATGAATTCTTTAAGCAAATGGAAAGTGAAATTGCAGAGCAGCAAACACAGGAAATATTAAATGGGCCCACATTTGGCTTCTAAGATGATTTTTCTGTGCCTGCTGGTGTGCAGAAGTGGGATAAATCTTTGCTTGTACAAACAAGCAGAGACCTACTGACACTGCTGGGGCTGAACCTCGTCTCAGCTCTGTGAACACTGGGTCATAATTGAGGCTTCAATACTATTTTTCTTGTCTTGTTACAGGAGACTGTAAATTTGGCTTTAAAATAGGGCAATGTAGTAGCTGTTGTTTTTAACCATTAAAGATCAGCTTTTATACGTCAGCATGGTATAGAAAACTCCTTTGTTAACTACTCATGGAAACAAGAGCTATGTAATGCAACTAGACCAGATGATGGAATCCTTGCAACAGTTTAATAAATTTATTGGTTGTATTACATTTATGATAAAACTTTTTGTTGCCGTGCATTTATGCATTGTGCATTTATTGATCCCATTGAAGAGTTTAGTAGGTCACCAACACAAGAACTGTGCCACAAGAAATATCATGGTTTGTGTCCTGCAGGTGGATGAGTGGGTGGTTAGAAGTTGGGCTTCTGGGGAATAAAGCAGAGTGCAGAAGAGACAGAAGAGTGCTGGCTCTGCCTTTGTAGACTGGAGAGGGACTTTCAGGATGAGCTTTCAAATTGCACTTTGGGTTCCCTCATACTTGTCCACTTCAAACACAAATTCAAAGCGTCTTTGGGGTCAGTGGTTACAAAAGGATGCAATAAGTGTCTAATTGTGTTGCATGACTCATGTACAGTTGCCTGATTGCTGCAACTTTTAGGCATTGCTTGTGATTCCAAGGACGCACTTAGTGAGACAAATGGAGGCAGGGCTCACAGGTGTGCAAGTCCTGACCTATTTATACAAGCATAGGTTTAAAAAGCCTCTTTATCAGTCTCTTGATTGTTTCTTGCACAGGCAGTGCTTCATAATGGAGGTCTTGTTTTCGTGATAGGCTTGGTAGAAAATTGGTAAAGGAACCTGTTCCATATATTTAAGTGTCCATCTGTACAGTTTTCTGTTTGCAAGTACGCCTGCCATGTTTTGAAATCTTCTCCTCTACGTTTCTACAGTTGCATTTTAGAGCAGCTCCACCTTGTATCTTTATTAAAGTACCAAGCAATGAAAGAGGCTTTGTTCATAAATCTTTTAAAAGTGAAACGTATTTAACTACTGACACTTTAGATTAAGGATAATGTTGAACTAAAGTCAGAAATTAAGATCTGATTGAAAATCTCGGAGTCTACAAAACCAGGTTAAAGCAAAGTTGAAGAGGTTCTGATCTTACATTATTTTATAATGGCTTAGATTAGTTTTCTCAACTCAACAGTTTTAATTCATAGGAAGAAATACCCAGCTACATCCAAGAAGGTAATTGCTAATATATCAAGCAAATTACCTGCAAGCTTTTGGAACAATGAACTGTTAAATAAAGCATGTGATAAAAGTAGGCTGTTACAGAGTTGGGCTTTCATTCCCAGGTTAGTCCAGTGGCACTTCAAAGATTTCTCTGAAAGAAGAATGAAAGGTTTTCCAGATGTTCAGCTAAATTGCTACAGTATTATAGAAGAGCTTCAGTGTGCATTTTAGACCCCAGGTATGAATTACTTTTGTAATGTTTCTGTCCTTCTGTGAACATTCATGGCTTGTCGGAGAGGAGAAAGGGAACAAAGAAGTCACAGAACAGCATGGAAGAGCAAGTGAGAAATATTTGAGTATGAGCACAGTTAATGTAAGACATGTAAGTGGTAAATACTCACACATTTCATTACCCCTCAGTCACAGTGTGTATCTCCTTGCCTGTCTCTTTCAGCCACTTGTTGCCTGCCAGTAGGAATTTGAATGTGGCCCTGAGTTAATGACCATTGTCCTTTGTCACTGTCAATGGTTACTGCCTTGAGAAGTGCAGAGCTCCTGTGTCCTTTGTTTGGGTGTTTACTTATTCCCTTTCCTCTTGAAGCTCCCTGGTCCCTTCAGGCTGAGCAAGATTTTTTGTGCTGTGTAATGATGATCTGCTGGAGCAATCCCTTGAACATCTGGATTTCAAGCCTGGTGCTCATGTCTGCTTTCCCTTTTCCATCGTGTTTAAACAAAGCAGGAAGGCTGTCTGAGGAACACAAAAATTAGTGCAAGTGGGAATGCAGGAAACCTTTGGCAAGGTTTCTGATCACATTGCCTGTGCATTTTAATGCAGTGTGATAGCACAAACTGTTGAAACCAGTCTTTTTCCTACAGGGCTCTTAGATAGAAATCGGTAAACTGCAATTGTACTGATCTCTAATGTATATAATATATTTTTCCTTGCTATAAAGAGGAGCTTTGTCATAGAGATCAACACTGTTTCTGTCAGGTTGTAAAAAGTTTGTTAATGCTTAGAAAGTTTGTGAGTGCTGGGTAAATATTACTTCCTTTTTCTAAGCATTTCACGGGCTTCTGGCTTTGAACATTTTTTCCAAACTTCATTTAATTTCAGCCTGAGTGACATTTAAAAAAGAACCAAAAAACCCTACCATGATGGGGATGCTAATGTGCTAGGATTTTTATAGAAAAGATTTCAGGTGTGTGCTGTGATATAATATGTCTGTTCCAGGAACTTCATTATCTTAATAGTAAATGAGAAGTAAAGAGATTAGTAGTGGTTTGTTCACAGGTTTTTTTGTTAGTTTGTTTTGTTTTTGTTTTGTTTGTTTTGTTTTTCTTGGTTTTTTTTGTTAGAGCAATTGCCATCTAAATTGTGCAGTTGTTTTGATTCTGATTAAGAGTTTAGGGAAAGCAGAAACCAAGAAAAATTGTTACTTTAGAATATGTGGTTCAAGAAGATAATTCTTCTCTTCTCCCCAAAACATCATACGTTTCTATTGTCTCTTCTTCAGGCAGCCAGCTGGTTTGTTTGAAATGAAAAATTGTATTTTTCTCTGCTTCCAAAGTATTGTTTGACTTCTTTGATCATTTTGTAAGGAGGGAGACCTTAGGAGAACACAGTTCGTGGAAAGAGGGGGCTGCAAAGAGCCACACCAGCCTTCAGTGGTTAATGTGTGTCCTTGACTCCCTGAGCTCTAGGAATGTGAACCTGAGAGTGTGCTTGGCAGCTTCTCTTAAGACAGATCTCACTCAGTTAAGATGTGTAAGAAAAAGTGATTTCACCCACTTTTTTCTAAGCTCACTTAGACCTTGATTAATATTCCTAAAAAGTAGCAGCTTCTTGCATAATGCAATAGCTGTCCCTTGCAGCCCTGATCCTTGTGCTGTTTGTGGAGACAGCTGGTCTCATACCCTATAAACCCAGTGCCAAGCTCTGAACAGTTGTGCAGACTAAAGCAGCCCTAAAAACCATCTCCTCGAGGAGCCTTTTGTCTGTTTAGACTGATGGAGGTTGTTGGAGCAGTTCACCTGGGGGGAATATGAATGAGAAGAAATGGAAAAAAACCCAAAAGTCTGGGGAGGACAGAGGTTGCAAAGAATGTCACAGAAAAAGAAAGAAAGAGAAGCCAAGCAGTGGGGAAAGTGACTGAAAGACCAGGAACCAATTCAGTCGCTTGCTTCTGTCTCCTCATGGTGGGGTGACATATCTGTAAGTAGATACGCGTATACATCCTGATGGATGTGTGGAGCTCAAGTGGCCCTGACTGAAGGAAACACCAGGGATATGATCCAGCTGTACAGGGGGTTCCTGAGTTCAAGAACCTGGTCCAACAGCTCCATCATGACCCTGAAGCCCTCAGCAGCCAAACAGATGAGGAGAGGGTGGTGCTGTGAGCAACCATGGGGGATTTAAACAGCTTTAAGGAGCGTGATGAGCACTATTCCAGCAAACAAGCAAGAGAGAAACTGATTGTTTTCAGAGGAGCTGCAGTCTCAAGACTCTCAGGAGTCTGGAACCTCTAATGCAGAGGAAAAGCAGATGGACTCAGAGCCCTGAAGGGTTATCAGTCCTTGGCTGTTAGCCAAGGGTCTGTTAAAGATGAAGGCTGGAAGTAGATCCCTGTGTATACCAGGAAGAAGGTTCTTCCTCCTTCTCAGAATTTGACAAGTAGGACTGGCACCTTTTACAATGGGTGTGAGGCTCTGGATCTAGAAGGCCAGACAGTGAGAGGTGGGCAAAGGTCATTCTGGGGTAGTGTGGCCTCCTACAACACCACCACCTGTACCCCCCACATCAAGACCACCTCTGTTAACAGGAAAAGGAGGATAGTTGTAGTAGGAGACTCCCTGCTAAGGGAAATGGAACACAGACTGGACCCAACTCACAGGGAAGTCTGCTGTCTCCCAGGGGCACAGCTGAGAGCCTCTGGATAAGAATCAAGGGACAAACAAATAATGCAGATGTCATTGTGGGAATCTACTGTAGACCTCCCAGCCAGGGTGATGATGCTGACAAATTCTTCCTTGAGGAACTAAGGGACACTTCCAAGCCAACTGCCCTTGTCCTTATGGGGGACTTCAGCTTGCCAGAAATTAACTGGGACCATCACACAGCTGGTACAATCCGGACCAGACGATTCCTAAAAAACCTAGAAGGCAACTTTGTGGAACAGTTCCTAAGGAAGCTGACTTGGGAGGATGCTCTCCTTGATTTGCTGCTTCTCAACGGAGTGGATCTTGTGAGCCAAGTGGAGATTGGGGCTCTCTTGACCACAGCAACTATGAAGTGATCAAGTTTAAAATCTGTTGACAGTAGGAAAAGGGCCCACAAAAACTCAGCTCTGGGCATTAGGAGAGCAGACTTCAGGCTGCTCAGGGAATTAGTGAGTAAGGTCACTGGGAAAATGTTTTTGCAGATGCTAGGGTCCATCAGTGCTGGTCACTTTTTAAACATCATCTCCTAGGGGCACAGGAACAGCAATTCCCAAATGTCAAAAATCAAGCAAGTGAGGCAAAAGGCCATCTTGGCTGAACAGGAATCTTCTTTTGGAAAAAAGGCAACAAAGGAAGGTGTATGCCCAGTGGAAGAAAATTTGGAGTCTGTTAGAACTCTTGGGGATAGTCCTGTGCAGGGCCAGAGGTTGGACTCAATGATCCTCGTAGGTCCCTTCCAACTCGGCATATTCTGTGGATTAAGGGGCTATATTAAAAAGAAAAAGCAAATATAAAAGGCAGAATTAGACAGGAGAATGTACTGGACAATGAAAGAAAAGGTCCTATTAGGATTAAAATAGTGCATGTTTAAATTATTAAATACAAAATTTAGATTGTAGTAGTCTACTTAGTAAGAATGACTTAGAGAAGCAGACAATACAAAATGGTGAAAAGAAGGAGTGAATGAATATGGAAGAAAAAAAAATATCGGTTACATGATCCATTTTAAAAGATGCTATAAAAAGTTTTCACAGGTATTTGGATTTGAAATGGAATTAAACTGTAAGAAATTGCTTTAATTCTAATAAGGAAAATTAAAACAGATTTTTAAAAATACTAATATAGATTCACATGCTGTCTGTGATAATTTTAATCATCTTTCTAATGTAGCTTTTCCTCATTTGCCTGGTTATGAAATGAAAGCTTTTCCCATCTCTTTCTTTCTCTGAGGTATGCCCAGTACACCAAAGTTGGAATTAATTTCATGCAGGAAATTCAACCAGATGGCAGCTATCAGTATGTTGAGAAAGTAGATATAAAGTAAGTAGAGCTTTCTTTTCAGAAAATATCTTATTTTCTTGCACTAGGCATGTTTTTAAAAATGCCACATTTTCAGCAGTGCTTGAGATGATCTTGAATTCACTGCAGAACCACACATTTGACAACCATCAGCAGGGCTGTATTTACAGGGCCAGTAGTTCATGGAGTTGTTTGTTTAGCAGCCCATGAGGGCACCTTCTCAAAGGCTCTTTACCCAGTAAGTAAATGTGTGAAGCCCTAATCTGCCACCAGTTCTACATGTAATACAAATGTTATTCCTTTGCCTAGATGAATATATTATCCTCTTCTCTAGAAATGAAAGGTTTTAGAGAAAATAAAAAGCATAGTAAGCATCTTGTAGGGCAGATATCTCCTATAGGTAAAATATGAAAGTACATGAACCTGTATATGCATAATACATACTCAAGAAAGGATGATAGTGGAAGCTAATTCTGCTCATCTGCAATAACTCTGGGCAAGGTGCACTTGCAATTCTGCCCTGATCCCCCATGTCAAGAAGGAAAAAAAATATTATACCTCGAAATTGCTTTTCTTTTCTTGGTTTATTATTTAATCGGGGCAGAATCTTACATAATTTCATCAGTTGTCTGAAATTTGATCATTTGACATTTGTATCCCCCCCTCAAATGCTATGTTTTCCTTGCAAATAAATACTTGATTGAGAGCTCTGTTATCCCTGGGGCTGCTGCCTCCTGGTTAGGTCTGGATGAAACCTGGTTCTCTGAAGTCTTCCAGTTGCTGTTTGCTCCCATAATCCCTTTTGAGGATGTTTTTGCAGTTCTGTTGCTGTCACTTTTTGAGTCTGTCACCCAGCCACCACTTCTCAGGGTTTTGTTGCTGAATCATGCTTTTGAGAGAGGACAAGTTTTGTGGAATTTTTGTGTGTTTGAGGAGCTAAGAAGGAGCTGGTAGGGATCTGTTGTTATTAAGTGTGTTTTGAATCCGAGTGCTTTGTATTGTTGCCTCTGAAATGCTTCAAACTATGAAGAGTTTTCTCCCAAAGGTCAGGTTCTGTGTGAGCCAGACTCCAGATCTCTTGGGAAACAACTCCTTTGTATCCAGGACTGCTGAATTTTTGCACTCCTTAGATATGATCTGAAACTGCGTGTTCAGAGGGTTCATACACAAGTATATATCTGCAGCCATAGCGTTCACTTTATGTAGTATTTCTTTTTTATGACTTTTTCTAGATAAATTACTTGCCATAACTGACATGAATAAAATGTGCAAAACCTGCAGTTCAGTTTTCACTCCAGCACTTCACTTTGAGGGTTTATATTCATCTGAGAAGAAAGTAGTCAGGCATTTGAAAATATGTCTCACAGCCGATGTCATGATCTGAAAGTATTTAGTGCCTGAAAAAATGATCTCTGCAACCTCTTCATATTTAATTCTTTTGATTGGACCAGTCCACAATGCGAAAAAAGGATGCCTGTGACCATATTTCCACACTGAAGTTGTGTAAGAGGATTAAAAATTACGCTGTGGAGGAAGATGCAAGTGAATTGTAATTTTAGGAAAAATATGCTTCTTAGTTAGTAAGGCTTTTGAGGCACCATGGACAATCTTTTTGTTTTCATGGCAGAATGTGCTTGTTTGGCTGCCAGACACACCCAGCTGCTCTCTCCCTGTGTCTCCTCAAAGGGACAGAATATAGGATGCAAAAACTTGCGGGTCAAGCTAAGGACTGTGAGATCACTTACCCATTACTGCCACAGGAAAAACCTTGACTTGGGCAAGATTAATTTAATTTGTAGCCAATTAAAAATAGAGTAGGATGATAAAAAACAAAGGGAAAACACCTCCCCCCGACACACCTGCCCTTCTTCCTAGGCTCAGCTTCAGTTATCCTTTTCCAGTGTCTCTACCCTCCTTGCCTCAGAGCTCTGCAGAGGGATGGGGAAGGAGTTTCAGTCAGTTCCTAACAGCTCCTCTCCCCGTTCCTTCCTCCTCATGCTTTTTCCACTGTGGTGTCTTTTAAGATGATCTGTGCAAAGGCCAAAGTGGTATCAAACAGATCCTCATGCAGCAGCAGAGGTGAGTGGGACAGAGCCCTCTCCTCGCATGTACAAACATTCCAGACATCACTGTGCTCCAGCTAGAGAAAGTGCTTCTGAAAAGGCTGTGGTGTCTTTCATATAATTCCTCCTTTCCTGATGGTCATTCGTACTTGGGAATATTTTAATTTCTTTCTTTAAAAAGAGAGTTCAAAAACCTTACGCTTTTTGAAATACTGTTCTTCAGGAATGTTTTCCTGGCACAACATCTGGTCACCTATATGTGGCATAAATTCAGGCTGATTGCAATGTGAAAGTGCTAAATTCATGTCATCTGCTTCAGAAGTTTTTTTGCAAACTCCTATCAGAGTTGATGAGGTTTTTACCAGAAGTACAGCAGTTAGTGTAAATTACAGATCTAGTTTAGCTGAGATAAACCAAGCACTTCAAAGCACGAAGATGTTGCTATTAGTGTTTGTAACAGTATACTGATATCGTACTATTAGTGTGGAAAATGTTTACTGCTTTTGCGGATTTCTTTGGAAGAGAGTTTGTTTGGAGTGAGACTGTGCTTGCTTTGATGCCCCTTTCTTTGTCATAAGATTCATGCAATACTGCTAAATATGCTTTTGGCTGAGGGACCCGTGTACCCCTCTAGAGAGCTTTGATGCCTTTATCTTTCACCACCCACACATGAAATGCCAGGACCTTTTCTTTCTCTTGCATCTTTACTTTTGATTGAGTGCAGTACTGAGAAAGGAGAAGATTGTTGAGACGTGTAGGAGCCTCCTAGAAGCCAGTAACTTGCTTTAGATATATTATTGTGAAATGTAGTATATTGGGGCATTATTTTTGCTGGCTTCTAAAATTTTCAAGCTAACTTCACTCTAATAATCTAGGCAAATGTATTTAAGGTGGAAGGTAAACTGTCTTGGATGATCAGTTGCTGAGAAACACAGAACAGTCATATTTTGTAAGCTCTATTCTGAACATTTGATATGCATATGTCCTTTCTCTTGGATGAAACAGCAGGTAGGTATTAAAAAAAAAATTAAAAATTTCCTCTATCTCCCCTTATACCAATTTACTATAACACCTCTGGGAGCCCCTGTTCACTGCAGCAGGTGGAAGTGGCTTTACAGCCTGAAGAATTAAGATCAAGAGACAATCCTCTAGCTTCAAATCCCAAAACATACTGCAGCAACTTGTCCAAGTGTGAAAAGATTTTGGTTTACAGTGTTTTTTTATAAATAGCAGCAATGACAACAACAACCATAAGAAAAGAGTAGTGCCAGCAGGAAATGTGTTGGGGTGGGAAGGTCTAGAAATGGAAACACTTCGTAATTTTTGGAACATGCATTTGATTAGAGAATCTTCAACTACCTTAGCTATTTATATGAAGTGTCTTGGTACTAGGTTATGATTTCAGTTCAGGGAAGCTCATGCCCTGATAATCCTGTTTTTTAGAAGATGGATTGTTTGTGCTTTAACATGCTGCCTGTACCTTTGGAGGAATATTTTATGAACTCCCTAAGGAATTCATGACTGAATTATCCAGTCACATCTCTGACCCTTGCTCAAAACTGTTTGGTAACCATTGACTCTGTGGCCAGGAGTGTCAAAGCATGCAGCCAGAACCAAACCCCAAACCCAGATCACTCATTTTCCCCTGCTGAGACTGCAGTGGCATCATCCCAGAGCAGCAATGTAGGGTCTGGTGTCATTCAGAGAGACAACTATACATGAGCTGATCACCACAGTAACCCCCAAAGAAGATGTCCACAAACAGCAAGGCAAGTGGAATTCAGTATTCAAAGACTGTGAATTTCTGTGTTTGTATTTTCTAAGTGTGGTATTTTCAGATTTTTTGGCTTCCCACCACAGTTAATTGCCCAGTCCCCAGACAGTGTTTTCTCCGCGTGAGAGACAGCTTTTGCACATATTTATTCATGTGAGGACAGTTTTATACAATACCTGACTGTGGGCAGGAACACCAGCTGTTGGGCTCCACTGAGGTGTGCAGCACTCATCTGGACTTAGTTTGATTACTTTTATATTACTTTAGATTCATTAACTCTTCAGAAGCCTTGCCTGATTGTCTCATCGACGCTCAAGTCACCTTGTCCCTTTTTTAGTTTTCAGTCCTTGCTCTTCACTTTTTGGCCAAAGATCTCTTCTTGGTCAGCCTGTCGGTCAGTTTGACTGCCCGTCTTCAAGGACACTGTAAAATTAATGCATTGAGCCTGATTTTTGAGAAGAAAGTGCCTTTTAATTTCGATTGCTATTTCAGTAGCTATTCGCATGTTTTTTGTAATAGTGAGAGACTTACTGCAAAGGAGTCAATAATGCTCTGAAGCCACAGTACATTCCTGCCCCTTGCTGTATGTTTCATGTTGCAGGTCACATTGGTATGATAATTTTGGCTAAGAAAGTATGCTCTAATTAAGTAATAGTGGGATCTTGCTACGTTTTCCCACCATACTGCTGAATCCCGGTACTTCGTTTGTCTCAACAAACAAGTTATGTTGCAAAATGAAGGACTATATTTGATGATCCCAGGGCTGGAACTAGGTGACGTTTAAATTCCCTTCCAGCCCAAACCATTTTATGATATCTGAATTTTCTTTGCTTCAATGATTATTGTGTTGTAGCTTACTTGTCCAGTATGTGCATGACATTTACTTATTAAATGTATTTGGGAAAGAAGTCTTACTGTAGAGCACAGAAACACCCTGTCAATACTAAACTGTGCTTTGACTGTCCTCTTAGAGATCTGAAACTGGAGGGAGTGAGAGAGGGCACCTGTGGGCCTCTGTGGGGGTAAATCTACATACCAAGTGCAGGTAGTAACTTGTTAGGTTTTGACCGACAGACCTGAATTTTATGACGGAGGAGGCCATTGGGAAAGAAGGGGAATTCTGTCTGGGATACTGTATTCTTCTTTTAATAGGTTTGGGTAAATGAAATGAAGTTTAGGAACACAGGAAAGCTCCTGGGAGCTTATTTGCTTTGATTGCTAAACCTTTTGAAGTGTGCTTATTGCTGTAAGGAAGGAAATCTGGAAAAGGTCAAGTATGAATTAGGTGAGAAATACAAAAAGGAACTGCCTGAGATGGTCATTAAAAAAGACAAAAATGAAATTCAGGAGTAAATGGAACAGTATCACTGCAAAGGTGAAATGTCTCAGCATAAACCAGTAAAGACAGTGAAACTTCAACAAGTCTATCCAACGTGCATTGATTTGTAGAGGTCCAATTCCCATCTGGTGAAATCAATATTCTGCAGCAGCATCACATCCCAGTCTGCAGATGTTTGTGGAGACCTTGTAAGGACTAAAGGTCAGTCTGTCTGTCTCTGCCTACATATTTGTAACACAACCATTACCACCATAGCTAGGCACTAGGAGAAATGATGAATACTATCATCCCTGGTGTTGGGGATAAAGCCCTGCTACATTAGACTCTGTTGAGTGACTGATACAAAGACAGGCCCTGGGAGATCATGATCTGGTGTTGTGGTCAAGGAGATAGCAATGGGTGAACTAGCAGACGAGCAGGAAACAAAAGTATGGAAGTTGCCCCTCCTTGCAGTTGGAACGGTATTCAGTGTAGCCACAGGTGGCTGGAGACTGGGTCTCCAAAGTATCCAGATGTCCCTCTGAGATGGGACCTCTCCTGCTTCATGTCACGGCGCTGGGGAGTCTTGAAGAAACATTTTGGGACCTTTCTGGTGCTCTCTTGCTTTGCTGCCTGCTTTGAATGTGGGAAGATTGAGCCCTGCTGGTCATGTGTAGTGATTCACACTCTGAATTAATCCAAACACGAATTGCAGGTATAATTCTTGGGATTTCTTATTTGTCCCAATTTTTAAATAAAGTAAAAAGTTGCTAATGTGGAGCAGATAATTACTGTGAAGGGGGCTCTGGGAGTGATCACAGAGATTAAACCAGGGTAGATTAATTTAAAAACCCCCTGCTCAGCACATTACTTAGGTCCTTGCAATTTTTGCTTTTTAAAATGTAGTTTTTGTGGGAGTAATGTTAGTATCAATATTAATATCTGCTGAGATGAACAAAAATAACAATGTAATAGCAAAAATAAATGTTGGCCTGCACGATTAAATTTTCACAGGAGAGTGTCAGAAAGCCAACAAAAATCTGCAAGGACTGATTGCATCTCTGAATTTTAGGCTGCTGTCATTGTTCTACTCAGTCTGTCAGTGTTGCTTGCTTGTTCTCCTTTTTTTAAATCTGTTTCTACACAGTGGCAGCTGAACATCCTGCAGAGAAGAACATCTCTAGTTTGTGTCTGCATGAACGTGCATAGCTGGTTTCAGAACTTAGTGGCTGTTATCTTTAACGTGTTGCCTGTATCTCTAATAGAAGATACAACAACTGTGTGTAAAATGTGCCTTTTTCCTGCAGGTTTTCTCTAATTGCCAATAAAATCTGTTGGTTATTTATTTACTTAATTGTACACTTCCTTAGTTGATATTTGAGAGCCCTTTAAAGTGACAGCAGCCTTAAGAGTTATTTACAGAAGAAGACAGGGATCATTCTTTTTTTCTTTTCTTTTTTTTTTTTTCTTTTAAAATCTATTTTCTTTGGTTTGTTTTTACAGAGGAGATTTATGTTTATACACACCCTGCAGGCAGGAGAGGGAAGAAAACGCTGTACAGCTCTATGGTCCATGATGCTGTTCTGGGAGCTTTAAACCAGAGCCTGGATACCTTTGCAACATTTGCAGAGAAAGTTGTGAAAGAAATGGCTCATGGGATGTTCTCTCCAGTGACAAATACTCAGGATCTCAGTTAGGAGCATTTTATTCTGTGAAACACGGGGCCAGAAGCAGCAGCTGGTGTGAATCAGCATCTTGCCTCTGAACAGATTAAGGAGATGCAGCTTTGCATCATCAGCTGCATCTTGACCTGGGTTTTCAAATTAGGATATTAGGGATAAACACTGTGAGTTGTTCTCCTCAATGGTGTGGGAAGCACACATTTTGATCCTACTGACCTGCAATCTGTTAGCAGTTTTCCGCAATTACACACTTCATATAAATGATAAATGACTAATATTACAGAATGCATCCATTTTGCACTTTGTCACCTCTTTGTAGTTACTTTATTGCAGTAAAGCTATCTTGTGATTTTGGGTAAATGAATAAAAACTTTAAAGAAAAGTGAACAAAGACCACAGGAATGGCATGATACAGCTGTCACCCTCTGTGCACTGCACTCATCTCCTGCAGTAGCCTCATAAACACACCAGGGTGACTCTATCTTCCATTAATTATCTCAGTCTGAAAGGAGAGGATCTGCTGACTTCTCCAGTCATCTTGTGAGGGTAATTAATTTTTTTCTGCAAATTACCCTAACCTGATTTGTGGTTTGTATGGAAGCAAATCCCCCTCGCACTTTCCTGTTGCACTTTCGCACGCTCTCTGTTGTCCTTTGCATTGAGTCAACTCGGTTTTTCTCTTGTCTTAAATTTTGGTCCCAGCAGCATGGCCAAATCCTGCCTGGCTCTGGAGCTTTCCACACAGCTTGGCTTAGGAAGAGCACTGCCTACCTGGCATTCCCACCTCCCTGCCTTTGGTGGGGCATTTCTGCTCATGAGCAATCGACTCTGGTAATTGCTCCTAGCTGGGAAAATAGCTCAGGCTTCCCTTCTGTGAAACAACACAGTGACAAAGAATCTTGTCTGAGGGCCAAATCTGGCCGTGGGGCTTCCTGAGACGGCTGCCAGCTCAGGTCTTTCCTGATTCCCTCTCTGTGGCAGCATCACGAGAGGAGGCAGCAGGTTCATTGCAGTATGCTCCAAATGCTGTTATGTTGTTTGCAGTGCTGTAGTTTGCTTCTTTACTGCCATTTTCATCGCCTCCTATAAAGCTTAATTTAATTGTTCCTTAATTACCTCTTTGGCTTGGTGTATAAATCTCAGATGGAAGCTCTAAGCAGCATACATAAGGCTATGTATGTCACAAAACGTTGCTGCTCTTTATTTTCTTGGCCCTGTCTGGGAAAACAGTGGGCCAAACCTTTGCTGCTGCTGTAAAAATCTTCAGGAATGGGAAGACGGCCTCATGCTCATAAAACTTTGTTTTTAGACAACTTTCTGGAAGGAACAGAAAATGCTTACTCCAAGTTCTCCACCTTGTTTCTTCTAGAGCATGTATTATTTCATATTACTTTGGTGTTTTCTCAAATTACATGAAGAGCAGAAATCTCTGATTTACTTAACATATGTGGTATTACCTGAATACTGTCGGGACCATGAAGGTTTTTATTCACAGACAACTCTTTAAATAAACCACATAGCCTGCTTTGAGAGTAAGCCAAAACAGAAACACTTTTTCCTTGAGTTCTTAAGCTAGTTTCTGTTAAAAGCAGTTGCACTGAGCTCCACCTCTTTGCCCACCTTCCCAGCTCCTGAGAAGTCCTGGGACTTAGGGAGGTTATAACGTGCTTTCATAGCTTGCAAGGTGCTTTTCTCACCTCCCCCTAAGCCAACTGGGTGTGGGAAGCTCTCACATTCATTTTAGACTTTCAACATGAATCTTTAATGTGTCTTAGTGTATGTTAATTTAAGTGTTTTTCCTTTCAAAGATGATGCAGCTCTACTTTTCAGAGAGATTTCTATTTGGAAAGAGCATGTTATATATAGAATTAAACACAGAGGAATATTGATCATGAGTGAAGCTGGCTTCAGCAGATACTGTATAGATCATTGTTTACAACTAGATTATTTTCTTCTCTGTGTCATTGTTTTTATGCTTTTATGTGGTTTTCCTTTTTTTTTTTTCACTTGCCTTCCCCTCCACATTGTACTCTGTATTTTGTCTTACTTTTCTCCATTTGCCTTCTGCTTCCTTCCTCCTACCTCTTGTAGGCAGAGTAGAAACCATTAGCATTAACCTGCTGACTGAAGCTTTTAAAGCCACAATGTTCACAGGAATTCAGAAATGAGCAATATGAACTTCCCAGCTGTTATTGAATCTGCATTTATAAAAAACAAATACACTTGATGTTTCATGGATTTCTAAATTATTTTTGTTGAATGCCTCTGTAAAATCTGTTTATTAGAAGATTATATAAGAAGCTTATACAGAGGTCATGAAGTTGTTTTTTGGTCTTCTGCAGTTTTGCTGGTGGTTTTTTTGGTTTTTTCTTGGTTTATTTTGCGTTTTTTTTTGTTGATGGTTTTGGTTTTTGCATATCAGTCTTGCTTGGTGACTATGGAAGGAGCAAGAGCTGTCCATTTGTGCTCTCTCTCTGGCTCATGCAACTGGACACTTAATTTTGCTGTGGTCTGAAGGCCAGACTTCCTGGGAGGAGTGAAAAGAAATGAAACACATCTTGAAGTTTTATGTGAGGTTTGAAATGTATATTAAAATATCCTGACTTATCTTCTACCTCCTTAAATTACTTACAAGAGTAATTTTGAAATGTGATTTACCCTTTCTACTTGTAATCTGGCTTGTACTTGACATCCATCTACTTGGAGTTGGTGAAAGCAACCAGACCATTTTGTTTCCATTTTCAGACAGGTTCTGGGCAAGTTTCAATGTCGCTTTTTGACATACCAGCAAGGTGCTGGAGTAGCAAACCCAGTGCAGTTTTGTACTTAGTTAAAAATGTGGTTTCCCTTAAAATTACTTCTTAAAATTGTAAGCATCTCGTACTGGCTCTGACATTGCTCTTTTACCTTGCCATAAAGATTTAACTTGGGCTAAGTTTCACTTGGTGGTGTCTCTTTAGACACCACACTTTGCCTAACAAAAGATGGGAAGACAGATGTTGCACTAACCTCTGCTGATTGCTTTCTGATTGCCAGTTTAGTTGTCTGTCTTCAGCCATTTCAGGTGGCCATATGGGAAATCAACAGCGATGATCCTTAATAAAGTACCAGAAGCGAGGTGCTTCACTTACACTTATTTTCAGGGGAGGGATCTGAACCCAATTAGAAAATTTATGAAACTGCCAGAGCACGCTACTCATTTAAAATTGCTGAGGGCTGCAAAGTGAACTGAAAGCTTGACAGAGTATTCACACTTGTTGCAGGTCCTGTATGTCAATTAACCTCAGAAATGGAGAGGGCCACAAACTTCCTACAGTTTGTTTTCTTTTCATGTAAAATTCGGGGCAGTTGCATGTTATTGTGAAATGACAGATGAATTAGTGAGAAAGGCCTTGGAAAGTTCAGTTATAAAAAAGTTACTGGAATTTACTCCCACTGAGTGACAGGATAAGTCAGGATCTGATCTGGTATTTCTGATGCTGCCTGTTATGTTAGGAATTAGGTGTTTCTGCTTAACATTTACTTTTCTAACAGTGGGAGCCATGATGATTTAAAATTCTTCAAATGGTACCAAAGTGCTTTGCAGCAGGCATGGGAAACAAGACAAATTCACTCATTGAGGAGATGATGGTCCTTGGGCTTTTGGCTGGCTCACTGTGGTGTGTTCTTAAGTTAGATGTATTGGCTCCACTTGCAAAACCAGCAGCTTCAGTGGGCTAGAAAGTTCTTTATTTATCTGCCCAGTCAGTGCAGCAGAGGCTGCCTCTGTATCTCAGTGCTCTTGAAATGCTCTTTAGTGTCTCTGTGCCCTCCTGCTGCAGCTGTAGTTTTGCTTGCTGCATTAATTTTGGCATTCCTTATTTTGTCCCCCCAAAGAAATTAAATAGAATTTGTTACTGGCCCAGATTCTACTCTTTGGGAAAAGAAGCCACATCTTTCTCTCCCAGGCCATGTTTTATGATTTGTCAGTGGTTTGGTGGAGCTGTAGATCCAGTTGTACATCATTTCTTGATTAAAAGCAAGTCTTCCACACCATCAATTCCATTTTAAGTCTCCAAATTTGTACCATTTAGATAGGTAGGGTAGTAATTAACCTCTGTAGCTTGTTGTGGAATCCAGGAACAGCTTCATTTTATTCTGCTTTCTATCTGATAATGTTTTTAACAGTGCCTGTGCTATGTGGAACTTTCTGCATGAATGTAGTTATCATCTCAGAGGGGCAAAAAAGTCATCTAGTTCATGTCGACTTAAGTATCCTGCGTGGTTCCCTGTGGTCAACAGCTGGATGACAAGACATCAGAAGTACATTAGGCAGCTTCCTAATTAAATATCTTTATTGCATCTAAAACACATGGTGGCACTTCCTTGCTAATAAAAAGAGAGCACACTGCAGTGAGTTTAATGCAGATACTGCATTGCCTCCCTGTGCCAGGCCTCTCGCAGTCTCTTGTAAGGAGAGGATATGAACATAATGCATTGTAAAAAGTAACGCTTAGCTGTGATTTTACAAAGCGTTATCTTATTTATTTTAAGTGTCATGTAATTATCAATTCATTTACTACCTATTGTAATACCATGAATCATAATGAATGCATTTGCATAATAGGTAGTATCACATGAGCTCCATTATAATTCAGTATTAGCTAAATGTACCATGCAAACAAAATGTTTCCTGTGAAGGTAGGCTGATATATAGCCTGTCTCATACCTGCTGTATCACAAATGCTGTCATGGGAAATTTGTGGGCTGGTTCTCAGAGGGAACTGTTTTGTAGCCCTGTCCTGTCATTCGTTCACTCATTTTTTTTGTCCTGTCTCCAGCCCCCCAGTTTAAATACTCTTCAGCTCTGCCGACTTTAAGGGTGAGAAAAAACTTCAGAAACCTGTTTTTGCTGTTTAGCTGATGAGTTGTGCTCTGCATGCTGAGGCCACGAGGCAGTGTCGGCCTAAAGACTGAGCTTATTTCTCCTGTGAAACTCTTCAGGCCTGCACACACTGTGCTGAGTGACTAAACTGAGGAGCAGCCACACTGGCGCTTGCCTGCACAGGGTTGCTTCAGCCCTGGGTAGGTTTCTTTAAAAATCTTTGTTTCCAGACGTAACTTCTTTTTAAATAATAAGGCCCCGAAAATTCCACATGGTTTCCTGGAACAGGAGTTGGCTCTGTGTTGCTGGGCTGGGGAGTAGGACACAGGAATGCTGCCAGCTCCTCAGGAACAGTTTACTGTAGGTATCCTCCATGTCTAGACTGGTGTGTGTCTCTACTCCTCACTCCTCCTCAGTACAGTCAGCAGCATCTCAGAGGCCAAGTCTTCTTCCCAGATTTACCCCTTCGCCATGTCAGAGCTTCTTCTCCTACCCCAAATCCTCTCAGTATCCTATTTCTGCCTTTATTACACAAGGATTTATGGAGGCGGAAATGAACCGTGTAGCACACTTTGCATACAGAATAAGTGGTCCATGCCAGCTATGAAGACACAGGATCTTGCAATGGCAGAGTGCTTAGAATAACCCAAATCTGAGCAATATCTAGTTTCTGAGAAAATCTTAATGGCTTGTACCTCTCTTTTGGTTCACTTACAAGTTCAACACACTTTCTGTTGCAGAAGATAGATTTGCTCACGCAGTAGCTTGAAAGTGATCCTTGTGTGAACTGTTGTGTCTGTAACAGATGTGTATAATCCCACTTTGCACTTTTTAAATGCATCCCATTTCCATACAGAATATAAAATGCTTACTTTCTGGCTAGCACAGTTGATTTTTATTTGTTGCCTGCAAGTTAGATTAAGGACACTGAAATTGCAGAGGATAAAAAGAGAGTTATTTCCAAAAATACAGTGCAGTTACTGGTACTTCAAGGATTATGTGGCCTGATCTACATTCAGGAGACAGCACTGCAATGGCAAAAGGCTAACACAGTTGACACCACTTAATTTGTTTGGACTTATGTCACTGTCGGCTTTCTGATGTGACAGGAGAAATATATCGCAGGAATTGATGAAGTAGTGCCACATTTACACAATTCTACAACTCTCTACAGTCATTCAGGGCAAGCTTTCCTTCTTGAAATACAGGCTAAAACTCTTGAATTTCATGTGTGCACCCTCGCTGGTGTGCAATTAAAGCCGTTATAATTCAGTTTGGCCAGCCAGGGAGCAAATGGGCAGTGGAAGAAGAGCAAGGTCTTTGCTGGATTTCAGTAAAGTTAGAGCTGTTGCAAGGGGAGGACTAAATGTGTGTCACAAGGGTTCCATGCAGTCCTTGTACAACAGACATTCTTGCCAAACGTGGAATTGGTGATCCCCTGGGCTGGGATAAGCACTGGACAGGATAGGATGGAGTTTTCTGTGTGAACACACAAGATGGTACACCCTGCAGTAGAATTACTCTCTGGTGGGAGGAGTTATTCCAGAGCCTGTGTCTTCACCAGGCCAGCTAGTCAGGGAACAGCATCCTCAAAGCAAGTAGCTGTTGGGAATTTGAAAGAAAATGCTTGCTCTTTTGTGGAAATATCAATTTATGTTTCCGTAGTTCTCTTTGACTTGCTGCTAACAGGTGGGAGCTTCTGGGCCTTGTCTCTTAACAGGAACTTTGCCAATAAGGATTTGGAGAAAAGGAAGAGCTTAAGTACCCATGAATTTCACAGGGGAACATTCCATGGTGTTCAAATTCAGTATATTATTTCAGTTTTCAACATGTATCTTTGAAATGTGCCTTAAATGTGTTTTTGTTTTGCTCTGGTTTTGCTCCTAATGGCTTTTTATAGGACAGGTGCTTATTCAGGTAGATCACAATTCAGAGGAGCCTACTGTGTGGGAATCAAATTCCCTGGGTGATTGCACTTGCACAGGAGATGTAGTACTAAATATGGTCAGAGGCAGGACAAAAAGCCCTATAAAAGCTCTTAGTGTGACATTTTCTGCAATGTGACCAAAGTTATTGTAGTGTTTGTACCAGCTACTGATGATTCTGTGCAGTGAGTCATCTGTCACTGGACAATGTGCAGGGATCATCAGCTCATCCTGGACAAGTTATTAGCTGTCTGTGAGGGATGAGGTTCTTGCTGTCCAGGATGAGAGGAGCTCTCTCTTACCAGCTGCCACCTTGCACTGGATTTCCAAGAAAAGCGCAAAGTTCAGATCCGTTTACAAATCTTCCTATTATTATTACTACTACTACTACTACTACTATTACAACAACAATAATAATCATAACACTACCACCACAAAGTCTCCAGGAAGGTAGAGCCTGTGGCATGCTTGAATCCTAACTACTGTGTATCATGTAAGATCCCCTTCTGATCTAAATTCTGATACAAATCATCTAGTCCCTAAAAAAGAGAAAAAAAGAACAGAACTGCCCTAGGAATCAGACCCAGGGAATTATAATCTACTTCATATGGCATGTGATCCTTGGTGTGATTTTTACAGATCCATAAAAAGTGAAACTATGCAAAAAGTGCTCCTTGACCACTGTAATTATTTGCTCCGCACATTCTCCTTGCCCAAATAATCTCTTTAGAATTCTGTATTCCTGTTAAATGTTTTGACTTAAAGCAAAGAGAAGATGGTGTTTCTTTGCTCTATACAGATTTTGCACTTGCTTCTAGACAGTGTATTTCTACCAAGAACATCCTTCCTTAATTTTCCATGCTGTGATACAACATTCATAATCATTCTGAAATAAAGACTGAAATGGGATATCTCTCCAAAAGAATTTGTATTGTTGGCCCAGTAACACTTTTATATAAAATTTTAAAGCTTAGAGAGCCTATCAGTGTCTACCCTAATCAAAGCTAGGGAACACCTTCTTATCTCTTCTTCCACCTTTTATCTTTACAACATAGACTTTCTCAAGCTCACACCAGAAGTGCCTGGAAATTTTGGATTAAATAATTTTTTTTTTTTTCCCCCACAGCTGATTAACCCTGTTTGCATGCTCTGACAGCAAGAGAGCTGGAGGCTGTAGTGTGGTGAGACATTAGTGCCAGCTGAGGGGAGTGGGGGCTGTGCGAGATGGATTTTTAGTTTCCTGTCTCCATTCAGTTTCCGCATGGTGCCATTTGTAAATGGCAGCAAGAATCAAAGTCTGGAGAAGAAGCTCTTCTTGCCTTTCTGATGTGGGTTCTTATTCTTGGTCCTGTGGCTGCTTACAGACATCTATTGTGTTATGTTGGTTTTAGTCTATGGGTGGCAGTCACTTTCTAAATTTCCTGTGCAATGTTTGCAGGCTTTCCTGCACCAGGCTTCTCAAATTTGCTGTTAGTAACACACATCAACAGGCAATCGATAAAATCAGAGCTAATTACATAATGTGGGCTTTTTAAAAGTCTGTCTGCAGCACAAGCAGATGTTAAATGAAAGCTAATAAAGTGTGGCATCGTTTAAACAGGGGTATGCCCCAGGATTTGATACTGGACAAACCCTGCAACACAAAAGGCAATTTCCAGAGAGCTTGTATGCAAGAAAAGAATGAAATAATCATGCAAGCAATGCATATTTGAGCTAAACCTGAGCAGTCACCACAGATCTCTGCAAAATCTCGTGAGCTTCTTAGGAAATGAGCTACCAGGCAAAGACAACAACCAGCACTGCAAGCAGGGTGCTTAATAGAGAAGGTTCACTAGCAAAAGACCCAGCTGTTCCCATAGGTTTGCATATGTGTTCCATAGAAATTCGTTGTTTGTCTAAGCAGTGGCTCTTTAGGCATAGAAATAATGGTTGTTTACTTGGCTTTCCTTCAAGGAGGGAGAATTTATACTATGGGCTATTCTGGAAGAACAGCACAGAAGGCATATAAAGTAAAATCTTCTTGTTTTTGTTTTTTTTTTTATTTGCTCCATTAATAAACCTCTGTACTGCTACAAGCTATTTTTAGACTTTTGTTTTCTTTCTCTATATTTTTCAGCAATTCTAGTGGCAGGCAGATACCAGTGATTTGGAGCTGCATCTCTTTTTGAGATAATAAGTGGGCACTAAATCTCAAAGCTGGCTGTCAGTGAGAAGAGACAGGGAGAAATAAAAAGGGAAGAAAATCCTAAATTCCTCTGAAATCTACAGAAAAGGCAGATTTGGTGCTGCCCCACAAATCCCAGTAAATGTCACGTTGTGAGTTAGGTATTGTGGAGTGCTGTGCATTTGCTGTCTCAGAAAACTTGTGATTCTTCTGGACTTGGGGTTCTTTCTGCTTGTCACTTGATAAAACTGCCACTACTAAATACTTATCTGTCTGATCCTGGGTATCACACAGGGAAGTCACTTGGCTGAAACACTTTTAGTTACAATTTGTTTCTGGGTTCCTAAGAGTTCAGTAAAAAAAAAATAATTTTGTTTGTTTGTTTGTTTTTGTTTTGTTGTTGTTGTTGTTTTTAAGAAAAGGCTGTGAATTTCGGGTAGTTATATTCTGGGGATTTTTAATGATGTCTCAATTATCCAAAGACTCAAAGAAAGCTCTTGGGATATGTTACCATAGGAAACTGGAGATTTCAATCAGAAGAGGAATCCAGAACATGTTACATTGACTGACAGTCATTTCAGTTGCTTTTAAAATTGTTGAGGAATTTCATAGATAAATTAAGTTGAATGTGAAAACAGAGGAAATCTGTGTGCTACACAGAGGCTTAACAGAGCAAAACCATAAACAGCTGGAATGAAATATTTATCATAGGCTTTCTTTGGTGTGGTGTCTCTAGTGTTGGGACCATTTACTAAGTGATTTCTTAAAAATGAGATTTTATTTCTGTGTTCCTAACATACAGTTTTTTGAGACAAATGAAGGAATGGCCTCTGGCTTCAATGCCAGGAGCATCACAGGAATGAGTCACCTGAAAAATCTCACCCCAAGCCTCTCTACTGCACTTTTATATTGCTATGGGCTATTAAATGGCCTCAACTCTGTTTGCTGATCCAGTGATAAAAATGTTCAGAAAAAGAAAAAGATAAATAGCTGAGAGTAAATAACATGAAAAAAAATTAAAATTTTGAGTAATCACCATAGTACTTGTGAAAAATGACCAGTGAATATTATTATCACATTAATAAGAGAAAAATCTTATCTGACTCTTGAACTTTAACTTGCTTTGTGAATATTTTTTTTTCATTATTCAGCTGGCTTTATTTTTCTCTTCAGGAGTGGAAATTGCTCCTTCATCCTTATCACCCTATTCTTTTGATAACCATTTAAAAGGTTATTGGAATGGTTTATCATTCCTGTGTGCTGGAAAGATCATCTTCCCCAACTCTGAAGCCCCAGTAAAATCTGGAATATAACTCATGCAGTGCAGAAGCCTCCAAACATTGATGTACACTTTGAAAATGCAAAATAATGTGACTTCAGTTATGGGATCTCAGAACTTTTTTGGGCTAGAAAGGAAAAATAGAAAAAAACTTCCAGTAAGTCATTATTAATTACCTTTTGTCTGCTATGAATAGAGCACCCTGGGATGGAAATGTAACTCAAAGGACTTTCAGTCAGCCTAGTAAAATCTTGCCTGGTATTTACAGCCTGCTTGAGTTCATCATCCATCTTGTCTGGAGAGATTGTGCCCCTTTTCTGACACTCATCAGTTATCACCTGAGCTTTTCCATCTTCTTGTCATCAGCCCATGGCTCACCACAGAGTGGCCTTTTTTCTTTCTGTAACTGGATTGCAGAAGGGAAATGCAAGATATCTACAGTGACCACAAGTGACTTTTTATGAGGGGACAGAAAACATCAGTGGCATCATAGCACCTTCCTTTACCTCCCTTCAGCACAGCCAATAGACTGAGTCCTCAGTGTGAGGTGCACTGAAGAAGCCAATACAAAATGAAATAATTGGATAAATTTTTTATCATAGCTTTTTTAACTATGGAGTGCTACTACCAGAGATCCTAAAGGCACTGTTGCGTTAACCTTTCTTTGCAGTTTCCCAGTTGGTTGCCTTTCATCACAATCAAGGCATCACACATAATAACTAATCAGATTCAGTGAGCAGACAGGCTGTGAGGATGCATTTTAATCAGAAATAGTGAAGAATTTCTACATATCTCTCTGTGCTACGGGGTGACATTTTTAAATGCTCAAAGGGCACACAGGTCTCCAGCTCCTGGTGAAACTTCGTGAGAATGTGATGTGCAGCTCTGATTTGTGTTCTTTATAGAAGCATAAAAAAAGCTCTTACTGTTATTTATTTATTTCAGATCCAGATTTCCAATTTCCTAATAAGAAAAAATGCCAGTCATTGCCTCTAAAAAAAAAAGTCCCCTCAAGGAACTGCATCAGCATAGCTGAGGGCACACACCTTCCAGTACTTATATTTTATTTAAGCAGAGTATACAGACATCTTTTAAGATCCCATTATTATGTGTGGCTAAATAATTGCAGCCACTTCAATTATATTCCATTTAATTTGTTAATTATGTGGGTTTCGGAAATTGCCTCTACTGTCTCTGTATATTCTTTTCATGCATGTTGGAATTATTTAATGCTGCAACTGCAAATGTCTGTTGAGAGAACCTGAGAGTATTGAGAAAGCTCAAAAACTCTAAAAAGCCAGCTTGATATTTTCAGGATTATTTTGTATGAAAGATGTTTTGTGCTTACTCATTTAAGCATGAGTGTTGGAGAAGGCTGACAGCCAGTCTCTTATGCTCCTGAAGAAATGTGTGAGTCTGAAAAAGAGGTAATATGCTACCTCAGGTGAAATAAAATAGTTATTTTTTTAAAGATTACACTTGATAAATAATGTTCTGCACCCTGAACGTTACTCAGTGTTTAGAAAAGCAGAGTATGGAGCAGAGGATGTTTTTGATGTGCTCAGACAAGTCAGCTTGCTGAGGACATGAGTAGCAGTGGTTGGTACTTTGTAGTCTTAAGATCATATTGTTTTAGATTCTGAGCAAAGGCAAACATCTTTCCTCACAGATGGGTCAAGATGACTCAAACAGTTGGGTAAAATCCTGTGTAACTCAGTAGGTTTGGAAATGAGAAGCTACCAAGGCATGTAAGCACATCTGAAAATGTCACTGTGGATGCTCACTGTGTAAGATAACTGGATCTTGGCGCTCTCACTTTTTCCCCCTTCACTTCCAGTCTCCCAGTTAGACCTCACCATTCCTAGAGTTTTCTAATCTACAATGGAAGTGTATATTTGAAGTTTGAGGAATCTAGTTTGTGTTGAATATGGATAAAATGTCAGAATTCTCTGTCTAGGACCATACTAATTTTTCTCCCCTTCTGCATCCTGTGATCAAAATTGATTAGAGAAAACAATATTCTATTCAAACCAGTTGTGTACTGGGGAGAGATTTCAGTGTCTTTGATTATCAGAGCTCTGAAATAAACCAAAGTAGGTGAAAATGATTAAATCCTAAGAGGCTTTTTCCCTTTTTGAGCTTCTCTTATGCTTAGTGTGAGTCAACTCAGGAATAAATCTTTCTGTCCGCCATATTTCCTACCGTTGTACTGTGCAAGTAAAATGGTCTAGTTGCCTCAAGCCCGTGAACTCAAATGCATAAATAATGCTTAAAATAGGAGCTCAAAACTGAAATATTTCAGGATTGTAACATCACATAACGTTCGTGACAACAAGAAGAACATATCTCCCAGTTAGAAACAAGTGAACAGAAGTGGAGTGAGATGATGGGTCGCTGACTAGTGACAGGAGCAGAGGATGGATGACAGTAGGTGAAACTTCACCCTCCTACATGGAACCCATGGCAGGCTGGAGACTGGCTACAAGGAATGCCTCAGAGGGATTTCTTTCAAAACGCAGCTGTTACCTGACACTGCTTGACAATCAAGGCAAAACAGTTGGTTGTGGAATGCTTGCTCTTGTTGCACTGCAGAAGGATTTGTGTGTTGTCCTGATTCCGGCCAGGACAGAGTTAATTTTTGCAGTGGCCATGGGAGTGTGGCTGTGGGTGCGTTTTAGAGGTTATTTAATACCATCTTAGATCATTGCCAGAGGTGGTGAGGAAGGAATCCTCTGTCTCTGAGTAAAATGGCCAGATGGACATCATCAGATTCCAAAGTACTTGGTTAACAAAATGGCAGCCAGCAAGAAGGAAACACAGGCTTTCCTAGGAGCTGTAGATTTTTGGAGGATGCGTATCCCAGAGTACAGTCAGACTCTAAGCCCTCTCTATCTTGTGACATGAAGAAGAATGATTCCGAGTGGGGCCCAGAACAACACCAAGCTTGTGAACAAATCAAAGGTTACCCATGCAGCAGCCCTTGGGTCAGTCAGGACAGGACAGGATGTCAAAAATGTGCTCTACAGCTGGGGAGAACGGTCCTTCCTGGAGTCTCTGGCTAAAGGTACCTGGAGAGACTTGAGGGCAACCCCTGGGTTCTGGATTTGGGGATACAAAGGATCCAAGGCCTGTTACATCCCAACTGAAAACGAGATCCTGGCAGCTTGTGAAGGGGCTCGAGCTGCTTCAGGAGTGATTGCCATAATCCTGAGGGGTGCATCCTATTCCCTACCGTGCACCAGCCTCTGGGAAAGCTGAATGGTCCAATGGACTGTTAAAAACCACATTGAAAGCAATAGGGGGCATGACCTTCAAATGTTGGGTTTTATATTTAGTGAAGGCCTCCAGGTCAGTCAACACCAGAGGCTCCACCAACTGAATTTGCTTAACAGATTTTCTAATCAAAGGAAAAAGCTGAATCTACTGCATTGCTTTCAGAGGGATATGAGAAAAAAATATTTTTTGACTTATCAGGCTAAGAGAAATGATAGCTTAAAGAAGTGAAATAATTCAACCATTTACTCATGAATCAATTGTTGTGTGAATTAATGATATTGGAACCTTTAATACCTAGTACTTCTATACCTACATTTTTCTGTTCACTATTATAATCATCTGTCATTTCCACCACAAAATGGAAACTTCTAAAGATACTGAATCCATCTAACAATTGACATTCAGTTGCTGGAAATCAAACTTTCTGCTGATTTTAACACAGGTTTTAAGATAAGTCATCTATATAATTCAAATCACTAATTTGAATAATCAAAGACAGTATTTATAAAATATAAAAAGTATGCTTCAAAACAGAAATGTTTGGTTTCTTTAAGAATTTTTCCTTTTGAATTTTATTAGTGCTAAGCTACACAACTAGGCAATTCAAAAATAGAGTATATTACTCTGTTTTTGTTTAATTTAGAAAAAAACCCAGATTATTGATGTGCATGATAAGTACTTCTAAATGCTGTGATTTTTTTTAAATTTTATTTTTATTAAGATGCTGTTTCAAGGGGACTCTGATCATAACTGTGCAAAACTTACTATTTTTTGTTCTCTGGCTTTCGTCCATGTTGATTAAAGTTCTGGGATCTCACACAACCTTAAGTTATGCATTGAGATTCTGACTCAGCAATTCTAAGGACAATTATGTTGTTTATGTTCGGGTTTTGCCACAAGCAATAAATTGGTCTGAGCAAAACTTGGCTAAACTCTTGAGAAATCTGTTTGTTGTTACAGGTTCCTAAAAATAATTCATGCAACCCTAGTTGCAGATATTAAGGATTATAATCTAGATTATCATGTTGAAATACATATTTTTCTTAAAAAGATGCACAAATTTGAAAGTTCAAGGGAACACAATAATAATCTAATCTGAACTCTTGTCTATTAGAGGTAATAGAATACAGAGGTTGTTAATTCAAATGCAGAGACTTAATTAGTTTTGTGCAAGTGTCTTATGGTTTGAGTTTCACAGTCTAGAAGCTGAAGGGAACTGGGGGGGAGCTCTTCTGAGTTACAATACATGTCAGTGACCTCAGTAACCATTTTTTGCTGAGGCCAACAGTATTGTGCCCAAAGTGAGTTGGATTCCAGGCTGAGAAGGTGAAACAAGAAAGTACAGCAAACAGGTTTTGGCAAAGTGCGTTATCACAACAAAATGGAAAAGCAGCTTTCCCCAGGAGTCACCAGTGGCTGTGAGGGGCTGCTGTTATTTTATGTTCTCCAGTGACGGTGTGATGAACTTGACTGTGATGGACATCTGAGGACTTTGATGTTTCCAGGATGCTTTGCCAGATGATGAAGTCAAATTCATTTTCTTCGGAATGCTCTGGACATTCATTTTATGTATTTGTTGGGGTACATATTTCCCAACCTGCCAGACAGCTCTGTTCTGCAGTCCTGCACAACTCTTACCTAGTACTGTCTATCTCCACTGAAGTGCTATTTTTTGAGGACAGCAAGTGAGAGGAACTCATGTTTCCATCTAATTCTCCCTGTCACCAAGCTGTGCCGTGTTGCCAGTGCCACTTTTCCACTGGGCGAAATGAACCATATTTCAGACACCCAGTATGATTATGTGCACTTACTTCAAAAAGCAATAGCAAACAGTAACCCAAAAGATGAGTAAAAATCTGTGGTATGGCTCAGGGTTTTTGATTACTTTTAATATCCTTATTTATTTTCCAAGCAAATTTTTTAAGTGCTAGGAATTGTGTGTGTGCTTGGCTGCTTTTCCCTTAGTTTTCTTTCCTTCGAGGAGCCCTTTTAAATGAGGTACTGCTTGCAGATGCATTTCTTAATTAATTGTGAATGCGTAGTGTGGTGACAGATGCAGAGGATGTTGCCTTTATCCTGATCACATTAAAATGAGTTGTGTTGAATATTCTGTGATGCTTGGGGAAATTGCTTAATCCTATTACTTCTTGGAGAAGATTGAGTACCTCCTAATGTGAAATACGAAACCTCGGAGCCACACAGTGCAACTGCTGCAGCACAAAACATATAGGATTTCTTCTAATGTGAGTCAACAATGATTTCTAGGCTTGTTTATCACATAAATGTTATCTGGGAAATTATTGGACAGTTGCTATGGAAACAAAGACCTAGTAGTAGAAGGATTTGTTACCATAAGTAGTTAAGACAATGCTCAGACCCGAATCCCTGCTGCAAACAGTCAGCTCCTAAAGATGGAAGCGACAGATAACAAAACACCTATTTTTACTGATAACAGAACAATTTAGAAATATTTATCAGCTGGCCTTTGCTTTCCCAGCAAATACACAGGTATGTGAAATAAAGTGCAAAGGTATGAAAACGCTAAGAGAAAAATATTCTTTTATCTTGTTTTATATGGTTCAAAAAGATAATATAGATGGTATCTGGTAGAACACAGTAAGACAAGCCTGAACAGGCCTCTGCTACTATGTAGTGTTTCCTGGAAGAAAAGGACAATATATTCCAGCTGCAGGGAATTAATTGCTGATTGTTGGGCTGAATAGAAAGAAAATAAAGGCGTTTGGAAGTGGTGTCTTCCTTCTGATGGAAGGTATAGTGGAAATATTGCAAAAGGAGAAATATGTCCTCTTCATGATGGATGAAAAGATGAGCCATGGTTGGATTGTTCCAGATTATCTTCCCTGTGGATCAGCAAAAGTAGTATCTCCACCTTCTGTATTTATCTAGTGAAGAATGGCAGGTATTGTATTGTAAAAGCCCCAATTTGCACATAGGTCTGAGTGTCCTCAGTGCTTATAATCTTCTAAGGGGTCTCATAAAATTTTGTATTTCATCCATCCCCTGAATTGGACAGTTATCCGAATCTCCCAGCTGCTGTTTTGGAAGACCTAGTCCTTGAACTTGCAGCGAAAACCTTGCAAGATGCGAATGCTCAAAGCAAAACCAATTAGCAATTACAGACATGCAGGAGGGAAAAGAGTCCTGTGGCAGCAGCGCAGCTGAAATGGGAAGTCAGGTACCAAAAAATGGGCTCTGCTGTGGCACCTGACACCAGCTGAAGGGATTTCCCAGTGACCTGAGCATATGGGAAAACGTGCGAGAAACACAGCTCGGCAGGGAGTTTGTCATCACCTTTATGATGTGCACAAAAAGAACAAAAAGGTGACATTCCTTGTGTGATATTTTTTTTCCTCTTGGCAGCTATGGGTAGCAACAGAACAGAAGACGAATAGGCTATTGATCTAAAAACAAACAGAGTGGCTGTTTATTTTAAGTTAGATGCTCATGCATGGTCTAATATATTGCCACAAATTGTGTTCTAGCACTAAAAGAAAAGCCAGAGGCGCTGGAGGATTAAAAGACTAAAGCAGATTTATAGAGCTGAATTTCTATGTCCTGATCACATATGTTGAATATGTTGGAAGGCAAAATGACTCAACTTGTGCTAAGACCAGAAAAAAAAAGAGAATAATATCCATCATTGTGTTAAAATTACATCAGATGTTTAGCAAGAGAACAAGTTCTTTGGCAGAGAACTAAGGAAATGTGGAGATATCACCCAGAGAGTGGAGAGCCCTCAGCAGAATCCTGAACTGAGCTGAAAAAGTTCAGCTTTGCCACAGGGTTAATGCCCTGGGATAGGTCTTCCTATCCAAAAGGGAAAAGGAAAGGAATTGCACAGGCTCTATTGCTTTGGAAACTGCTGAGCAAATAGAAGAAGCAACAGGGTGGGTATTTTTTTTTGTTGTTTTTTTTGTCTGTGGAAAAAAGGAGGGCTAAAAAAAATGCATTCTACCACCTACAAAGGAAGACAATTTTGGAACTGTGAATGATGCCAGATATAGCTATACAAAATTTCTAATATGTATATATGTATAGCTATATATTTTGGAATGAGCATAGCAGTAGGGTTCTGGCAGCTTTGTGTGTGTGTATGTGTGTGTTCAGCACCTCCTCTGGAGAAAATGTTTCCTCCTGCTGCTGTTTGGCTCATGTTCAACACCTGAGGAGTAACACATTTCTGATGGTATGGAGGGCTTTAGGTCTACGTAGACAAATATTTTATCCAGGGAAAACCAATAGAAGAATGCCCAAAGGCAACCAGACTTTTTGGCAAGGATGAGAACAGTGGCTCCAGCTGAGTAGATATGTGCCTTTTGGATAACAGAGGTAAGCCACAGGAGAGAAATTAATTCAGCAACATGTGTAGGTGGGTCTTCACTAACACACCTGATTTGTAGTCAATGAAAAATATGCAGAGATTCCATCTTTTGAATGATGTAGAGGGAATTTGAGCCATATCTTACAGGCTTTGAGCAGTTAGCTCAGAGGATGAAATTCATGACCTCTGGCATGCTGAGACAGAAGTTTTGAAATTAACTGATGGAAGTACCAGAGAGAGCTTCAATTCTGAAAGTCAGTTCTGTTATTTTTCTGGGACTTAGAGATGTGTTTGCTGCCTTCAGTTATGTGTAATGTAAAACTGGAATGTTGCAGCCATCACAGGCATCTGAGGCAGATAACAGGTTTGTTCTTTTAGTTGAATGCAAAGTCAGTGATGGCTGTGAGACAGTGAGAGCAGCAGGGGACAGAACAGGGAGTTAATATCACCTATATATTACATGCTGTTGGGAAATTGTCTTCATCACCTCCTTACATTTCCCTGGAGATCATCCATCAGCATTTCTATTGAAGTTGGACATCAGACTGACAAATACCCAACAAGGAAATGCCAGGGGGATAAAGGAATCAGAATCATGACCTTAATCTTTAGGATTAAGACATGCAGGTTGAGGAGGAGAGACCTGGGTTTTGAGTCTCTGCTCCTGATGTTTGCGTGACAGTCACCGGATAAGCAATGCCAAGCAGCTTTCTCTGGTCACATCTGTGAGTGAGAGAAGCTATATTTTCTGTGGGTTTGGTTGAATTCAGTGATTCAGTGTGCTCCAAGTATGTTTTCTGCCAGATGGATTCAGGGTGTGGCTTGGCTCTGGTTACCTGCTTTGCAAATTCTGGACTGCGTTGGGCTGAAGGCCAGCACCTGGAGACAAGGTCTGTTGTGCAAAGATGAGGGTGTCTCTGGGTGTATTCAAGAGCAGATCTTTGAATGGGCAGGGTCTTGCAACGCAGTGTAAAAACCTACAGCTCTCATGTAACCTCGTGCATGTGATGGAAATCTGAGATTTATACATGCAACTTCCTGTCAGTTTGGCGTTTGAAATGTTTCAATACTACTTGGATCTTTCCATTTATGCAGGACACAAGTGCTTAAACAATTAAAACTCTGTGGCAAGACTAATGTCCTGGGTGGAGGGAATGTCTTGGTGGGGTTTTGAGAAAATTCTCTGGCAAGTGGAGCAGTGTGTTAACTTAGTATCTGTCTATTCAGTACTGAACAAACTATTGAGTAATTAGGTAAGGATGCAGCAAAGAAGGAAAGAATCACTTCCAGTCTATATTCTAATATATGAAAATATTTTTAATAATGTGGGCAGTACTCCTTTTTATTTTAAGGTACAAATTAGGGTATAACACTAATGAACCATTACTATTGTAGAGGGAAACTACAAAAACAGAGCCAATTTAGTGGCAGAAGTAGTGTAATGTTAGAGATGAGTTACTTATATTTCCTGCTCTTGATTGAATTCTACAAACATTTCATTTTCCTTGAAAACTTTTTATTTATGTTTTATTTTGATTATAGTGAATTAATTTCTTCCTGTTTTTAATAAATATACCAGAATAGATCCAGAGAGGGATCTTGTAATAAAAAATATGTTCTGTAAATCATGGCAAATCTATTACAAGAGCTGTAAAGACTGTGTATGATTTTGCATGTTGTCCCAGGAGAGTGAGTCAGTGGCTGTGTGGTGTTTAGTTGCCCTGTGGTGTTGAACCATGACACATCCACACATGCTTACATTCATATTTGCTTATTAGAGGTAAATATAGCCAAAAGTATCTTCCAGAGCAACTTAAAAAGTTCAAAGAACATCTCCTTTTGGACTATAATGACACTAACATGCTTCCAATACATAATTCACTTTTGGAAGCCGTTCTCCTCAGTTATTCTTGTACGTGTGAGCATTTTTCTCTTGGTCAAATTCTGCTTAAGCAGTTAAAAACCTGCACCTCCTTCGTTTCCTTTCTAAAACTGGGGGTTCATATCTCCTTATGCAATAGCTAATGGCATTATAAATTACCTCGAGCAAGGCAAAGCAGTATCAAAAAAGAAAAGAGAGTGTTGTCGTTTTCTGCCTAGAGGCCAGCAGCTTCACTGAACTTGATGTGGGAGAAGTGGAGCTCAGAATATAGAGTTTCAGGGAAGAAAAAGGATTTTAAACATTTCCTTGTGTGGAGTCGATTTTAATGTGCAGATAACCACCAGTGACTGTATTGTGTTCATGACTTCAGTCTTAAAATTCTTTTTGCCCATAAGAGATGGAGTTTATCTGTAAAACACATAATCCTTTGAACCAAGCATGTCAGTAAGTGTGCTGCTGTAGATATGTGCCTAGGGAAAAACTTTTCTGTGATTTAAGTCTTCGTTTATCTTGTTTAGTGCTTGTGTTGTTGGGCAAAAGAAAACAATAAAAACCTTGCAACCCTCTTATTTCTCCCCTCATGCTTCTTTCGCATTCATTAATTTCCTTTCCTCCACCTCAATCCTAACACTGGGTTGAAATGCATTCACTTTTGTGTTTTATACTTGGGTTTTTTTGCAGTTAGGCTTTGAATCTTTTGGAGTGGAAAGATGGTGGTAATGCTAGCAAATAATATGCGATTTTCTTTTATTCTACCAGGCAGATGCTCAAAAATTAGGAAATGATGCTCAGAGATGAAGATCAACCAGTAATCTCATCAGACTTGTTAAAATGGGGTTTCCAAGATGTGGAGTTTAGAATCTGAGAACACTCTTGGTTTTATTACAAATCAATCTATCAGTGAGGGTGGAGGTCATTAAGCATGGCAAGGCCTCTTTCTGATGACCTTTGACATTCAGCTGAAAGGTGGAGAGAAGGAGAAAGCAGAGACTCTGGTGTCAGAGGCACTGCATTTCTAGAAGTATTGTAAGAACGAGCAGCTGGAGGGATGAGAGCCTGCTACTGCCTTCACTGAAAGAAGGTTCCCATAAGAATTCAGTCCTTATTAAACATCAGAAAATCTACACATGGGAAAGCCACAGGAGACACAAATTAGTAAGAATTTGGTCTTCATTACTTTTATTGGTCATGAAACTGCTTCTCAGTGTTTAGCAGGTTCTCGAGCAGACTTGTGTCTAAATAACACTATCCTTCAGCTTGAAGGAGTGGAAAAATAACAAACGCTACAAGAATTAGAAAAGAATGCAAGAAAATGCATTTCATATGTCAGTAGCACTGTGTACCTTACTTTTTTTTGTCAGTTCTTGTGTGATGATTAGATTTTTTAAATGTGGTGGTTTGCCAATAAAGTAAAATATTGGCTTATAGAAATTGAGAGGCTGAGACTGTTTTCCAGCCTTCTTTAATTTGAGTCTGATTTACTCAAAAATATAATTATTGTGATCACAGATTTTCACACTTAACCACTTCAAGTTCATGTTAAAATAGCTTAGATGACTGTGTGCCAGACTTATGTACTTATTCAGCTGAGTTCCAGTCAGCTCAGTTCTGCATATTAAATTTTACAGATAAATTTGATCTTGGCAAGCATGAAGGTCTGGGCCTTTGTGCAAACGACAATCAAAGGTCAATACCACCAAAATATAACAAACAGAAATCTCAGAATATAAATTGGCTCTGTCAGATGTGCTTCAGCATGGTCTAGACTGTAGGCTCCTTAAACGCAAAATGGAAGGAAAACTATATGGATTGGTTTGAAATCCAGAAATCAGAGGGAGCTGATCACTGGTATTTTGCTCCAGGGTTCTTTTTCTTTTAACTAGAAGGTGGTTCTGCATTCTTTGTATAATGGAGAGATGAAGACATTTAATCTAATATGAATGAGGACTTTTATGCTGTTACCTTCTTGTAACAGAGCAGCAAGGAACATGCAGCTAAGGTTTGTGTTAAATTCAATTCATGTAGTTTCCCACTGTGTGTGTATCAGGGTAAATCTTTCCCTTAAATTGGTGTTAGAAAGAGCAGTGGGTTGGAAGAGATTAATCTCAGTCTTTCTGGTCTGGGTTTCTGGAGCCGGAGCAGGGGTGATAAACACCTGACAAGGAAGGCTTGGTCCCTGCTTTGCAGCAGCATTTTGTGACCCATACTGAAAGCATCCTCTGACACAGCACAGGCACAGGAGAGCTCAAGTTGCCACCACATGCCCTGGCACAGAGCTAGGCCTGTGCATGGATACTTGGGCAGCTCTCCAAGTGCTCCTTGTGGTGATGGTACTGAGCATTTCCCTGCTTTGTGCATTTTTCAGTGTAGCCTGTGAAGGCAGGAGAGGAAAAAAGTGATTTACACAACTTTCTTAGCTCATCTGTGAAACCTGTGATCCTTAGGGGTGCGATAATTGCTTGTGGTGTGACTTTCTCTAAAGATGATTGTGTCTGCAAGGCAAACGTTCATTAAAAACCACCGATTTGTTTAAATCTCTTCAGGTTCTTCTTTCTAGGTTGCCTTCATAATTTTTGCACTTGGAACAAAGCAGTAGACCATGAATTCCATGTCAGAGTTCCCTTTTTCTGCAGTACAGCAAATCTGCCCTTGTAGACAGCAGGTGGGGATAAGCTGGATGCTAAATGCTTGACCAATCACCTCAGTAATTCATAGATAGCTGGGGAAGCCAGTGTGATATTAAATAAACTTTTCTTGCAGAAATTGCATTGGAAAGGAATATTCGATATTTGACTTGTGTTGGAAGGAAGTACGGGTACTCAGTCTGATGGTGGCCTCTGTGCAGCATTGAAATCTTTATTTTCTGAAATTAAGAAATTCTCTAATTTAGAAAATAGGAATGAACATCTCTTTTTGGGAGAGTCCCCCTTTTGATCATATCCACTGACATGTAGTGCATGTCTGTACCCAAAGCTCATGTATTATCAATTATCTGCAAATTAAATGATGAGAGACTTGAGAAGATCCCATGGAACATAGCTGGTGACCCATCCAGTACAGGAAGGTCAGATTTGTGCTCAGGAATTCCCCACCATAAACAGAGCAGAGTATTAGACCTTCAAGAGGAAAGTGATGTTTCAACGTGTGAGTTTGATTTATTTTCCTGGCAGGACTTTCAACAGAAAATTTTTGGAAAAAAAATGGTTTAGCTGGCAAACCATGATGTGCATGTGTATTCCCACATTGCTGGATTTAGATGGTTATTTTTGTTCACCTTAGCAAGTGCTCTATTCCTGATGCTGCTGGGGTTGTGTGAGGTAGCAGAGCTCTCAGAGGTACTGGCAGAGCCATTCTGCTGCTGGCCTGTTTGCCTGTTAACAAATATTTTAGTCCTGGTTTTATGAGCTTGCAGCTGGGAGCCTTTGGCTTATCTGCAACAGGAGAGCACAGGCAGTGGCAGCACCAAATGCTCTGTCCTGCAGCTCTGTTCTCCAGTAGTGATCACTTCTGGGAGCAACAGAGTTATCCCCATCCTCATCTCTCTGCTGAGGCAAAATTGTTCACAGGAAGGCAGCATTTTGTGTCTCCCCAGAACTAGACGTGGGGTCAGTAGTTCATTTCAGATCACCTTGTGAATGGTTCTCAAGTGGAATTCAAGCATGTTGTCTGTACAGCCAGGGCCAGTATTTTCTCTGGATGTAGAAATGATGGGAATAGGTTGTTTTTTACTGTACTGGGGTTGCTGAGCTCTAGATGTACCCATTTGGTCGGGGGTGGGAGAGCTTCCTGCCTCATTACAGTCAAAATAAGCAATTCAAGCAGTCACAGCTACTCCTGACAGAAGTGGGTCACAGTGGGATCTTCTGGGCGGCTCAGTCACTCTGGAGGGGCTGGAGACTCCCACTCCTCTTCCCCTGCAACAGAGGGAAGGGGAACAAGCCGGAGGAGCGAGGGCATCTCGAGCAGCCATGCCCAGGAGAGGGCTCGAGTCTGCTACCTCAGATGTGACATGCTCAGGATTTTGTTGGGCCTTTTCATACATTTCAACCCCTTTCTTTAAGCCATTGAGAAAAGGTTTTGAGTGCTGCTGTTTTGCCCCATCAAGTCTTAGGTTCCAGAGAGTACTTGATCCATCGGTGGACAACATACACCCACATGTAAAGATAGTGTAAGGGTTTAATATATCCATAAAATTTTGTAACTGACTATTTTATAGTCATCTCTCAATTAACTGGAGTGTGAAGAATAAAGAATTGTGCCATTTATTTCCGGTTGATGGGGAGAAGGTTGCTCTGTTGTTTCCCACTGGTTTTTATTTGCACGTTTGAGATTAGCACCGTTCTCAGGAGAAAGGCTTCAGGCAGCGGTTTGTACCATGAGCTCTTCTTAATGGCTGCTCTTCCCCTACAGTGCTGGTAATCTGATTTTAGAGAACCTTACTGAATTGCAAAGCCTGTCATGTGAAACACACAGCATGACATTAAAAATAAACAGGATAGCTGGAGCCAGAAAGAAAAGCGCATTTCTGACTTCCTGGCTTTCCTAGGTGTTGTAGGAGAATATACATGTTTCTGTATCTCTATATATATTGCTATGAAATGAGAGATTATTTACAAGATTGACAAATTTTCAACTTAAAAAACCTCTGTCTACTAAATTTATACCATTACTACGTAGGTCTTCATGTAACTGCTTGTCTTTGCCCCTTTGATGGTCAGGCTGCACGTGTGCTGTACATGTTTGTCTGGGCCAACATTTGCAAAATTCTTATATACTGTTGTTGGTTATGCTTTTTTAGCATGCTTATATTTGGGTTCAGTACAAGATAATATTAATTACTTTCTGATATGCACACTTAAAATTTCTAGTCAATTTAGGCATCCTGGGCTACATCAGAAGGAGTGTGGGCAGCAGGGTGAGGGAGGAGATTCTGTCCCTCTGCCCTGCTCTGCTGAACCCCACCTGCAGTGCTGCATCCAGCTCCAGGGTCCCAGCACAGGAAGGACATGGGGCTGTTGGAACAGGTCCAGAGGAGGTCACCAAGGTGATTCAACAGCTGGAGCATCTCTAATGAGGAAAGGCTGAGAGAGTTGAGATTGTTCAGCCTGGAGAAGAGAAGGCTTTGGGGTCACCTAAGTGTGGCCTTCCAGTACCTGAAGGGAGCCTACAGTAAAGATGGAGAGAGTATTTACAAGGACATGTAATGACAGGAAAAGGGGGAGTGGCTTCAAACCGAAATACATTATGTTTAGATTGCATATTAGGAAGAAATTCTTTCTTGTCAGAGTATTGAGGTACTGGAAGAGGTTGCTTAGAGAAGCTGTGGATGCCCCATCTCTAGAAGTGTTCAAGGCTGTGTTGGATGGAACTCTGAGCAACCTGGTCTAGTGGAAGGTCTCCCTGCCATGTCAGAAAAGTTAGCATTAGGTGATCTTTAAGATCCCTTTTAACCCAGACCATTCTATGATTCTTCTTTGGCTTAAAATAATTTCGGTCTTCAACATTGTTTTCAGAACATAACTCAAGACTGTGCCACTATCAAATGGGAGTCCTATTGCTTGAGCTGCCTCTCTTTCTTCTCCTTCTTTTGCCTTATCTGTTACCTGGCTGAACATTTTGTGCCAGCTGTATGGATGTGGAAGAAGAAATATGATGGCATTACGTGGAGTGGGAAAAATATAATACAGCACTTAGCAATCTGTACCTTGCCCAAGAGCACAAATATCATCCTGAAATGTCTCAGTGTAAAATAATGTGCCCCTGGCTTTCACATAAGTGATCAGTGTTTGTGTGTTGCTGTTTTGGTGGAAAACCCCCAGCATGTTTTCCATTTTTGTCATCAATATATCACACCAGCCTTGACTGAGTGGCCATTTTCGGGAAGGGTTGGAGTGAAGGACAAAAGTGACCCTCAGTTCAGATGAGGCTGACTCTGGGGTAAACACCTGGCCAAGAAGTGATGGCTCTGAATGCTTGTGTATGTGGGGAACAAATGTATCTTCCACTCCTCAAAATTTTCATCTTAGTGTACTCTTGAAATTTTAGTGTATATTTAATTTTTTTTATTACGGTATTTTATGCTTTAGTTGAACAAAATATTTATGTTTTCTGTACAAAAAAGGGTATTGCGGGAGTTGCAGTTTTTTTCTTCCTGAAATAATTTTGAGGCTTTTAAAAGATCATAAAAAACAAAAAATCACTTTTGGTCCACACTGGTTTATCGGGATTCCAAAATACAAATCCAAACCTTAGCATAGTACTGTGCTATCCCCAGACACTTCACTGTGCTTCAAAGGAAGAAAACAAATAGAGAAGCTTGTTATATTTTAATAAAGTCATTTGTTGGAGTAGGTCTTAAGGGGCTAGTAGTAAAGAAAAGAAAATTATAATTTGCAAAATTATTATTTCTGTTATTTTAATAGTAGGGGAAAATGAAAATGAGGGCAATCATATTTAGGAACAGTGGTATTACCCTTGATTGTGCAACAGCGTGCAGGGGCTGTTCAAGTGGAAAAGATAAAAGATTATTCAATGTGGGACAAATACAGTTAGGGCAACGTGATTACAGCTTTATTGAATAATGGGCTGGAGTGTGAATGCTATAATTTCTAAAGTGATTCTTTAAGCAAAGATTCCTTTAGCCAAAAGGAGCAGTACTGCTTAGGAACTGCTGGAGATGATGTTTGTGAAAATCAGGATGTGTAATACAGGGAGAGAATAACTTGCAGTTGTAAAAGACTTGAAAAGGAAAAGGAGATAATTTTCTCTTCTCCTTAAGTTCCTCTATAAATCCTCTTATAATGATGGAAGACTTATTTTTCCCTATCTATGTGTGGGCCTGTGCATACACATGATGAGCATGCTGAGAGGTGAACTAATTGATTTAGTTTTGATGGTTTGGCCCATTAAGGCACCTACTCATTATCCCAGTCCTTCTTTTAGACATTAATGTTTCTGCAGAAAGAATGACAGAGCAAAATATAAATTGCTGCCTCAGCTTCTCTGCTTCACAGGCCAGATTGTTGGCATGGGTGTGTACTGAAAGCACTGAAATAAAGATACTGGAGGAATCACGTGCAAAATCTTTCTTTTATAAATCAAAAAACCAGAAAATAAAATAGAAAATGCTCTTAGAAAAGAACAGTTCTTTCCTTCTGACTCTTTAAAGTGATATATGTATTCCTCACTGAATGAAAAAAAAAGGCAAAATGATTTTAAAATTTTATTGCAATAAAGCAAATTTATTACTTTGGATCAGAATTCAATTATTTTTTTGTATTTTCAGTCCTCCAGGCAGGATCTCTAACACTGGCACTCAGATATATGCAACTGATTTTAGGTATCCCATCTTTTCCATTTACTTCAATACACGGTTCTCCTGCCCTAGAGAGAAACAAATTTGTATGACTTTCTGGGCTTAGAGATGAGCCGTAATGTGTAAAATACACTTGTGTGCTAGTTTTGGCTGGGATAAAGTTAATTTTCTTCATACTAGCCAGGGTGGGGCTGTGTTTTGGATTTGTGCTGGAAACAGTGTTGGTAATTCAGGGGTGTCTTAGTTTGCTTTGCTATATTTTGCTTTGCTTTTTTGGTGACTTTTGCTTTCCCTATTAAACTACCTTTATCTTTTTTTTTTTTTTTCTTTTTCTTTTTGCCATAATCTCTGTGAGATTGTCAGAGCTTTTCAAATATTTGGTGATGTCCGTAGGCTGGTGTTTATCATTTTGGAAAATATTTTGAGAACTCATTTCACAGTTTATCCATCTGGGCTTAAGAATTGTGGCTTAAATGAAGGAAAAAAAAGATATTGTTATAGCTAAAAGTGTTTGTTATCAATTACTATTTCTGGCCTGCTCGGGCAATGATTCGGAGCTAGGAAAGAATTAATAGCAAATCAGAGGTTTTAAGCAGAGGCTTTAAGATATGGCTATCCAAGCAGAGGGGAGCTGTTCTGCTCCTCTTGCTGCCAGCGGCAGACCGAGGTTTTACCTGGGGTAAATGTGGTCTTTACTGAATCAGACCCTGAATGAGCCCCTGGTTCACTCTTAGCCCACATCAGAAGTGAGCCCTGTCACCCCTCCGAGGACAGTGCAAAATTATATCCTAAACTGTCTGGAAATGAGTCCTGATACTGGTCCTCACCAGGCCAGCATCTATGTTAAAGTAAAATTGACTATTTCAGAATCAGTCTTGTCAAAAATAAACCTGAGGAACCTATTAAAAAAAGAAAGAATATTTTTCTGCCATAGTTGTTGGGTTTTGGAGTGACTGGTAACCCTTAAGATGCCCGAAAAAATGCTGCTGATAATGTGTACAGCTCCTTTCTAACAGTGCAGACGTCGCTTGCCCATTCCTTCCTTCCCCCATCCATGCAGCTTTTTCTGGAAAAAACAGGAAAAGCAGAATACACTCTCCTTCACTCACCCCTGGCTCATTGTGAGCTTTGTTACCCAAAAATCTGTTTTGACCTCCAAGGGTGTGTGTAGTGCAAACCCTCTGACAGAGGACTGGGAATGCGCAGTTTTCGTGTTTCTGTGCAGGATTCACCTGATCCTCCCACAGGGTTCTGCAGAGCCCGGTTTCAGTGGCATTGCAGCAAGGCAGGGCCTTGTTGGGGGATTTGGTTTAACACTGAACACCGGGAATATGCATTTTGTGGTTCCCTCAAATCCTTTAAGTTCTTTTGTGAAAATAATGGCAAAACTGCTTAAGTGAATAGAAATGTGAGTGCAAATGGAAATTGCTGAACACTGCTGCTTGTGTTCCAGACTCTCTGTATTCTGGTTGTCACAGAAGCAACATATGAGAAATGACAGTATAATATTAATTTAAATTCTTTTTAGGAATTACATTTTTGATTAAAGAATGATCCTTTGTCACTCTCAAGCAATAAATGTGGAGAGTGCCATGAGAGGAAATCATTTGCTCACAAGACCAAGTCCTTAGCAGCTGTAGAGTGCTTTTTAGAAGCTGTGTTTATTTACAGTAGGTGAGTATTTGCCCTGTCATATTTATTGCAGCATGAATGTTTTGATCTGAATAAAAGCAGACCACTGTTCATCATCAGGAGAATGAAATAGGCCCTGGGTTGCTATAAGCATCCGCAACACCTCTGGCCTTGACAGCTGTCTGCTGAAATTATGAACGTGCCCTCACCTCCCGTTTTTAATGGTGGTGGACAGTACATTTCCATCTGTTATTTCCTTTATGCCTTTTTTATGCTCCTTTTATACTCTTGTGTCGATGTACATCCAGATATACGCTTCTTACCCAGCTCTTATTCCAGAGAAATGCCTTTTCTGTGGCTGGAAATGCTTTTGAAGGGCTGCTAGAGTGGTGTCAGGGTCGCTGTGGCCAGAGGCCACCATTGTCAGGGCACCTGGAGCAGCCTTTGACCACCACAAAATTATTAGGGCTTCTCTAATTTATTTTTCACCCTATTTTGTCAATCCCACTGTCTACTTTTCTCTTTTTGAAGAAAAGAAAACACATCTGCTAAACATTTTCCTCTGTCCTGCAGACCAACAGGATTTGGGGATGGGTGTAAAATGAAAAGCAGGATGAGAACAAAATAATTACTTCCCCCCAAGGGAACCTAGAGACAAAAATTAGATGTCTCATTATGTGATTTGATATTTGAGGTAGTTATACCTAGGGGTGAAGTCCTACCTCTGAAACAGGATCTAAAGTAGTTTCATTCATACTGGAAAAGAATGAATTGAACATAGATGCTTTTGTTATATCATCTTGTCAACGATGTGGGGCAAAACTTTTAAAGCCCGAGATTTATATATGTCCCTTATCTGCAAAAGATATCCAAATAAGGGCTAAGATTTTTTGTTGATGATTTTTTAAAATTATTGTTGTTATTATTATTATTATTGAGGGTTTGATCAGTTAAGTTTAAATTTAAAATGATTCTGCATGTAGAACCACATTCTGATGTAGTCATTACCATAGGAGAAGGGAAAGTACAGCTGCTGTTTTCAAGAAAATCTAAATTGGGATAAGAAGCATTTTTATTTGGTTCCTTACGCATAAAATAATCTCCCCTGAAATAAAACAAACGACTAAAAAACCACCACAACAAAACACCCTCAGCCCTTCTCCCCTGATTTAATGTGAAGAATCAGTCTTTCTTATGTGGGTTATGTTTATAGCGGGGAAGAGAAACCATTCTAAGTCTTTGAAGACTGAATTTGGAATTTTGTTGTAAAGATCATAATTCATTTTTAGCTTAATTTAATCACTCATAGAAGTGCTTATCCTTATAGTCACGTGAAGTATGAAAGAAAAGTGCTGAAGTATAAACAAGAAAAAAGTATCTCTTCCATAGATAGGATCATATTTCTGGAAGAGTCTTTTGTTATTTTTCCTATGTTATGTATTTAATACTCATTTTCCCCCTTCTTTGCAGTGCCTGATATTGTAACCATGAAAAAGGGGAGGAGGCATCTTGTTTAGCTTGAACTAAATTTTGTTGGCAAGTTATGGTGAATATCCATTTATTAACATATCATAAATGCAAAAAACTTTAGAGGTCCCTTCTAACTGGTGAACAATTAGTACTGCCACACTAAACAAAAATAACTCTCCTTTGTATATGTTGCAGATATTTACATGAGCAATAATATTTGCCATTACCACTTCACATCTTGTAAAATTGTTCTGAGATAATACGCATTTACAACCAAAACCAGCAACAACTGCAAAGCCAGCTCTTACACAAACAAAATAATTAGCAACCATCTCTAGTCCTCTATCTGCTAAAATTATTGAAAGCCACAATATCTAAATCTGCTCATGCAAGCTTCTCAAATAGCTGTTAAGTCAAACCAAAATAAAACCCATAACTGGCTGATGCAAGCTGCAGGATCTGTTCCAGTTCATCACACACACAGAGCATCCTTTGATCCCTTTCCTTGCATGCCTTCTTGATCCATCTCTTGCTGTTTTAGCCTTCAATCTGCATTGTGGTTCCACTGCTTGCTTTATCTCTGTCCTGTACTGTAAGTCAAGTAATCCAGAAATGGTTGCAGTAAGTGACCAAGTCTTAAGTAACAGGGACTGTTTGGGGCTATCAGGATGATCTCCCCTTACTGATGTGGTGGCTGGAGAGTGATGTGGAGCAGCACGCCTGTATTTTCCTGTTGGGTTCAGACTTTTCATCATTTTAGATTGCTCTCACTGTAAAGGTACCTTCCCAGAGATGCTCAGGTCTGTAGCACTTTGTTGGTCAGGCTGGAGATAGGGCAGAAGTGTACAGATCTGGGATTAAAGGCCCTTCTCCTTTTTATGTTTGAAAAAGGTCAGGTCAGTGTTTGAAACTGTGTGCCTGGTTGACCTGTGCTGTGTAGCTGAGATTGGATTTGTCCTGGGGAAAACGCCTGAAAACTCAGAAGCTTATCTGGGTTGCTTCAGTGTACAAAGCTGAGCTAGGAATTCCATCAGCACAAGTTTGTCTGTGAAATGTATGGCATCTCACCCTCTGGGATGGAGAACTGGAATTCCCTTATCTGAACGCGTCAGACATTAAAAAAATTATTTCTTATTTTGGCTTTTAAGTGATGAGAGGTCGAGCAGTGAACTAATATGTTTTCATTGTTTTGTTCAGTTCATTCCCCTCCCACCTGAAAACAGAGGCATAAAGCCTGACAAGAAAAGCTGTAGATTTACTGGGAGCAGAATGAGTGGATGTTAATGTGCAAAATCTTGTAACAAATGTATGGATTAATTGAACAACTGCATTACAGAGGAACGTTTTTCATCACAGGGAACAAACAGGCAAGGACAGGTGGCCTTTTTAATGTAATCTGATGATTAATGTGGTATAGTATGAGCTGCGAAGAGTGCTGATAGCCTGCTAAACCTCCTCCACATGAGTTCTCATGGGAGTCTTTGGAAATGCATTATCTGTCACACAAAATAAACTGGCAAAAGTTTTAGTCGAGATTACTTCTTTCCTGCCTCACTGTGTCTGATTAGACAGAAGTGGCACGCCTGGCTCCAATTCTGCCTCAGAGCAAAGTTGTCTACTGAAAGAAATTGGGACAACTAACCGTACCTGGGAGAGCCAGTGAGATCATCAATTCCATGGAAAGCCAGAAGGAAAATAATAAAAAAGTTAACCTGCAGGCACTGCATTTAGTTTAGTTCATTCTGCTTAGTTGTCTTGTTTAGTGGGACCATGAGTCTCACCTTGCAATCTTTCATACTGCAGCTGCATGAGCCTCTCTACCCAGACTAGAAAATGGAACTCTATGCCCAATTTTGTGGTTTGTTCTGTTTTGGTTTTTTTGTTGTTGTTGTTTGATTGGTTGTTTTGTTGGTTTTTGTTTGTTTGTTTGTTCACTTTTTAAAAAAAAAAGTAAGGGTGAATGCAGATATTCCAAGTATAATGTAAATCCACCCTGGGCCCCCAGGTTTCGCACCGGAGTACATTTTCCTGACGCATCTTTCTGAGATATTATCTGTCCCAATTCAAACTGGCTGGGTGCACATTTAGTCCCATGAATGGTGATTAATGAAACAACAAATGCAGGGGATACTTCAGTGACTTTCTCATTTCCTACCTGGAACCACTCCGTGAGAACTGATGTTATGGATGTTGTATTCATGCTGTCTGTCAGGTATAAAAAGCATCTCCCTCTGTCTAGGTAACTCCTGGGTGTTTTGTTGCCTGTGTCCCACACTGTTGTGAGCCTGGAGGGTCTCTTGCTTTATGAACATGTTGATTATTTCAACTCTTTTAATTTTAACCTTGTGTCTGTAGCTGTTCCTTAAAGGACTATTAATTTTTAAAACATGGAAAATTTCCATATTCGCCATTATTTTAGCAAAAAGGAATGAAATGTGCATGTTCCATGTAGGCAGTTGATTAATTCCCCAGGCAAATGTACCCTTTAGCTGTATCATTTCACTCAAATTTGCCTGTTTTGTGCAACGAAAACACATTGAGCTGTGATCCTGACAACTGCAGTTATGAAAACATATTTAATTTTGATATTAAAATTAGTCTTAAAATATTACTGTGCAGTTGGTTGGTCAGAACGTGCAGAGAAATATATTTTATTTTGATACACATGGCTGCGCAAATAAATTACCTATGCATTTGTAATTTTATCTTTGGCATTTTTCTTGAGGGACATGGGTGAACACTCTTAGTAGTCTAAATCATATTCTTTTCTGCGAAATATTACTGAAAATTAGGTTGTTGATTCTTTAAATAACAATAGCAGAAGGAGCAAATAGAACCAATTAATCTTTATGAGTAGATCGATTTATCATAGTTATCTCTAGATAGATTTATCACGGTTATCTGCTCATACTACATTCACATCAACCTCTGGAAATAAATTTAGGGGAGAACCACTGCTCAGCTGGCTTCCAATTTATCTGATGCACCTTGGCAGGTGTTGCCACCTTCATGCCTTCAAAGATACTGGGAGAAAAGAGGAGTGGGGAAGGGTTTGTGTCTTGATTGCTCAAGCTTGAGGACACATGTAAAACTTGGCTTCAGGAGAATCTCTCTCCCAAGAGGCTGAGGAACAGCTGCAGCAGGACAGGAACTGAGTGTTCTAGAGATTTGGACTGTTCTCCTAATGAAGGCAAACTTCATCAGCCCCTGGCTTATGGAACCTGCTGTGGCTTGGACCTGGTTTAGGCAAGTCCTTGAGGGAGTTGATTTTGGAGCAGCTGGGCTTGCACTGAGGCATGGGTTTGTCAGGTCCCCCCGAGCATGGGATTATCTAAATGGTTGTTTTGGTTTCACTGTTGAGCATCCCATGAAAACCAGACTTTATTTAAGAACTCCTGTCTGTGTTCTGGCAAACTGGCTTAGCCTGTTGAAACAATAGCATGGGTTGAAGTTGGCAGAATCTGTATTTGACTGTGAGCCAAGGCCACTAAAATCTTGAGGTTTTTTAAACATATACTGGAAGTGGGGCTAAGACGTTGGGAAGCAATGGAGCAAAAAATCCACATGAATCCCTTTTTTACACTATTTTTAAGATGCACCTTTTGGACTTGAGTCCAGGAACACATGTGAGTAGTACCAAAGGCTGCAGGTACTTCTCCCCAAGCAGAAGTCAAAATGACAAGTGGCTTAAGTCTTAGCTGAGATGTGCTGCTCTCTACAGTAAAGAACACGCTGTTACCAGAGCCTTACTTATCTTAGTAGGTGGCAGAAAGAGCGGGTAAAATATATTTTGTTGAAAATATTTTATTTGATGAGTAGTAATATTTATCAAAAATATCCTATCATGTTCATATTGAAAGGGTTGACTGAAATGCTGAGCTCCTAAAGGCAAAAGATTTAATTGTCCCGTGGCTCCTGAAGCCTTTTCCCTCAGAGAGTTCTGAAAAATCTCATTCTAATTCATTACTTTCACAGTAATATAGAATTTTTTGCACATTCACAGTTTAAAATGGATTGAGTTTAACAGCAGACTGACTAGAAGTTTTTCCTTTGGACATACTAGCAGTGAAAAATATCTAAGAAAAGTAGTTTCTTTTATAAAAGCTCTTCAAACATGCTCAACAGTCAATAAATATTTTCTGGAAAGAGAAGAACTCAAGTGCTCTGAAGAAATTTACCTACATAAGATGAGTAAAAAAGTACTGATTTTTTATTAATAATTTAGGTAATATACAGAAATCATGTAACTTAAAATAGTGTAATGAAAATTTCAGTAGAAATTTTTTTGGCAATTATACAGTAGGTTGCCTGTGCATGCAACCTCTGTACCAGCAGGACACAGTCATATTTCCTTGAATGTGGAGTGAGCAACCACTACCAAATGCAGAGTGAATTTACCCCCTAATTAATTTCTTCAAATGTTATTCTGGGGAACTGTACAAGAAGCCTGTTTCATTTAAATTCACAAGGTTCAGTTATATCTTACCCACATTCACCATTGTATAACACTGACTTTTCAAACACTCAGAAATAACACCCTTGACCTTTAAAATGGAGATGGGGCTGTTTCAGTCTTGAGCAGTATACTAAGGACATTGACATAAACCCAGAGAAGGGTCATTTACAGCTGTGCACCGATGAAATCTGAAGATTGTGGTGCGAAGGAATGCCGTGGACTATTTTGGCTGTATGTGTTGGCTTGCTTGTATCACAAACAATGCAAAAGTAGCCTTGAAAATGTTGGGCCGATGTTTATCTCAATGTGGATTGGTAACACTGCTGAAGTCATACAAGATACACTGAGAAAAGGGAGATGTGCAGGAAATTCTTGAAGGTTAAGGTTAGAGGGGTAGTAGTGGTGATCCCCTTGAAATCTGAAGTCTGACATATCAAGTTTTGCACTATTCCCTTCTTTTTAAAAATAATGGCTATATAACACGACATTTCACTTGCTTTTTACTGTAATCACGTTGTCTGTGTTGGCATGGACATCATTATTTTGACACAAGTTCCAGATGATTTGCTGTGAGGATTCTGCTGTTTTTAGTTGTAATAGGGAAAATAGATACCATACAAATGATGCGAGGCTGATTCTCCCTCATCCCAAGTCCATTCATTTCATTGATGATCGAAAGTAAGGAATTGCACTTGCTGTAAGTGGAAGGTGAGTTTTGTACATATAGGGATGCCTGGGTGTGAATCTCTGTACTTAGATCTATCTGTAAACCAGGGAGATAAAGTTAACATTTTGTTTATAGATCTATATGTGCCAGTAACGTAATTAATGCCTCCTTGCACTAAAAAGGAAACAAAATTATGAGAGGTGATATACAAGCATTCAAATATACTTATTCATATAGCAAACATTCTGCTTGCATTCTCCAAAACCACGTTCCTATTTAGTCCTATATTTTACTCCAACATCGTTTCTTCTGGGCAGCATCATCTTTGTCAAAAATGGCACAAAGCTACCTCTAGAAAAATCAGTTTAAAAGCCAACAGTTCTCCAAACATACTTTCTTGTCCTGTGTAGTGGTGTAGCCATGTCCAAACCAATACCGGGACTAGTCTCAGGCACATGCTAAGCCTCCAGTCATGCCTGATAAAATTTGGAAGTAATGTTAATTGGAATGGGCTAAAAACCATGCCAGGGATCTTTTTGACAACGTCATAGTTGTGGTGGTTGTGTTCTCCCACCAGGAAACTTCTTTGGATGCCTTTTATTTAGTAGTAGATATGTAGCCTCTCATTCCACATCTGATTCTTCTAGGAGGACTTTGTGTTCAGAGTCCAAGGGGGTCTGTGGTGACAGACCCATATTTGCTGACTGACCTCCAAGCCTGGCCCTCAGGTGTTTTAAGAAGAACCCAGTGCCTAAATAGTCCTAGAAACAAGAGCACTCTGCACAGCAGGGCTGCCCCGGGCGGTCATTTGGAAGTTTTAGATCAGTGGGAATTTCTCACCTCTCTCCCAGCTTTCACAGCTTTGTAGATGTTTGTAACCACAGGCATCCTGCCTTCATTATTTAGGAAATTCACAGGTCATTCTTGAGAGTTACTTGTGAGAATTAGCATGAAGAAGTGGCATCAACAAACCTGTGACAGTAGCAGAGATGATAAATCCCAGCTAGAAGTGATGGAGAGAGAAGAAAGGGAAGGTGCCTACTGCAAAAGCAAAAGTGCTGCCTCTGACAAGACAGGGTTAGAAAGCATCTTCCACACCTTTCCTTTCTTTCTATAATTTGCATATAAGCGCTTTTCGATCAGGAAACTGTTAAGTGTTTTCTTGATCTTCACAAAATAATCGAGAGACTAAAGGTCAGCAGGTAAACTTGCAAAACATTTTCACAGGCTGAATTGGTGTGATTAGTAGTGGTTAGTGTATGGGAATGGAAAGAGGTTCTACCAGCACTTTTCCTATTAGAGAATGAATGCAAAAAAATACTCAAGATCTGTTGGATAATTTTTCTTTACTGTTATGATGTTCTTTACCTTCCTCTTTGTTTTATGAGAAATACAAATACTGAATTTTAAAATCTTTTGCTAGAAATACATTGAATGTAGGAGGTAATTAAAGACGGAAATGGGAGCAGTATGCAGTGGACAGGAAAGGTAGAGAACAAGAAATGATGCCTAGAAACTTCTCATATAAATGAAAAATTAAAGCCATGAACTTATGCAACAGGGCAAGAGTCATGGCAGTTTCTATAACTTTAAACAGTAACATCCATATCATGAGCCATATCAGATCTCTGTAATGCAAACCCAACAATCTTAATATCAAAAGGGCAGTTTCTGGACTCTAAACTTGTATGCATCAGTCTTATTTTGGATTTGCTTCTAACTTGAATAGATGTGATGATGGACCTCGTGCATTTACTAATGCACTACTGTCTGACATTCAGGAACATTGCTATTTCAAAGTTGCCACATTCAACCTAAGAAAAGGCAGATTAAATTATGGGGACTGATCTTGAGTCTCTTTCTTGGACATATTTACCACCAGCATGGAAATTCTGTGAAGCCCATGAAAACATAGGAAGTAAATAATTTTGGATTAATCAAATGTGTAGTGTCTTAGTCAAGTCCTAGTAAATGCCCTGAGGCTATTTAAATAGAGATTGTTAACTATTTTTTTTTTTAGTTGGCTTTTCTTTGACAGTTCTCATGGTCACTATTCCCATTATTTCATGTGCATTACAGAACAAACCTTTGTAAAACTGTAGAAGTAGGAAGATGTTGCTATCACATCATTAATATGCTGTTTTACAGTGTGTGTTCTAGAGCCAAGAAGGAACCTCTCTCAGAGGATTTAATCAGAAGATTGCTGTATCCTCCTCTCTGCCACCCTCCTCTGCTCCAATTTGGGCAAAGTCTGGCACAGGCGGTCTCCTGCTGTGTTAGGCCACCAGTCTATCATCCTCTTTGGTACCAGTTTATTTATGGGATAATGAATTAGACACACTTGATGCCTGTGTAGCCCTTGCGAGTTAGAAGCCAAGCTTCTGTTGCGTGGTTTTGAGATTGATGCAAGTCAGAAGTATTCACTCTTATATGCAAATGTATTTTTTTTTACTGTCTGCAATGTCCTTTTTAAAAACTGTGCTTGGTTTTCACTACCCTGGGGCAGTATTTTCACATTTTTAGTGTAAAAAAGGATTTCTTTTACTATTTTAATTTGTGGGAGACTGCTTACTCCTCAAGAAGATACCAGGCCAGAGCTGTATGCCTGGATGATATATTCCATTTTGGCACAAGCTGTGCCATCATTTTAGACAGTTACTGAATTAGTGAGTCTATATTAAACTTGGTCCTGTATAATTAAGAAAGCTGACTGGATGAAAAATAAATCTGCAAGCCAAAAGTAGTTCCAAAAGTTGTGAAAGAAAGGGCCTGACTCTTGCAGCCGACTGCTGTTTATGTTAGAATAACAAGAGGCACACCAGAGCAGTCCCAGGGCCTGGCTTGTGAAGATAGGATGGAAGACTCCTTCTCTGATGGAGAGGGTGCACAAGCAGAAGGTGCAAAAGCATTTTCTGTGCAGAAGCAGAAAGCTGACAGTGGAGTTGGGGAGGTGGGAGTGATGGGAGGAGGTCTCCACAAGTGTCCCGGCAGTTTATATGCCTCTAATTCCAGCTACGTGTTCTGGGTAGTGGAGAAATGGGAAGGGAGGTGGGTGAGAATTTTGTTGCTGCAAGTCCCTCTGCTGAGTCTGATTTTCTTTGAGGTTATGTTGGTTCCTTGGTGCCTGGTGGGCAGGACTAACCAGCACAGCGAGCTAGCAAGGGGTGTGTCACCTGTGGTGGCTGGGAGCAGAGCTCCAGTGGGGAATGTTTGCGTGGAAGGTCCTCCACCTCTTGGGATCTTCCTGCTGGATAACCACTGGATAAAAGTCTCCTGCAGCATTGGTAGCCCTGGTTTTATGAGAAGGAAATTAAGACTTTTTGTGCACAGCTGTGCCCTTGCTCAGAGCTGTAATGCTGCCAGTGGTGCAGACGGCAGGTACTGACCTGGGAGGAGGAGTTTGAGCACTGGAAAGCGAGATGAAATGACGAGCTATGCTTTCCAAAGGGGCCGCTGATTTTGGATGCCCTACTTTCTAGGTGTTGAGATGTGTAACGTCTTGGTAAAATTCACAGAGGGGTTAGAAGCTTCCACTGAAGTGAAAATGAGTACTCGTTTCTGCATCGCTTTGCACAAAAGGAGAATAACAGGAGGAGTCTATGGCTATTTGAGAGATGAATGTTTCAAACCAGAAGAACATTTTTAGCATAGCAAAAAGACACATAATCACTGCAGGAGTGCTGAGATTAAAAAAGGAAAAAAAGGATGGTGAAACATTTGTGGGGAATTAAATATTCGTGAGCCCAATTACATTATAGCTAATAAAACTAGTAATTAATAATGAATTATTAATTCTTAAATACTACTGCGACTTACCACTGGAAAAGTCAATTTATGGCTCCATATTTAGTGAGCCTGTTATGCCCTAGAGCAGCAGGTAACCACTAATGTATATGGATCATCATCTGTGTTTGCTGCAAGCAGTTGTTCTGCAGTTTGGAGAGGTACTGACTGTTTTCCCAAAATGCTCAGTATGGGGCTGAGTTCCACCCATGGCTTTCTCTGAATGCAAGGAGCTGCAATGCAGTCTTTTGGAGCATAGATTACTCATTTAGGATGCGTGTGTGTTACACGTGTCACTGCGCTGACCTTTCCCATGCCTTCTTTCTGTTTCATTTGGCTTATGCAGAGAATATCCTTTGGGTTTGTCTGCTTTGTCAGTCAAACAAGGGTACAGGGCTGCTTTTAAATGCAGATTTGCCCACTTCTCCTGTTGCCTTTTTTCAGAAGTGTTGCTCAGGTGCAGGCTGAGAGCCGTTCTTGGGGGTATAGTTCCATGCATTTTGTGCTGTGTTGCAGGCTGCCCTCAGTCTGGATGAGTTGGACATAGACAGAGCACAGGAATATGCTGTTGCTCTCTCTGCCAGAGAGAACTATCTTTCCAAGAACAACATGGCTTTGAGTGATGCCCAGAACTGTGAAGCAGAATATATTTGTCAGGATCTTGAGTTTGTTTCTCCACCTGACATCATGGGTGGTGGCAGAAGGTTGCCAGAACTACTTGAAAAATGGGTCTCAGATCCTACAGCTCTCCTCTCTTAGGTCTCTGTGCAGCAGATATAGGACTTACCCTAGTCTGCTATATCTGCACCTTTGCTTTGGATCTACAGCAGGACTCTAATAAAACATTGTACAATTGAGAAGATCAGATATGCGTCCAGATAGCTGAACTGCGCAAAGATGGATGACAGGTCTAAATATAATATGTTAATACACTGCATCATCACCATTGAGTACAAAGCATGTATGTAATATACATATATAATTACATTAGCTGATTATAGAAGCAATACCTTTGATATTCAAGTGCTGTGTGCTTGATGTAGAAACATGATTTCAATTGTCAGCTCGAAGCTTTAATGTCAGGTTGGTTTTATTTGACAAGTTCTACTCAGGCAACTTATTCTTGATAAATAGCTGTGCATGAAAATAAGGTTTCTTGCTCTCAGCAAGGTGGACCCAAGGAACCTGTCATTACTCTCCAATGGAATTTCAATAGGTATTAAATAATGTAATACCAGATTTCTCTAAAAACCCTTTTATCCACACTCAGAGTGATGAACATCTTTAAACAACAGGATAGCACAGCTCGGGTACAGTGTAGTTAAATTATGGGGTGGCATTGCTGTAGCCCAGTGTAGCCAGGTTGTAAATGGTGACTTTTCATCTGATTTAAGGAATTACTCAGGTTTCTCTACCTGTTGAGTCTGCATTGTTATTGAGAACAGCATTAAGGAGTAATAACTTTTAAATTGTGCAAGAGCTTACACTGAGCCCTTGTTTTCCTTCATGGTTTAAGAAAGGGTTACTTGGTGTGATCCTTATTTTTTAAACTACTGGTAAGAAAATAAATGTGTCTTCAGAAACTGGAGCCTAGTATTAGGAATTTAATGTGCATTGATAGCAATATATCTGTGTCTCATTAAGTGTGCTGCCATCGAAATACGTACATTAACAGCTTCTTTTTATTTAGATATCCCTTTGATAATACAGTGAGAGATTACAGGTTATTTGTGACAAATCCTTTGCTAGGTATTGTATATATAATTATGCCTAAAGTAATTAAAGTAAAAGAGATTTCAGGGGAAAACATTTGTGTGTTAACATTTCATTTCGTTTCTTTGCCTTACTGGGAACAGAGAAAGCCATTCTGTTTCTGAAACAAGATACATATGGTGCATAGCTCACCGTTTTGGGGAACGCTGAGTTATCCATAAACTTGGGTACACACACTGTAATTGCTTCCAAAAGAAGAATGACTATGGCATGGAGCTGAATTAAAAAAATGGATCAATTAAGCTATTTCTCTTTTTTTTCCCCTGCTGTTTACTATACATAAGGAGCATACTTTTAAAGTGTTTCTTTTTCCTAATTTAAACATTCAATGGTTATATACATGAAAAATAAGACCCAAAATATTTCTTTCCTAAAATAGGACTGATACTCCAGAAAAAAACCCCAAAAACCATTTCAAGGTGATTAAGACTCCCTGGTAATTTTTGCCTTGATCATGTCTTTTATTGACTGTAAACATTATTACTCCTGAACATAGTCATTGCACAAGAATGCTTTACTGAGATGATTGTATTATCTAACTCCTAGAAAGAGTCAATTTTAAATTATTGTATCTGCTTAGGCCTAGCTTATACATGGGGGTAAAGAGTTTCTCACATTTTAGGCACATTTATATTATACCCATATAATCTAATAAAAAATAATGGGTATAATTCCAAATAAAATGTAAAGGAATGGAAACAATATAAAAAATATAAATCTCACCTGTTTATTTTTCCTTTAAAATATAAAATCTACTGTGAGTATTATGGAATGTCACGATCCAAAATCCGTGGAGAGCAGGAGAGACTAAACAGGTCAAGGAAAATTAGATAGAAGTAATACTTTTCTCTTTTTATTTTTTTTTTTTCCTTTGGTATTTATTTTCTCTTATTTTAAAATGAACTTGCTGAGAGCAGAAAGTTGGTAGTTGCTGTTCATTTCCTGAGTAACAGGTCGACCACAGTTGACACTCATGGCATCTTTTCTCTTGCTGTTCACAGCTTGGCACCTATTGAAGGGAGATGGATGTTGCTGTACTTTTGGAACCCTTAGTGATAGCATTTTCAAGCATCGTTTTAGCCTCCATGAACCCACCTTGGAGGGAGAGAAGGGAACTTTGGGAGCAGATGAATCCCTCCTGTATCCTGTGAAGGTTAGTGCACAGATATCCTATACTTGTAGGATCCTACACATGGATGTGTTAGTATAGGAGCATACAATGCTTTGGATGTTTGCTGCAAACAGCAAGATAAATCTCCCTTTAATACATTTACTTTCAGAAGCTCAAAATTTTTTGGTTGAGGAATGTAAAAACCCACAAAAGCAGAGGCCACTGCAGCTGTGTCCACAGGCTCAGTGGGTTATGGCTGTGTTTCTCTGGTCATGGACAGGTGTTGGCTTTACCAGGAGCTGAAGATAAAACTCTTGAGTTTCTCTATTAAAATGCAATCAGACATGAGTCATCAGCCTTGTTTTTCTTGTTAGGAGCTATTTATGTTGTGCTTGGTACAGCTGCTCTGTCTACAGTTGATGCCAAGCATAGTGCCAGAGCTGCCAGCTCTGTTGGGTCAGAAAAGGACAAATTAAGGACCAGAACAACTGGTTTTGTAAAGCGGAAAATTGGACTTGCAAAAGACCATTCATTGATCTGGTTTCAGCAGGGAAAGACATTTGGTAGAAAGGTCTGTGTGAGGATCTGTCTGTGCTTTGCAAGAGTGTGGAAATGGGTGTGTGGCTTCCCACATGCCTCCAGGTAAGGTGACATCCACACCCTGCCCATAACGTGCTACACCACGCTGGCCACCAGCCCCGTCTTCCTTCTGGCCGCGGCCACGGAAAGTAGCTTTGGGTAAACCATCAATGTATGAACTTGTTGGCTTCCAGAAGCTTCCTTCATGAGAATTGTTTCCTCGTAAGCAGTTGCCTGACCTCAACAAACTGAGAGGAAACTGTGAAACGTTTTATGAGAAACTTCTTATATCTCTTTCACTAAGATGTGTGGCTTCAATACTGAACATCTTATTTAGTTGACTCAGCATTTCCATTAAAGTAATAAGGATGGGATCTGCTTCTTAATAAATATTTGCAAGTTTTTTCAGTTCCATGGGAATTCTGTTGACAGCCATTCTTAAAAAGTCCTTTAAAAAGGGTAAGCCTTTGCCAACATCTCCTGTGGTAAAAACTGTCTCGGTCTGGCTTTGTATTGCATCCGTGCTTGACTGTCCCTGTGGCTTTTAATTTACCTTCCTTTAGGAGATATTTTTCTCTTGGCAATGCATAATTGAAACCTCTCAACTCTGCAAGACAAAGTGGAAAGTTTATCAGAATTCTCAAAATGTCAATGTTATTTAGGACTCTTTTGTTTATTATGATCAAATAGTGTTGTGCTCTTCATCAATTGCTTTGCTTTACCTGCATAAATGCTGTGTGGTCCAAAGCAGTTGATAGGTGGTAGGTTGCAAGCAGGCCTAACTGTCCTGAATGCTCCATTTAACTTAATATTCCATGCCAGTAAGCTCTTTATCCCTGCTCTGACCTGCCTATTTACAGAAGAATTTGGGTCATTTTTGAAAACCCTTCTTGCCTTTTAAAACTGAGCTTTTGGGTTCTTACCTGGTTTAACTTGGGGGAAAAAAAAACCCTCTGCAAAATAAATCAGAGGCAATTATGTCCCTATGCTGGCATAGGGCAGCCATGGAAAGCCAAGAAGCTCTCAGCTGGCATGCAGAACTGTGTTATTGCTGACTGTGGGGCTAGTGCAGATTTGTATCTGGGGATGTGAGGCTCCTCAAGAAACAGAGTCACCTACGGCATGAATCTGTATCCTCATAAACTCTCCCTATCTTTGGCAGTGAATTCAAAGGCAGCATTTCCACAGTGGGTGAGTGCTACTTATTCTCTTTACAGCTGTGCAGATATGTCTGCTACTTTTCTGTGGGTGCTGACATCTGTGCTGCTCTAAGGGGTGTACAGAACACTGCCTGTGTCCAGCAGCATCTGTGCACGTAATGGGAGGTGCAGTTTTGCCCTCACCAATGGTGGGAGTAGGAGTATTGATGTATGTTGGCTTGAACTTGGTTGTTGGACAGTGGATGCTACTTAAGAATGTTGCCAGGGGTTTGCATGTGGAAAACTGCAGCTGAAGGGGGCTGTGGGCACAGTTCTGTGTGAACAGAAGCTGGGTCTGCTTAAAAATTTACAAGAGGCGAGTGTGTATCTGTTAGTCTGCACTTCTGTCCTTGGTGCACCATTCTGAAGATGCTGCAAGAGCACATCAGCCATGCAGGAATTAAGCTTTGGTGCAGATTTATTTCCTGTAGTGTCTACTTATTTTTGAAACAAGATCAGCTTGATCTAGAGAACTGTTGCTTACCTTCTGTATAAAGGAAGACTTTGGGGTTTTTTTTTGCATACTTGCCGTCCTCTGAGTACCCAGCTGAGTGCATGCCAGGCGGAGAGACCTCTGCTTGGCTGCCTGGAGCAGCAGCCAGGTGGTGGCAGAGGTGCCAGTGCAGCCCTCTGCCCTCTCCTGACTTGGCTGTAATCTCCATTCACAGAGCTGGCTGATAAAACGTACACTGAGAGTCCTTGTGGTATCACTGATTCCCCTGCGCTCTGCTAAGCAAGCTGTGCAGGCCAAATTATCAGCTCAGAGCAATCCTAAAGAAGTGGCTCTTGCTAGGTTTTTGAGGGAGGGGATGTTCCTGACACAGCCCAGCTATGTGTATACTACACCAGGTGAGAGGAGTTTCTTGCTCTGACTAATAAGGAGCTCTGAAAATTATTTCCATCATGCAAACTGGCAAGCTGGAGTACTTTTATGTAAGAGAAATGATATAGTAATTTATGCTTGTAGATTTTTTTAAAGCAAAGCAGCAGCATCATGTTTTCCCCACCTTACAGGTGAAGTTGAGGCAGCCAGAGGTGAAAAGCCTTGCTGCAGGGTCAGAGTCAAATCTGCCTCTCTGGAGGTGCAGTACTGCTCCAAAGACAAAAAAAGGAGTTTCAGACCCTCCATTTTATATCTTTCTCTGTGTTCGTGATTTCTGCAGGATTCACATGTCTCAGTCTTGTGGAGGTTTTATTTTCCTTGAGATGCTAAATGCAGGTTTTTCTGATTAAGATGGTAGTGTGGTGTGCTAAAGCAGCATTCCCAGGGTTTGCCTGTGGCTGCAATTAAGTTTTTCTAAACAAGTGCTCAACCAAATGGTCATTTGTAATCATGTTACATCATCGCTGATGAACTACACTCTTAGACCAGGCAACAAAACCCCATAATTTTCTTTTATTAATTTCTGGTCATTTACAATGACAAAATCTTGAGTACCATGCTAGTGGCACATGGGTCTGCAGTGCAAAGTCTTGTGGGTTGTTTTTTTCCTTTTTTGTCGCTTTATGTCACGGATTTCAAGTGACTTTCTCAGAGGGCAGCTGGTTTCCTCTCAGGGAAGGAAAGGTTGGGATGGAAGGAGGTGTAGACTAGAACACTACCCTTGTCCCAACTCTTTCTGCATCACTCAGAGAGCGAGCTAAAATGACAAAAAGTGGCTCTAGTCAACTTATATTGATCTGAATTAAGGGTAAATGTGGTTCAGAGTTAGATCTGTTGCTTGTGGATTCAGCTTTGATTGTAAAGAACAGCCTGGTAGGAACAAAGGATTGCGTCATGCTAAACACAAGTGATGGGCTTTCCAGATGCTGAAAATTTAGGTACTTATATAGAGTCAGAGAGGTAATGTCAAATATCTCTGCAGTGAAGCTTTTCTGATTAATAATGGAGTAACACTAATTTACACTAGCTGCAGACTTCTACTCAAAAATTAACCAAAGTGCTTGTTCATTGCTGTTGGCTACATATCAAAAATGATGTTGAAAAGGAAACAGATCAGTAGCAGAAAACATAGATAACAATAATACTCTGCAACAGGGAAGAATACAAAAGTAGGGAAAATAATAAAAAGTGCAGTTCCCAGCTCAGAAAATAGCACTGAGGAACTACTGTGTAATTAATAAAATTCACAAAGTGTCAATCAAGTAAACAATCTGGTTTGGGGCAGATTGAAAATAAGGGGCTAAATTCTGTCTTTAGCTGCTCATATGTGGTTTTGTCTCCAAGGCAGAATTTACTTTATAATCTATGCGTGAATAACAACACAAAACAAGAGAAAGGATGTTTTAATGGTAGCCACAAATGGCAGACATGAGGCAAATCTGCTAGATTTAGCTCAAGCTTTAATTGAGAAGGTTGGTCTTGCATAACAGCAGCAGAGTGAGCTGCCAATCCTTGGACCTATCCTCTAATAAAATACCATTGTTAGCTGGTAGCCCTGATGAAAACAGCATCAGTTTCCAGCCAGAGAATCATAAGCAGTTGATTGCCCAGACATAATGGTAACAATTACCACTAATGTCGTGTTGCAGCAGTTTTAGAGGACACAGCAGCATGAGAAAGATGTTCAAATGCCTGTGAAGAAAATATTGCATTAGTCTTGCCCATGAGAAACTTGATTGGAGAAGAAATAGTTAAAAAATCATTGGATTTTTGGAGCAGGCAAGGAAAATGAATGAAGAAATGTTTGACAAATGTTTGTCCAAGTTGATCTCACCCTATGAAAGGCAAGAACATGCCTGTGTCTTCCAAACAGAGTTAATTATAGTGGATGAAGTGCATGAGACTGCTTTTCTAAGATCTTTGGTGAGATTAAAATTGCATATCTAAGGTGATAATGTCAGTAGTGGAAATGGTTAATGACAAGGATGTTACTAAAACAAAGGGCTGCAGGGCCAGATTCTTCCCTCAAGGCACAGCAGTGTAGTTAAGTGTGTGGCATAGCTTTCATTTGGCATCTTTTGTACAGCAGAAATTGTGGAGGCCACAGCAATTTAGCATGTCTTAACAATTCAGGTTTGGTACCAGTGGTAAAATTGTCAAAGGACATGGCTAAGGCAAAATTTGTAGGAAGAAGCCATGTCGTTTATTGGACCATTTAAGTAAGTGGAAAATGAAAACAAACTTTTGGCCTGCAAGCATTCCTTTGGCAAGGACTCCACAAATGACAGTCTCAGGGTACTCTTTTGTCTCCAAAATCCAGACATCTTCTTTCCTGGGACTAGGAGACCACTACCAAAGTCAGTGAGGGATAGCAAGAGTTTTTTGGAGCAAAAATCCTATTCTCATCCTGAGTGATGCAAACATGACATTTGGTTGTTTTCTTTCAAACTTGTATAAGTCTTGGTTGCTTTCTCAAGAACTGGGGGTCATTTAGACACAAGATGATGAACCTGCAGCCTGGGAAGAGGACTGAAGTTTGTGTTGCACTGAGTTACATGTGTAAAACACAGAAAAATGAATGTGCACAAGTTTAAGAACAGAAATATGATTTTTGTTCCAGAAGATCTGTTAGTCTCCTTTCCTCTACTGGCTTTGATGGGGATGTCATAGGGTCCTAGTCCCAGAAAACAAAATATCTGTATTTTGGAGAAGAGAGGGACCTGTATGTCAGGTGAGTGTGGAGCCTGTGCAAGGACAAACTTCATGGGTATTTGTGGTTCAGCTACACAGAAATGTAGGGACTTAGTGGCACATCTGTCTTTGCCTGAATGCTCGCTGGCACATGTTTCTTTAATGCACATTTAAAACTCCTCTGTGGTGGATACTCCACAACATCCTTACCTGTAACTTTGCTCTAATGACTTTTTATAGCAAGGGAAATTAATGTTCTTCTTTAGTCTTCTTTATCAGTTCATTTACATTGATAAGTCTTGTATTTAAATCTCATATGATTTTTTTTGCCCTTCCATGGCATCTTTACAGGTTTTTTAATGTCTTTTTCTAACATGTGGTGGAAAAGAGGACAAAATGCTTCTGTAAGGCTGTGTCTGTACTGAGACAAGGGGAATAACAACGAGTACCTTCTTGTACTCAGGATGCTCTCAGAAAGACACTTGCTGTTTATGGACTAAACTAATAATGCTGTTTTCCTCCTCCACAGAGGAGAATGCCATGCCACACTGTCTCAAAAGCCTCACAAAAGTCAAAATCCATCATATCTATAGCTTTTCCATGCTCCACAAAGCCAGTTATCTCATGAGAGAAGTTAATGAGGTTGGTCTGATATGATCTGCTCTTGACAAATCTAAGTTGTCTGTTTCTTTTTGGCTTATTATGCTTGAGAGGATTAAAAACTGATTATTAATAATTTATCCCAGTACCTTTCCAGGTGTCATTGTAATGCTACCTTGTCTACCAATCCCCAGATTCCTGTTTTCCACTTTTTAAAGCTGTTCACTTTTATTTGTCTTTCCCCAGGCCTCTGGGACCTCACTATTCTCAGTGATTTCATGAAGACAATCACTAATGGTTCGGAGGTTGTTCTAGCAAGTTCCTTAAGCACTCCAGGGCCAGTTGCATCAGGCCCTACTGATTTGAATTAATCTGACTTATTTAAACACCCTGCTCTATCCCTGCTCTCGCCTGTGTTTCTCTCCTCTTGCTCAGGCTAATTGTGCCAAGCATTTTCTTCAAAGATAGAAGTATAGATGGTATTAAACACTTCAGCCTTCTGTGTCTGTCCTTATCTGCCTCCACTTCTTTTCAGTCTTTATTAATACCTTCAGCTAGAGCTTTTTTTCCTAAGCTTGAGCAATCTGTGATTAATTTTGTGCTGTAGCTTCTCAAGGTTTATCCCAGGCCAGCTCTTGGCTCGTTTCACACATCTACTGGTGTGTTTAGCCCATATCCATTCAGAGTGCAGACTGGTTTAAATTGTGTCTCTGGTGCAAATGTACTCACTGAGCAGGCAGTCTAGAGTTTCTCTCCTCTGCCAATGTGCAATTTATACAGTTTGATATATTGGACTTCCTGTGCCTGTTTGAAAATTGTACCCAAGGCCACTGGGTTGTCTAAAACACAATTGGTATTTCTGACTTGGCCTGGGTATTTTCTTCTGTGCACAAAGATGGAAATATGGAATGGGAATTCATTCTGAATACAAGAAGTCTGTAGTTTTCAGAACTGTGTGTTCAGGCTGCCATATAATAGGGATACTGGGAAATGGCGTTATCTTCTCCATCAGCCTGAAATCCAGAATAGACAGATGCTTCCAGCTGCCACTGAGACAACTCCTTAGGACTCTCTATAAAGGAATGACTTTTATATAGAAAAAATTAGCCTACTGCTTGTGAAATCTTAAATAGCAATGACCTACAAAGGTATCTCTTGGCAGCAAGATTTTCAGAGGTATTACTGGAATAGTAATTTTATTTGTCTTGAAAAGGCTGGGAGATATCTCACAGGTTAGCTTGGGAGATACTTAAACCACTGTGGCTGTGCAACAGAGCTTTGGGAAACCGCATCACAATGACGAGAGTTCTGTGGAAGGAAAGGTTTGGTTTGTTGTTATTGTGGAAAGGTGAGAGGAGTTCGAAGGCTGTTAGCAACTTCTGAAAGAACGTCAGCCAAGCTGCTGCATCAGGGTTTGTTCAGAGGACCACGCTGGTCCCTGGGCTTCCTCTGAGTTTGTCCTGAGCACTGAGAAGGGAGTTGCTGAGTGAAGCGGAGCTCGCTCACTCTGCTCAGCCTCCCTCTGCTCCCACCCCGTGGGAATGGCAGAGGAGCTGCTCCTCTGGCACTGGGGTGTGACACTGCTCTGCACTTGTCCCGGCACGTCTGCCCTGTGGGATCAGGAATTACTAGGAGACCTTCTTTTCTGGCTTGAGCAACTGTTCATCAGAGGAAATGGAACGCTAGTCAAGTGACATTAGGCATTCCCCCATTGCAGCAGGAGGTGTGCAGGAGTCTTTGATAGTAGCTTTGGGAGTTGATTTTTTTTTACCTCCTGGCCTGTTCTAAGCCACCACAGTTCTAGTGGGACCTGCAAGGATTTGGCACCCCTGGATATTGGGGCTTTTGCTGTGTAAAATATGTAAATATTAATTCAAGAGTTGATTCAAAAGATGCTCTCTCAGGAAGGAGGCTTTGTGGGGGTATTACTGCTTGGGTTTTTTTCGGTCTGGCAGCATTGCCTGGAGGGCTGGATCAGTGCTCGGGAGTCTGCATGCGTCGGTACTAGCAAGGGAGTTCACTGCAGCACAGTAGAGAGAATAAGGCCCCTTAAATACAACATATTACTAACAGCAGTGTTATTATGTACCTGAAGTGTTGACAGTAAAAGAGAATAGAATCCTCTTTTATTTTTAAACCTGTGACAGATTAGGAGACAAATCTATATGCAGCAGTATCAATTTGTTACTTCCATTTTGCTTTGTAAAGGCAATTTTGATTGCAGAGGTGTCCTGTGCCGTGCTATAGACTCCACTGAGACTTCATGTTGCACTGAATCAGCAGGCTGTCAAGCCTTGAGAATCATCCACTCAGACAAGGCTTTCACAAACAGCTAACTATTTCGTAGCCAAGAAAATCCTGTTTCTCAGGAATCTGTGACAGTCATGCACTGAAACTGAGAAAGGGAGTAGCATCTACATGTCTGTCTCACATCAGCAACACTTGTCCTCTAGAAAAATACAAATTATCGGTTTAGTCATTCAAAAATGTCTCTGTCTTGCAGCAAGTAGTTGGGGGTCCCAAAAAGCTCAGGTATCAACTGGAAAAATCTTCCAATCTGGAGTGCTGCAGAAAGGACTGCTCAGGCTCCTTGGGTGTTTTGCAGGACACAGGTGTAATTTTCAGGTATCTGGCTTGTAAAATTTCATCTCTGGCAAAGGGATGCAGCGGAAGTGTAAGCTCAGGGAGTGACTCACAACACAAATTTAAATAAGGATATCTAGAGCTGAAAGGCAGTGTGTGTAAAGGAAGGTGTGGAAGCTGTGTGAGACCAGAGACGTGCATGTGGAATTTGGCTTCTGCAAGGTCAGAAGTTGCTTAGGTTATACTGAAAAATAGGCAGGGACCTAGTTTGTAAGTCAGGATTGAGAAGAAATGAAAAAGTTAGTGCAGAATGCTACATCCACATGTGCTTTTGTGGCTTTTGGTCTGTATTTGTACCAGACACAAACTCAATTGCAAACTAAGTGTTATCAGCAGACCCCCCCCAACCCCCCCCCCCCGCCTAAGATTTGCAATTGAAGCATTGTTTTCCATTGCCTTATATCTTCTGGAGCTTCAAAACAGGCTTTTTATGCATCTGTGGTGGCTGAATTCTTCAGAAGTCGGAAAACTCTACGTATCAACATATATGACAGGCAGCAAACCACCTGTGAGTCTTGCTGCAGTGGATGGATGGGATTTTAGGAGGAGGCAGTTTTAGGGAAATGATCTGGGTATTTTTTGGTTAAAAATGGTAATGGAGTCAATTGGGAGATGGACTCTAGAGAGCATGAATGCATGCTGAACAAGAAAAGCCCCTGATCTGCAGAGGGACCTGAGACAACATCTTCGTTCCCTTCTCTGGAAGCCTCTCTGCTCTCACATGTGGAGCTGAGGGCTCTCTGCACCACTTTGCAGAGGTCCTGCTGCATCTGCAGGTGGGTGAGGTGCAGTTACTTTAAGGAACTGAGGCATTTATAGTTCACTAAATATTTGAGCATCTTGTCACAAAAGCATGAATTGCTACTCCCTAGTTGCACTCTGCATGGCATAGGTTGACCTGAGAAAGAGAAGCCTGGAGACCTGGTTCTGTCAAAATCTGTGTTTCTGAGTGAAATGAGCACAGAACCATCGTAATGAGTAGTCCTGCATGGAATTTCAGCTTTTCCTCCTAAATCTGCTTTGGTCCTTGACATTTGGACAGTTGTGGGTTTGTTTTCTTTAAAGTCCTTGGCAGGAAAGGACAAGGACAGAGCAAAATATGCAAGCATTCATTTGATTAAACACTTGATTTAGTCTGTGTAAACCTTTTGTCTTAGTTAAACATCCATTTGGAAGCTTTGACAGCTTACAATGTGAGAACATGAATTCAGGGCTCTGGATGAAGTTCTGAAAGTGGCTTGGGAGATACAGTCTGAGAGGTGCATTTCAGACCCGTGAAATGTCTCCCAGTGCCACTCCCAAAGGGTGCCAGCTTAGCAAGCACTCAGAATTCGTGAGCATCACTGAGATAGACAACTGTTTCCCAGCAGTGCTGAAGTTTGTTCAAGTATATGAATAAGATTGACTCAGACAAATAATTTAAAGAACCCTGCTTTACAGCACTGGTGAAACTTTATGAAATACAAAGATACTTTCCCTCATATTTCTTGGCATTTTATTTATTGTCAAACCACCCATGCTTCTGTGAACAAATATATTAATGAATACAATAACATTGAAACATTTTCTCATGTACAGTTACATCAGCTGTGCTGCATAGTCAGTGTGGTTACCAAGTCCCTACAGAAAGTCTCTACTAACAGTACTATTATCACTTTGTCCCAAGTATATAATAATTTCTAGCACTAGACTTACAGAATTCTCATTCCAAGCCAGAAGAAAGTAGTCAGGCTAATGAGACAGTGTGAAAATGGATGTTGTTCCCCGCTGAACCAATACTGTGGAAACACATGCCTGATGTACTGCAGAAAGGGAAAAAAGCCCTACCACTTAAATGAACAGAAGAATTGTTATTTTGGAGTTCTCAGAGCCTTTTGGCCCCGTTTGTCATTATGGACCTTCAGAAATAAAAGCAGGACTGAAACTGCAGTGATTAGAGAGCTCTAGATGATTTAAGAGATGATTGGTAACTGCTTGTGTGTGTGTGAAGATGTTTTACACATTTTGTACAAAATTTGATTCTTTTGAATAAATTAAGAAGGATGCCTGGCACTGGGAGCCAGGTGCAGGGGCTTCATCGCTCTGCCTGAAAGAGTGGCTGTAAATCTTACACATCAATTTGCTCCTATGGCATCAGGAGCTGTGCATCTACCTCTGCCCTTTTCCACCTGACAGACGTGAATTAATGAAGCAACAAGCTTCCTTTGTGTGGTGCTGCTTTAGGATACATGTCTGGAAATCTGACAGCTGATGGGTTAAATGTTCAGCCATTATTTGATGTATTAATCCAGTCTGAAGCTTCCTAAAGGATTGTCTCATTTTAAGAGTTAAGAAACATGTAATAGTTAGTTAGGATGGACAGTGTTTCAGTAGGTTAAATTGAAGTTCTATTGTTCCTGATAAATTGCTGCTACACATTTGGCTGTCTTTCAGGGCACTATTGATCTTTACAAGCCTCAGAGAATGTGTTGTTCCCAGGTGCATTCCCAGCCTGCCATGCCCACATGGGTCACTGTGGCTCGGAGTGGAGCTGGTGCAGACAGGGAACAAAGCTCCAAGCAATTTGGCAAGGCTACACTGGATGCTGTGGACTGTTTGTACTTCCAGTGGTTCAGCTTTAAAGAGAGCAATTCTCTTGTGCAGTCAAGGTTAAAATGAAGGCTATTAATTTCTGAAAAGATCATGAGAACTGGACAAGTGAGGAGAATTGTCCACCGAGGAGTCTATTTTTGTTTTAATAGCGCTCTTTCGGAACAATTTAAACTGAAATCTGAGCAGGCTTGAGGTCTCCATTTTATAATGGCGAAGGGTAGTGCAGTGCCCTTGGGCTCTGCTCGGCTGCCACCCTTTGTTTTCAATAGTTCCTGCCTCTATGAAAGTGATAACATGGCCCATAACGAGTAAAACTGTCTAAATTCTGCCTTTGCCTCAAGTAAATGAATACAGTGGTCTTGTAGTGGGATCACAGAATTATGGGATGTCTGAGGCAGGAAAGAACCTCTGGAGATCATCTAGTCTCAAAGCAGCCTACTAGAACCGGTTGGCTGGGACATTGTTCAGCTGGGCTTTGAGTATCTCCAAGTATGGAGACTCCACAGTTTCTCTGGGCAACCTGCACCAGTGTTGATCCTCCAGTTCCTTAATCAACTTTGTGGCCCTCTGCGGGTCTCACTCCAGTCTGTCCAGGTCCCTCTGGTCCTGGGAAGCTCAGACCCTGCTTCCACCCGTTCTGTGCTTCTTTTTTACGGTTTTGTTGGGATGTCCTTGTGCATCCATGGAGACCTTTTGCAACCCACTTTGCTTGATTCACTGCAAGGCCCGTCCTTGGGTTTGGAAAACATGGTCTTTGAAAACTCCCTCATGAAAAGTCCCTCATCCCCAGCTGTGAAGCAGAATTTACCTTAGGAGCTTAACCTAATTTGCAGGACTACTCTTTCCCCTTGTGCCTCAAGGAACCACCTGCATGTTTTGCTGGTATTTTTCAAGAAGCCTTAATTAAACGAGGCACACAGCTGACATTGTATCCTAGCTCTGTGGTGACTGGGATATTCTAAAGGTTTAGAATAAAATATTATTGCTCATTTTTCCAAAGGCAAAATGAATAGCCTGTTCGATGTCATGACTTTTCACACAGCTAAATAATTATAAAGGGCTTGGATTCTGCATTTTTTCCCCTGTCAGGTACTGGATTGTTTTCTCCATTTTTTCATCAGCCTCTGTGTTTATGCTGTGTCGTCATTTTGCTACAGCAAGCCTCCATTTAAAATTCATAGTGTGTCCTTTCCACTTGAGTACTCTGTGTCAAAATTTCCATATGAGTGAGATTCTTCACAGGATCACTACATTTTATGGAGTTACAGAATAATTTGGGTTGGTAGGGACCGTTAAAGGCCACCTATTCCAACCCCCCTTCAATTTGCAGGCACATCTTCAACCAGACCAGGTTGCTCAGAGCCCCACAAACCTGACCTTGAATGTTTCCAGGGATTAGGCCTCCAGCACCTCTCTGACCAGCCTGTTTTGGTGGTTCAGCACCCTCACTGTAACAGAATTTCCCCCTTACATCTCCTCTGAATCTACCCTCTTAATACATAATAGATTTGGATGCTGAGAAACAGAGAAAAATTAAAACATCTCTGTGGGGTGTTAGGATCTTTGAGGGGTTCACTACAGGAGAAGGACTCAGCATTTTTGTTGTGCACACTCAGGGTCCCAGCACAGAGCCAGAATATGCTTGGAGACTGTATGGATGATGATTAATTGCATTTTCCCACTCCCATTCAAGTTGCCTCCTACCTAGTGAACTCTGAGAGTTTGTTTATATGTTACATTTTCACCATTTGAAAGCAAGCTTTAATAGGTGCTGCTCAGTGCAGTAAAACCATTGCACTTGGTTTGAAGTTACCTGTCAAAGGTTTGTTTACAAGAGCATTATAAATCAGTCTGTCATATAATAACCTTTTCATTGGTTATCATTGGAGATGATAAAAGCTTCCACAGCATGGTGTATGAATAGAGACCACAGATGAATATTCCCATTAACAGAAAGAAATAATATTTAGGAAAAATTACAAAATCACAGAATGGGTCAGGTTGGAAGGGACCACAGTGGGTCACTTGGTCCAACCTCCCTGGTCAAGCAGGGTCATCCCAGAGCACCTGGCACCTGAGTGTGTCCAGAAACTTCTTGAACATCCCCAGTGAGGGAGACTCCACAACTTCCCTGGGCAATCTGTCCCAGTGCTCCAGCACTGCACAATAAGGAACCTCTTCCTCACGTTCACGTGGAACTTCCTGTGCCTCAGTTCCTGCCAGTTGCCTCTTTTCCCATTGCCCGGCACAGNGGGTCATCCCAGAGCACCTGGCACCTGAGTGTGTCCAGAAACTTCTTGAACATCCCCAGTGAGGGAGACTCCACAACTTCCCTGGGCAATCTGTCCCGGTGCTCCAGCACTGCACAATAAGGAACCTCTTCCTCACGTTCACATGGAACTTCCTGTGCCTCAGTTCCTGCCAGTTGCCTCTTTTCCCATTGCCCGGCACAGCCGAGCAGAACCTGGTCCATCCTCTGGCCCCTTCCTGCAGACACTGACAGACATTGATGAGGTTCCCTCTCAGTGTCTCTCCTCGAGGCTGAACAGGCCTGGCTCCCTCTGCCTTTCCTCAGAAGAGAAATGCTCCTGTCCCTTCATCATCTTGTAATCATTGGCCTTCTTGTCCCCCAGGACACTGCTGGCTCATGGACAGCTTGTCCCGCAGGACCCACAATCCTTCTCCCCAGAGTTGCTCTCCAGCTGGTTGGTTCCCAGTCTCAAGCTTAAAAATTTAGAGAAGCGGGGAAAAAGACTGAAATGAAAATTGGGATATAGGACAGGGATTAAATGTGTTGAATTGCCATTGGAAATTGCAGAATGTATGGACACAGTTATCTAAGTACTTCACTCAATGGTGATACCAGCCTGCCTGAATCACAGAACTGGGGTGTGTGTGTAAAAATTGCCTGAAAAAGCTTCACTTCCTTTCTTGTAGAGGGGCTTGAACTTGAGATACACACAACAAATAGTGTTTGTAATATTTTCTCAGTATTTTGAAAGCTGTAATCAAGAAATTACCTTAAAACAAGTGGCATGTTCTCTAAATTGCCAGGGCACAAACAGAAGACTTCTTAAATGCTGTGTGTTTCTGAGCCAGAAAATGAGTGCTAACAGACAGGAAGTAAATGCACACCATAAGAATTGTTATATAAGCCAGAACTAAAGTAGAGCTGCATGATCACAAAAAGAACCCACAAAAAACCCCTAGATAATTTAGTATATGTGGGCAAAACACCTTCAGGATTCAGTATGTGCATCAATGAGGTAAACAAATAGGAACTTACTGCTCTTCGACTCATAAAATTTCAATACAAAAGATGTAAGAAGGAAGACAAGTCAGAGCCAGTTAGGTATTCATCAGATCATCTTCTGGAGAGGACAACAAAATTAACCTCCTCTTTATTTGATGATAAGCAAACACAAACGCACAATTTTCCAGTTCGCAAACCTTCTGTATAGAATGCCATTAGAAAAGGAATGCAAAACTTACTTTCAGGTGCATTAGTTTTCAGAGGCCTTAGAGGGAGTTCTAAGAAAAAAAGACACTGAAACAAACCAACCAGAACCCAGCCTGCCTTGCTGTATCCTCTGCAAAGCCTTACAGGATCAGACAGATGGTTTAATGCACTGCTCTGACTCAAATGCTCAATGGACTAATGATGGAACAGGACAGGCCCTGGGTGAGTTGGGAAGATCCCTGATGACCAACCCATGGTGCTGCAGTGAAGAGCACCATGGCAGGACAGTGTGGCCAGAGCCACCCACCAGCTGTGCAGCTCCTCTGCAGTTTGGTCTGCAAGGGAGGCCTTTCCTTTGCTCCTTCATTCCCCACAGAACACACAGTTCACACAGCCTGGGGATCTGATCTGATATGAGGATCCAATGCCAAGTGCAACCTTTTGAAATTGCAGTCTCAAATAGTCACAGAAGGCAACCGGGAGTGAAAATTATTTCATTACAGTCCTCGTCTGACTGAATCACTACTGAAATCACTCAGCTTCTCGGCACCATTCCTCTGTTATTTCCCTGTTAGCACACGCCACTGTCAGAACAGAGAGATTATTTATTGCCCTTCAGCACTAAAAAGAAAGTTAACTGCAGCAACACATCATGGAAAAGGGATTATTTATTGTAACATACATCTCATCCTTTGTTTTATGTGGAAGTCTGAGTGTAAATTTGTTCACTATGCAAGTATTTGGATTCTTTGGGTCTTTACATAAACTGGGTTAGTGTTGCTCATGTGACAGGAGATGTGCCTGCAGTTTCTAGCACAAATAGGGCTGCAGCAGGGTGCCTGCTTTGTGATTGCACTGTGGTGTGGATATTGCTAAATGGACTTTAATCAAGTCTCCTGGTTCCAGCCTGCCCTTCAGAGCCCTGGGCTGAATGTGCTGACCTTCCACGTATTTATTGTGGTGCTGAATTGGGTTTTGCAGCTGGTGGTAATGCTATAACAGTGAATCTGAAGTACAGCCAGATGCGTGGGGGGGCTTAAATCCAAGGATGTCGAGATTTGTGGGGTACCCACAGATATATAAACATTTAAAGATATATTTCCTGTCTGCATCTGAAAGTCTATTTAGATTATTATAAGTCTAGTTTTGTATTACAACTCTAAATTATTGTATTTTCATAACACAGCCCATGAACTCGCTCTCTCTATGGACTCAAAGACAGAAAATGGGTTTTTGTTACAATTTTCCCTGAAGATATTTTGTACAATTGCTAAATTTTCACTTGACCATAATGTTGCAGTTCTGCTCTCAGAGTTGGCTCCCATCAGACGCCCGACCATGACATAGAGGTGCTGAGACTGTTACTGACACGAAGGCAATGAACTTGGAAGGGCTCAGCTTTTAGGTCCAGGAAGCCTCTCCCTTCCCATGGGCTGGAGACTATTGCAAGGGTCACAGGGCTCACCTCTTCAGTTATTTCATACCATTCTGACTGACATCAGTTTAGTCTGGCAGCCAGGATGCTGGGCAGGCATGCAGGGTGCACTGGATATGCTCTCAGCTTTGTCAGTGGCTACACCTGCTATACTGACCAAGGCAGGAGACATTTCTCTGCCCCCTTTTCCTCACCACTTTGGGGTTTTACCACAGTAAAACCACTTTGGCAAAGCTGAACTCTACGACACAAATCTGTTTGGAAACAGTTGAGGACAACACACAAAACCCTGCTCTGTAAAGCAGGAAATGTGTTAAGCAGCATTTTGACAGGATTATATTTGCTCCCATGGCTTCTAAAACGTTATTGGATTCTGATTTTCAACCTGCTTTCTTCTTCCATGACTATACCTTCTTTTGAAGTGAGTTGTTGTGCTTGTCACCTTAGTACTGACTTGGTGATAAAAGAACAGATGAAGGTGGTGACCCTGCCTGGATGTCTCAGACCTGTGCAATAATCCATGGTGATGCTGAGCATGCCTGGGAGAAGTTCTTCCTCATTCTAGCATTCTCCACTCTAAGGATCTCTGAAGCTGTTTCTGTAAATTAGAAAGGTTAGAAAGCCCTTGAGGTCATGGTGCTGCACTGTCTTTGCTAGATACACAGTAAAGTTAAAGAAAATAACAGGTATATTAAGCTTGGTAAATTGTCCAACCTGAGCTCACAGAGCTACTCTGCAAAGGGATGAAGTCTACAGGAGGAAATGGGATTATTTACAGAGATTTAAAACTCTCAGTCAAGATTTAAAGCTCTCTGTTCGTCTTTTCTGATGATTGAGTTTGACAGAATTGGAATCAAAAGTCTGACAGTGAAGGGATCAAAAGGGTAAGGCTCCAACCAGGTCTGCAAGATGCTTATCTGGTCAGTAGAATATGTATATATTAATTTTATTTTTTTTAGCAACTTTCTTTTTCTGTTAAAAAAAAAAAAAATTGGTAGTTAGGTTTCGTCAAATTCAAAAGCTGAGGCCAATAAAGAAAGTGATCATAAAGCCTGGTGACAAGGCATTCTTTTGGGAAGCACACTTTTGTTTTCCATTCCATCCTCCAGTAGAAACAGGTGCCTGTGATCCCACTTCCTGATGGTTGTGGTGGAGGCCACATCTTGCAGAGATAGAAGAGACTTTTCCCTTGTCTCGTGCTGGTGCTGCAGTGGAGGAAGGCTCACCACATCCCACTCCTGCCTGCTTCTCCAAGTCTTTCCCTGCCATTTGGCAAAGTGTAGTTGGTGCCATGACTGGGCTGCGCGGTGCGGGAGTGCCCTGGGATTCGCAGCCAGGGAATTTCTTTTCGGTGTTGTTGCGTCTCATCCTTAGCTGTCATTCCACCCTGTGGTTGTCACTGGTGGTGTTAGGAGTTATCCCAGCGTCAGAAGCAGCTGCACCATTTTCTGGATGAGAAAAGCTCCTTGTAAATGAATGCCAGTGAGTCCCCACACTTGGCATTCAGACCTGCTCTGCTGAGAACGCACAGCAGCAACCAGCAGAGGAGGGCTGGAAAGTCTGAGAGCAGCTGAATTCACAGCAGATCACTGCTTTCATTTCTGACAACAGCATGCAAGGAATCAGCAGAGATGGCTTAGGAAGCTGCATTTACTTAAAAAAAGGGGAAAAAAAAGGGAGTGGGGATACAGCCTAGGTAATTCAAATTTACTGCTTAAAACGTAGTTATTTACTAGTAGTTAACCCTAGTAACAATTATTTAGCTCTTCTTTCTCTTTGAAAATGAAGAGAAGAAAGTTTTAGAAAGTGTATTCTGAAGGCAGTCAAAAGCAGGAAGATTAAAAACTATCTACCTGAACAGGCAACAGTTTTATGCTTTTGTGGTGCCTTTTTTTTTTTTTTTAATTTCTTTTCTTTGTTTGGATCTGAATCTGCTTCATTCTGGCCAAATAGTATTTTGCGTCTTTCGTACCCCAGGCTCCTTCTCCTCCTAAAGTAATTTGTCTTTTTTTAAATTTCCTTAATCAACAACATGACAAATGGAAATCAGAAGTCGCAAATATCTCCTGATGCCCTTACTAAAATTCGTCTGAACATGAAGGAATAACAGTGTGTGCATAAGAGATTCCTGCCTGCAGAAGTTCTGTGAAGCAGAGTGGAGACTCATCTCCACTCTGGAAGGATCTGTTGGCAGCTTGACAAAACACCTTATGTCCACAAATAAAACTTGAGAATGTGGCAAGGAACTTGGAAACATCAGCAATGGAACAGTGCATGCTTGAGCTGGAGCTAGAACGTGTGGATCCTCTTGCTGTATAATCATTGATTTTTATGCCTTGTGCGGGATCCCTCTAACTGATTTAGTTGGTAAAGCTTTTCTATCTTGCACTTCTTCAGTGGGATGTTCAAGAGAAAGAGCATAACACATGGACTGCCCCTTCCAACTGAGTTAATCTCTAAGTAGATTTCAGGCAGGGCTGTCCAGATCTGAATGTTGATTCAAAAAATGTGAGTGAATTTCTTTCTTTACCATTTCACAGGGTTAATGTAGTAAAAACATGTATGTTGAAGCAAAGAGAGGAATTTTGGTCTGAAAGCTGTGCTGAAACCAGGTTGTAATACAGTGATAGCCCGGCAAAAAGGAATAATTTGCCATGAATTATGTGTCCTTTAAATATATGAGTATATTTCTAAAACCAGTCTTCCTCCAATTAATCTTTCACTGAGAGCTTGATATTCAGCAGCACTTCAAAAAGTTCATGGTTGGCTTCCTCTATCCTTTTTCTTCTCCATTTGTTTTTCTCTTTACCTAATGGAGGAATCACTTTGCCTGCTTAACAGCAGAGCAGTGAAGTGCTGCTTCAGCGTGTAGTCTGTGCTGAAGAAAGAGTTGCTATAATGGCATTGCTAAACGGTTTCGATGCTGCGCTCCGATGATAGCAGTTCCTTGTGTTTGCACACTTGGAGTTGGGAAGAGAGTGCCTTTTTTGGTAGACCATATGTTTAGTAACTAAATGACCTTGATCTTTTGATTGGGAGAACATCGTTCAAGCTTGTGAGCAGCGTGTGAATCATGAGCTGTTGTTTAGGCTTTCTCCTCTGAGTTTGTCTCCTGGCAAACGCATTGCTGAAGGTCTCCTTGGAATGCCAGACCTCTCCTATGAAATGCCATGCACGTTGTAGCAGCCACGGAATAATGACGTGCTCTGACATGCACTCCTCCATCTGAAGTGGTACCCTGATGCTGGCCAAGGTTGCCATTAGCAGTTTGTTCTGTGTGCTGGTTTTGATCCCTTTGGAGACACATAAAAATAGCTCCTGCTGAAAACACGTCACGCGATCCTGCGTTAACAGACGCCCTGCAATGTGGTTCCTCAGCACGAGCAGGTTGTTGAATGTGCAGTTCTCCAGAAACACTCCTTTCAGAGTTTAATAGGTCTTGTGTTATGCATTGGTGCTAGGAAACAAACGAGCACCTACTCTTTTGTCATCTGTGTAAGGGAAGGACTTGGTGCTGTTGGATCAGATTCTGGACACGAGCTGGACATGTGTGCTGGCAGCCCTGAAAGCCCAGCGTGCTCTGAGCTGGATCAGAAGGAGTGTGGGCAGCAGGGTGAGGGAGGGGATTCTGCCCCTCTACCCTGCTGTGCTGAGACAACCCCCCCCTGCAGTGCTGCATCCAGTTCTGAGGTCCCCAGCACAGGAAGGACATGGAGCTGTTGGAGCAGGTCCAGAGGAGGCCACCAAAGGTGATCAGAGGGATGGAGCACCTCTGCTATGAGGAAAGGCTGAGAGAGTTGGGATTGTTCAGCCTGGAGAAGAGAAGGCTTTGGGGTGACTGAACTGTGGCCTTCCAGTACCTGAAGGGAGCCTACAAGAAAGCTGGAGAGGGGCTTTGTACAAGGGTCTGGAATGACAGGACAAGGAAGAATGGATCCAAACCGACAACAAGAAGGTTTAGTTTAGATATCAGGAAAAAAATTCTTTGCTGTGAGGGTGGTGAGGCACTGGCACAGGTTGCCCAGAGCAGTTGTGGATGCCCACCCATGCAAGTGTTCAAGGCCAGGCTGCATGGCGCTTTGAGCAACCTGATCTAGTGAAAGGTGTCCCTGCCCATGGTAGGGGGGTTGGAACAAAATGGGCTTTAAGGCCCCTTCCAACCCAGAGCATCCTATGATTCTGTGATGACGTGTGCTTCTTACCAGTGCATACATCATTCTTAAAAGCAAGATAATATCTCTACTATCCAAAATACATATTCTTAAAGTCTATGAATTTCCTTATAATGCTTGAAATTCTACTTGCAATACTTTTATTTACTGGCCGCAAAGCGAGTTTCTTACAGATATTACATTGCTGAAAATATTAATGGATTTTCTGAATTTTTAAAAATTGTTTGCACAAGATGAACATACATCAGGAGGCAATAAACTTTTACTGGCTCTAATATTCCTGAAGGAGAAAGACTTTTTGTTATAGTCTAGTAGAAAGACAATATTTCAATTTTTATTTATGTTTTTAAAATATTCCTTCAGGAAACTAAATAATAGAGAACATGATCCATAGGAATTAATATGACTCCAGGATATGGAAAGATTCTTGTCTTTCTCTATCTTGGAGGAATATTAGAAAGTATTATATTGTTCAGAACCTTTCTTACATTTGGAGAAATAATCTGTATTTTTAAGAACTTCTCAGGGTTTTCCTATCAATATTCAATCCTTAGAACAAAAATACTAACAAAAAATTCCAGCTAAGTATGTTGATGAAATATGTCAAATGATGAACCTCAGAGGGTGAATGACTCAACTGATTAAATATTCATTGCACACCTATCTTATCTTGAGAGTTGATGCATGATGCACAAATGCAATTAGATAATGCACTTTTAGTTCATATGTGAAAATATCTCTCTTTTTTTTCCCCTGAGAGTATCAAGTTGAAAGTTCAATGACTTAGAGCTGAGCAATATGTTTTTGAAAGCAGGAGTTTGGAATGGGAAGCTGTTTAGTTAAATACAGGCTAGTGAAATCTTCTGGGTTTCTAAAAGGCTGAAGATTTTCACCTATCTCTTCTTAAAATGAGCTTTCTGGTACAAAGCATGGATATTTCCCCCTCTAGCTTGTCATTCACAGTTACAGACATTCTTGTTAGATATGCTTGTCTTTTCCTAGGTTTTCAAAAGTTCTCCAGTATTGCCCTTGGTTCTCCAAGAGCAGCAGTGCAAAAGTCCCATAATCTAATTGTTTCAGTCAGTTATCCAGAACAGAGCTGCTGAGTATCTAGCCTAAAAAAAGGCTAAAACCCCTCAAATTATGAATTATTCTGCAGATTTCTTTGGAACACTGTCTGGGCCCATGTAAGTGAATGCCTGCCCTTTTCTATGGGATACCTTAGTAGCCATTATTATAAAATAATGATCTGATGTTTTAAAAATTGATATAAAGTATTTAGGGATAGGCAGTTCCCTCTCAATATTGGGAGGTATTCAGTTGTAGGAATTGCATGGCATATTTAGTTCAAATTCCATGGGATAAACAGTTACTTTTTGCATTTGGTAAATATTATGAACAACAATTTTTATTTTTAAAAATCAAGGCAATCCTAGTTTAATACCCATATTTCATTCACTTTCATCTTGAGTCTGAGCACTAGCAAAGTCACCCATGTTCATTAAAATTGACCTCAGGTTTGCCAGAAAGGTTCAAATATTTTATGTTTTGAATTTGGAAAGGGACATTAAAAGAAGATAATTTCTCTGACTACAGTTTGTCATTATAAATGTGCCACACTACTCAGAGTGTGCTTAGTTCAGTGTAGGTGGCAGGTTTATTTTGTGACATAATTTCTCTTTCAATGTCTTTTTTGATTTTTCAGAAACTGGGATTTCCAATTTCCAAAAATCAGGAAGCCTATCAGATCCAAGGCATATTTTCAAAATGAACCCTTGGGGATGCGTTAGTTATTAGAAATTGGGATGGAGCCTCACACACACCTATTCTTTAGTTTGTGTGGATTCTTACTGCTGCCTGCATAGAGTGTTCTGGTATTACTTATGAGTTTATTGTATAATTTCATTTTGCAAATTGTCATTATATAAAATGATGCAAGTTAATTTTGAATGGTGCAACCTGGGGACTGGAAGCAATTTAGTTGCCTTAATGCTGCTTTCTTAGGCTTTTCTGCCTTTCCTTTTGCTTTTTTCATGTGGCAATATTCATAATGTATCTAGTGGTGTAATTTACTGATTGCATGCAAATTGATGTGATTTTTTGTTTTAAAGGACAGGGGTTTTTCTTCTACTTATCCTTCTTCTCCCCCCTTTTGCATTAAATCATCCACACCAGCTTTTTAATAACAAGAAAGGTAGAACAAGCCATAATCTTCCAAGTCTCTTGTGAAAAGAGTCACAGCTGAGCTATACAGGGAGCTTAAAGAGAAGTCCAGTACCAATTAATTCCAATTGTCTTAGCATTTAATACAGTGTCTGTGTGCATGGAGTGGTGTGCAGCTCTTTGTGTTCCACTCTTACAGGCAGCCACACCGTGACAAGTAGAAAATAGGATAAGGGGAGTTGAATGCATTATTCCTTATGCTTGTTTGCAGTTCAGCCACACAGAGCACATGGCCTTGCCTGACACTGAACGCCTTCAAAATGTGAATAATCCACTAAGGGCTGTTTGTCTGCCATTGTTTAAAGCATCCCCCTTATGGGGCAGTCATTTTAAGATTGTCAGGTCTGGCATCAGCTCAGCTGGCATTGCTCTTGTCACTGAGTGCTATTTCCTCCTCTCTGCTGGGCTCCAAACTGGAGCCTCGTGGCTGGCTGGTCAATTCCTCTGAGGTTGGAGAAACAAAACTGTAAGGAACTGAGTGTGCAGATACTGCAAATTCTGCAACAGAAATGGTTTTAAAAAAAAAAACCTTACAACACTTATTCATGACATGTAACTATTGTAGAAATTGTTTTCACTACTCGAGTAGCTCTACATATTATTTAAGGGAGAGTGTATTAAAATTACTCAACTTCCCCACCCCACTTTTAAAAAAAACTATAGAAAGGTGTTTATTAATCTTGCTTCTTTGTGTGATAAGCATTTTTCCTCTGAGTTGAAGAAGACTGGATGGTATTTAAGGGTTCAATTCTTTACTTTCAACAGCTTCTGTGTGTTAAGTCAAGTCTTGTGTGCTTGGAACAGATGCTTATCCAGCTTATGCTACCGTGTTCCATTATATACGAAAATGAATTCCCTCCCTGCCTCACCATGCAATTCCTGTTACATTGGATGAGAAGGATGGAAGCACGTAAATAAGTCTGCTTTAGAGAAGTGCATTTTGCTCAGAATATGTTGGCAGTTTGCAAATAGCTTAGCAGGGTACTCGAGACAGCAGCAAGCCCCATCTGTATTAAGGCAGCTTAATGATTGTGTAAGAGCACCTGAAGATGTTGGAGGCAGTGCTGGCACGTGCCAGGATTGTTGACACTGAATGGAAAAGTGGTGCAAAGCAGCAGGAGGGAAAAGGGGAAACTTCTGAAGCTGAATCATGCCTACAGCTGGACATGGGCTCTGGAGCTGAAGGTGTTCCCATCGTGTCAGATGCCTTCCCATGAAAAACCTGGACAATTATAGGACAACTCCTTTGATCTGTAGATACCCTTTGATTGTGGGGTATCCCTATGAGAGAATGTAAACCTGGCTCCATTTGCATGCTGTCTTCAAGTAGTCTCCAGGGTTTAATTGTGTACCTGTACCTCTTTAAACCTTTGTCTGGTTTACATTTGATAAATGGCTATTTGCTTTAACTCATGTTTTCATCTTGTTTGAGCCAAGAATGATTTTGAGGTAATGGTGCCTTCATTGTGGGAGGTGTTGATGAACCAAAGTAACATGTAAGGGAAAGCATAAGATGGTCAGGGGGAGGTATTAAAAATGAGGAAATGCTAAAGAAGATTTGAGGGAAGGCATCCAGACATCTCTCAGGGGTGCAGTACAAAAACTGAGGCATCACAAGTTGAAACAATGGAAATTCCTATTTTGGATGAAGTAAACTAGATTTCACCATGAAACACTGGGAGAGATTACCAAGAGAGATTGTGGGATCTCTGTCCTTGGAGAGTTTCCAAATTCAGCTGGAGAAGATCCTGAGTGATCTGCTCTTACTTGGAAGTTAATAATGTTTTGGACAGGGGGTGGCTCCAGGTGATCTGGTCCTGGCCAGCCTGAGTGACTCAAGTTCCCTGCAGCAACCAGCCCTATTCAGCAAATCTTCCCTGCAATTTAGCCCAGGGCAAGCCTAGTCCTGATGTGCAGATGAATTTAGGATTAGTTTGTAAACAGCTCTGAGGATCTGGGACATCTCTCTTATTTATGTTACTTTACTCTCCATTTCTGAAAAAAAAGCAAGGAAAGGAAGGTGCATATCCAGATATGGCCTTTCTCTTTTCCACAGGGAAAGAATAGCGTATCCCAATCTCTTTCTATGTCCTGACTGCTAGGCTCAGATTTTCTTTAAGTTGATAACATTTCAGAAAGGCAAACTGCTCAGTGATGGTGCGGTTAGGAAGCACTCCCAGCTTCTCAGTGCCCTTTCTTGCCTGCACACCCTTAGGCAGCTGAAAGCCAGCTCAGTTTTCATCTTTCAGAGCCTTGTCTGCTGAACAAGCCACATGCAGGTTGATTCAGGAGGATTAAAGGACAAGAACTGAGAGAGCAGGAAAGTCTCCAATATAATAAAGGAAACTTATTTTTCAGTTCCTGCTGTTCTTTCTTATTACTCTTATTTCCAGTGCATTCATTTAGCCTGCTGCTCTAATTTTGACATTTTTAATTTATCCATTAGCTGTGATTAAGATCATTCTGCATTCATGGAGAGTGACTTTGCTTGCCAAGAAGCTTTTCTGAGATACTGCAGCTCTAAAAAGGAGACATACCTCACTGTAGTCAAGTTTAATCTTCCCTAAAATGTTCATTTGGAAAAACCTGCATGTTTAATTCCAGCTCTTTCCTTGCTAATTAAATGGCATTTGTTGTGTGTCTATACAAATGCAATTAATTATTTAATTACTAGGAGCATGATGCACTAAAAGACTTGCAGTAGGACAAGCCAGGAGGGCAGATCTGGTTATCAGTTTCCTGTGTAGTTCTTGCTTTCATGGTAAAGAAAACTTTACACACTGCTTGATAAGCATGTGATACAAAGCGTTTATGAGATGGTAAGAGTTTTTCACAGCATAAAAGGAGGAGTAATACATGATCTCTCTCTCTGGTGACCAGATATAGGCCATGTGGAAATGGAGTGAAGCTACATCAGGGTAAATTCAGATTGAAAATTAGGAAAACGTTCTTCACTGAGTGGTTGGTCAGTCACTGGAATAAGCTCCCCATAGAAGTGGTCGTGACACCAACCTGTCAGAGTTCAAGGAGTTTCTGGACAGTGCTTTTAGTGACATGGATTAATTTTAGGTAGTCTTGAGGTGATCCATATGGATCCCTTTCAATTCGAGATATTCTATGATTGTATGATAAATAAATAAAGATAGATAGATAGATAATACAAGAGCATAATAGGAAGAACCTTAAAAAAGGAATTCATCACACATATATGGAACAAATAATTTATTCATAGTATGATTAATCCCCGAATGACAGAGTAAGTCGAGTTGGAAAGGACCCACAAGGATCATTGAGTCCAGCTCCTGGCCCTGTACAGCACCATCCCCAAGAGTTCTGACAGACTCCAGATTATCAAATGAACAAAGAAAAACCTCATCAATAACACCATCAAAACTATCACACAAGGACCTCATTTCCCTCTGTGCCTTTTCTCTCATGCCCTGCTCTATGTGTCCCCCAGGTGTGGATCCTATGTTGGCAGCCTCAGCTTGCCCCCAGCAGAGCAGAAGGGGGGCTGTAACAAATCCTGTGCCCCCTCAAGGTCTTCACTAGCAGCTGTTTGATGTTTTTTGCCTCTTCAGTCTCGAGTCTGGATTTGTTTTTGTACATTTCTCATCATAATTTGCTCCCTTTTCCTTGGTTTCCTGCTCAAGTTTGGAAGGTGCACTCTCAGTGTGAACTAACATAAAGGGCTTTTCTTTTTATGTAGGGACTACCAGACTTGGTCAGAGCTGTACCACATATTATTACATTTGCAGAATTTAAGATAAAACAGACTATTATCACTCAACAGCTGCTAAGACCTGCTAAAGCCAGCTGTGGCCAAGGCAATCCCAGGCAACTGCAGAGACCATGAACTGTCAAATTAATGTAAAAACTGGCTTTTTATTTTTATGGCAAAAGTTGTGTTTGCGCTTCTATAAGAGCAGGGACAGTGGTTTTATGGGTGGCCATATGCTCTTGTTCAGTGAAGGCTCATTTATTACTCCTTGTGGGGAGAGGAGAACATGAATACACTTCTGCCAGAGCAGAATATTACAGATGTGCACATGTGATGGCACAAGCTGCACTACTTCAGCACAACAGACACCTGAGAGGTGATATGTGATATTCTTGGTGCCACAAAATGCCTCCAGCCAGCTTTAGTGGGTCTGAAAGAGTGGCTTCTTTGTTACGGAGACTTTAAATTCTTAATTAGGTTGCTTTCTGAACTTGAAATTGCTTGTTTTCCTACTATTGTCAATGCTCACAGCTTGTGTGCTCTAAGTGGGAAGAAAGAGTACAGAGATTGTCTGAGCTCTTGTACTAATCCAGAATAGCCAAATGTATTGTTGCATTTTCTGTCTCTTGGACAAAAAATTTGGTGATAACTTACCTGTGACTGTGGTGAAAGCTGCCCTGATTGGGTAAAAGTATTTCTTAAGCTGGTGGGGACAGACAGTACTGTGACACAAGAGTGTTCTTTGCTCTTATCTCTGCTTTGCCCTGGCAAAAGTGCTGCTATTCCACTGACACTAAGGAAGGCCCCCCACTTCTTCTGAAATTGAGAGTCGTTCCTCGTTGTTTTTTGCAAGATTTTGCGTCATTATAGTCACAAATGTGATCTTTGAGATCGTGTGTCTGTTTGTTATCTACATGCATTGATTATGTCCTAAACTCACAGTCATGGTTTTTATCTGATTTGGGGAGCTTGAACTCACATCTGCCATCGAATGGCTAATGAGTGATAGCTGACCAAGCTGAAACCATCAGATCTTCTACCAGGCACTTTCAAGATACACTAATGGGTTTTCTTCTGTCATCAAGGACACACTCAAGAGCTTATTTTCTAGGCATGTAGCTGAACTTCAGCTGCCTGTTGACTTCAGAATGCAAATGCCCTCCTCTGCTGTTTCTGTTTGTCTGTTTTGGGCTGGAGCAGGAAATAAATGAACATTGTGTACATTGTAAGGGTCTTCCATCAAATACAGAAAACTTTAGCAAGGCTTTCCAGCTATATGTTTGTTATATTCAATACTGAAAACGATTAAAGGCTATTATATACTCTTTTATGTATTTATACACATTATGTAAACTTTGAATGAAAGTATATAATGTGTGCAAGGTAAATCAGTGAGTATGAAAGTTAGCTTCAACCCTGCTATTTCTCTGCAACTCTGTGTCTTTGCCTTCCTCTCTTGTGTGATTCCTATATTCTTTGCAAAAAGATGAAATTTTTGATATACTTCACAAAGATCAGATTCATGCTGTTTTATAAAACTATTTGGCAGTAAATATTTCTGTCATTTGAATTAATTTCTTTATAAGTGTCCAGGTAAATTGCTGTGTTCATTGGGTCTTAAACTATCAAAATAAGCACACAACAATAGTGCAAATTGTCCTGGTACAACGTGCTAATGTGCCTCCAGAAAGGGTGGCATGGGGATTTAAAATTAAGCTAAATTTATTCTTTGTTATCCTCTGTCACCAAGAGCAGCAAAAATGATGTGGGAAATGTGGCAGTTAAATTAGGAAAGAATAGTAATAATGCTTTTTTATACCCCGAGGCTGTAGTGCTGGATGAAGGGGAACGGTTTGAAGGAGGAAATAATGAGAGGAAATTATTAAGCAAAGTTTAGATTGGATATCAGGGAACTCATCGAGACAGTGAAATCTGTTACAACCTGGAATTATCTCCCAAAGGAAGACGCTGAAACTTAATTGCTTTGGACATTTTTAACAAGTCTTGTCAAGATGCATGGAATAAATGTAGAGAACAATCATGGGCCTGTGGGGGGATACAGTAGGTGACGTGCTTGGCCTTGCCACTTCTTATTGTTCTGATTTTTTAACTGTCATCAGGAGTGACAGTGATTACTGTAGCAATTTTTATTGTGGGTGGAGACCTGTTGTTTAAGAACTCAGTGGCATTTCTGCGTTGATCTGAACTTCGCTCCAGGTGTGGAAGTTCAGAAAGAATAAACTAATGCTGTGTTTGGGGTGATAACAGTAAAACCAGCACTTAGTTTACTTGGATAGCAAAACTTCTTTTAGGTGACCACAGGAGTGGTCAGGGAGAAATGTTCGTTGAACTGCATAAAGTGGAAAGTAGTTGGGTGCAAGGTGTAAGAGGTCTCTGCTGCTTTCTTGTGAGACAAGCTGGCTTGGGAGAGAAGGAGGAGGAGGAGGGCAGGGTGTCCTCATTTGCCCTGAGGTCCAGTTGGAAGTCTGATTGGGATCAGTGCTTTGTAGCTTTTCTCTTTGCAGCAGGCAACATTAAAGCAGGAAGACAGTACATGACAACTGGTCTATGGGACTATTTAGTGAAATTAATAAACAAATAGTTGTTAAAGTTTAATCATGCCCTCCTCCTACACCAATCCAGAAAGATATTCAGGATACAAGGCTATAAACACTATGAAAGTAGGAGAACTGCATAATTAAAGAATTTTGTATTAGTTGCAGTGCGGATTTTTGCATGGTCACATTTAAATCCCATTAACTGAAATACAGTGTAAACTCATTTGTATTAATGTATGCCACTGTGTAGGCACATGAACGTGCCAGATAACAGGTATTAGGAGCGTTGCAACTTCTTGTGAAAATATATGGCATAAACATCTAAAAAATCGAAGAGCAGGGACCCAAAACAGAGACGAAAACAGTTGTTTTTCCAGGAAATGAACCCACTGGGATTTCAGTGACAAACAATCCTGGTCTTCAATGAGTTCGTGACTAGAGCTCATTTCTTCTCTAAGCTCTATACTTCTTTGACTAAAAGGTCAGTGTTTTCTCTGCGTGTTTCCTGGTGAAGACTGAATTTTTGGTGAAAACACGTGTGGAAAGTGGGGGAAAGAAGAGGGAGCTGGGTCTAAATGTGAAATATCACAAACCACCAGGAACGAGGTGCCCCAGTGTGTAATTCACCCACAGGTGGGATGGACAGGCAAAATAAAATGCATTTGTACTCACTGCCCTGTGTTCTTGTAGCATTTCACTGGTGCATGTCTGCCTGGAGCCCTCTTTTGTGCTCACCCACCTCTGTTCCAGGCAGGGGGGTGGCCTGGGAGGTGCATGGCAGATGTGTTGCATCCTCCTGTCAGGTGAAGAGCCTGTTTGCACACTTCTGCTGAAGGATTGCCCACAGCATTCCATAGCAGGATGGATTTAGCTGTCATCCCATGCTCTGGTCACTGCCATCTGTTTGGCACATGGATTTGCAGTCTCTGTTTCTACAGTTACCGTGAGAGGTCTTTGCATCAGGGGCCGTGATTTTATTTTGTGTTTGTAAAGCATCTTGCGTGGTAGGTGTCCAGTTCTGCTTTGGGACTGAGAGAGAGCATTGCATTTCCAGGCATGCCTGTTATCGTTATCAGCCGTAAACCAAACCCTTTTCTCCCTCTGAGCTGTGGGAGAGATGTTCTTCCTTGTCTTACGTGGGAGCAGGGTTTACTCCAATCCTGCCTGTCTTCACCAGATGTACTGCTGCAGTTTTACCCTTTCGATGTGATGCAGTTATAATGCTCAGCCATTTGCTGAGTTTAGCATCTGTTATAAACACCTACACACTGACCTGTGGAAAAATTTGGATGTGTCATGGCTCAGATAGATTTCAAAGAGCTCGTAGAGATTGTGACAGAAGGGTGGCAGTGGGTGATAATAATACATTGAGTAAATTACAACAATCAATTTTAATTAAAAGAGACTAAGATGCATCTTCAGAGGGATAAAGTGTTACTCAGAAAATGTGGCAATAAACGTAAATAGCTTGCTGTGCTCCTGCCTTTGCTTTTGGAGAGGGTGAAGGGGGTGACACACTTCAAAGATTCTGCGTCAGTTCAGCTGCTTTATTAGAGATGTGCTTAGCAAAGAAATATTGATCCTAACAGCACAGTGAATTTAAGATAAGATCTGATGGTATTAACAAGGATAAAGCTTGATGGTCTCTTCCATCCTAGGAAATAGCATCTCAGGTTATTAAAAAAAAATAAGATAAATTTACATTTCAACATGTGAAATATCCAGATGTAGTCTATGATATAGAAATAATGTTTTGGTTTTTTTTTTTAATCCTACCTATAAATGACTTATTTCAAGGAAATTATTTTGAATTTGCAGGGTGTGGCTTTTATTCCATATTGCTGCAAAGCGTTTTTCCTTAGTTCACAAATAAACGTAGTTGTAGATTACATAAGGGAGCTTTTCATTAAGATTCAGCCACAGCTGTGAAACCATGGGCAAGGGCTTTAAATATAAGTATAAATTTAAATATATGTTTTTCTTATGCAACGACTTAAAAACAGACGCAGATTTGGGGCATGAGGGTCTTACCTTCTGAAATGGTGTGAGCTCCAGGGGAGGCCTTACCAACACTGAGAAAAGAATAATCACCAGTGCCCTTGTCTTCTGGATTGCATTGCTGTCACTACAGGTCTGGAGGTTTTTTTCTTTTTCACCATGGGCTGTGCTGATTTGGGGCTTTGAAAATGGAGATTTGTTTCCAGCCTGGGAACAGCAGCTCACACCGATGACTGCGCCTGGGTCCTCATTTGTGTCCTGCTGAAAGCACGGCACTGCTGGCCTGCTGCTCTCTTGGGACTCTCTGCTAACACCTTTTTAGACCTCATGGGGGTTTGGAATCTTTAAGGTCCCTTCCAATCCAGGCCATTCTATGATTCCGTGATTAGAGATGTTTCTTATCTGGCCACAGAAATATGATATTTAATAGTTTTGAGAGCTGTCCTGGTGTAGTCACCAGAAAGAGCTGCACAGCATTTGGCTTTTATCAGGTTTCTGTTTTTATTAGAATTGTTTTTAGAATTTTCTTAACAGAGAAGCTGAACACTTGCATTCTGGAAACCTTCACAGCAAGAGAAAGTAGAAGCAAGATCTCATAAACAGAGAAACAATAATGTTTTATAATGTTTTATTGACTACTTCGAACTAAAGAGGAACTTCATATGGCATGCTGACTCCTGCTGAAATGTGGATCCTCTGGAACATTTGAAACAAGAGGTGGTCTCTAAATAGCAAAACCTATTTATCGCTCAGAGTCTGTGGTCAGCTGAGGCAAAAGCAGAGGTCAGATTAATGACATCACACATAGTGGTAAATGGTTTCAATTCCATGGAAAACTTCCTAAGAAATGAGTCGACAGAGGGACAGAGAATCTGAGGAAATTTTAACTCTAATTCTAAAAGTCCAGCTTCTTAAAATATGTATTCTTTGGGATGTCTAAGAGAAATTAAGTTGTATAATTTATTTGCCAATCTGATGGTTTACAAAAAACCTGAATTTGCATATATTTAATTAAGACATCCATACACATTTTCGCCTGGTTTAGGAAAATCACAATAGCCATTCTTTCCTCCAAAATGTGCAAGAACTCTGTTTTAAAGATAGGAAAAGTAATTCACCTAGCTGCTAATATTTATGACGATTTCAATGCCACAGTAATTGAATATTTTGGGGGGCCATTACTCTTGTAACTGACATATGGTCATGGTGGTATTGAAGCCAAGAACTAACTATTGCAAACTTATAACTCACTATGTGAGAGCTAGAAAAGAGACCTGTTTAAGTGTTTGCTTTTAACTTTACTCTTCTTGGCTTTGCTTCTATTTTGTGTGATATATAATTAATTATACTGTTGAACCTACAGAAGCCAGATACTGTGTCTATGGCTTTAGAGATGAGACATAAACTTTCAAATGACACTTTATGACCCAGTATCCAAATCTAATTTTAGCCAGTCTGCAGCTGCAGTGAGCAGTTTGAGTAGCTGCTGGTTGATGCCAGTCAGAATTCCCTGGTAAACTGATGGCATCAAGGCCTGCGCTTCAGTTCCCTGTATCCAAACCATCTTCTGATATGTCATGTGTTGTGGTTACTTGCTGTGGAGTGCAAAGAAGGAATGGGGAGGAGATGGCTGAGATGCTGACAGCACTAATGTGATGATTAAGTTAATCAACTGGGTTTAGGGCAGAAAACTTTCTTGTCCCAGTTGCATTGTTGGGGGAGTAAAAATAGAGTGGCCAAATGGGAATGGGAAACTCACGCTGCTTGATTTGAATTTTCACACGCAGCAGACTCTGATGCAATGATGTAATCTGAATTTGTGGAAGAAATAAAAGTTGGAGGGTGGGAATTTTAATATATGTTTGGGTGTTTTTTTCTATAACTGAAGAACTAGTGAAGCAGCATCCCCAAGAGGCCCCTTTGGAACTCCATTTGTATTGCAAGGGAACCTGAGAGTCTCTGGCAATATATTGCTGGTGTTCCAGTCGATCTCCCAACCTGCTCCTCTGCTTTTAAATCTCCCCTGTAATGAACCTGCTTCGGGCTGATCTGAACAATACAAGGTTATTTCCCCTTTTCTGAGAGAGGAAAACTCATGGACACTGGTCACAGCACTAAGGTTATCTCCGAATAGTTATGCTGAAAACTGTAATTTACCAAACATTTCGTAACAACATTGTCTCAAAATTGAGGATATCAAGTGCCAAGTTAGTGTGGAGAGCCCTTGCAGATGAAAGCAGGGCTTCTGGCAACTGTTCAACATTGAGCTGTTTTCTTCACTGAGAATACTTTATATTTGCAGTTGATTAATTGACTTGCATTACTTTGTGATGAGGAAAGGTGCCCCAGATCTCACTAAATTGTGCTCCAAGGACAAAAATTACTTAAATGGTGGTTCTGTGAAGATCAGATAAGCTGTTAAATATTGGGAATATCTTTTACTTTTGTGCAGGTTGTCCATATGCTCTCAACTGCTGAAATGACAACCCATACACAGACTTAGATGCCCGGTTTTGGAGATCTCCCCTTCATTTTTAAAATGAGGTGGGAGTGGTAAGAGAAGCATGAGAATGTAGAAGAAATGATGAATCATGTGATATTTGGGATTTCTCCTCAAACTAATTTCAGGGCTTAGCTATCTTTAAAAGAAAATGAGCATCCCACTGTGTGTAAGGATGTCTTTTAGGGAAACCTGATGTTCAAGAATTGAAGCTGGTACTATCTTATTGGAAAAATATGTTGATTATGTATGCAATTTTCAACATACTCTTGGTTCTGGAGTGTTTCCATATGGTTGCATTTATCTTGGTCATCCCTGTCTGACTTTTTTGTCTTTACTGCCTTTCCATCTTTTATATATCTCCATCTTATTTTTCTATTATTTGATGCATTAACTATTTACTTTTGCATCTTTCAAGTATCTCTTCTCTACCTTCACTTGTGCAGGGGGAAAGGGGGTGGTTTCCAGCTACCTTGAGCATGGGGTTAACTCATAGAGTAACTTCTTGCTTCCCTGCTGCAACACAGGAACAATAAGTGTTCCTGTCTCTGTCAGTCTGGCAAAATGACTCACAAGCAGAGGAAACATATTTCCAAAGCTATATCATATGTGTATAAGAGCTTATTTTAAAGGCTGGGGAATTTCATTCTCCAGTTTATGAACTGCCAGTCTGATTTGAATGAGATTTATATTCTCTGAAGGAGGGATCACAGCCCAAACCAAAAAACAGTAGCCAAAGGTAAACATTGAAAACAGTGGGAATCTTTCCATTGCCTTTGCTAGGCATTGGATCTGGTCTTGGTAACCACAAAAACTAAGAGGCAGAGGCTTTTAGCCAGTAATTCTTCTATAACTGCACAGAAAATAACCTGAGAGTGAGCGATTCTGCACCCATGTATTTACTCATCCAGTGAAAAGAAATGATAAATCAAAATATTCTACCCAAACACAGAATGGATTTATAAAATTAGAAATCAAAGAACCCCCTAGGTTAGAAACACACTTTGCACATCTTTTAAATACCTTTAGGGATGGAGGCTCTGCCACTTCCCTGGTCAGCCCAATTCAATGCTTGACAACCCTTTCTGTGAAAAACGTCTACCCTCCAGCAGATCAACACTCTCACCCGACTTCGTGTTGTCTGTGAACTTGCTGAGGGTGCATTTGATTCCCTCATCCAGGTAATTAATAAATATATTAAGTTCTACTGGTCCTAATACTAAGCCCTGAGGAGCCGCACTAATGACTGGCCACCAGCTGGATTAAACCCCACCCACCACCACTCTCTGTGCCTGGCTGGGCATTTAGTCTTTTACCCAGATGGTTCTATCTTTTGAAATTCAAGAATCATTTGTAGAAAAGATTGTGTAGGAATACACAGGAATACCCCAATGTAAATACTTATTCACTGCAGCTGATATGGAAATTAATGTGCAGATTACTGCATTGCTGTCCTAATTTTTATTTTTCATGAGATTAATTATGTTTTCAGTTTCTCATCACAGCTCCACATTTCTGTCATAGCTTAAAGTATTAAACATTCCAAATCCCATTGCTGATATTGTAATGCATCCTTTTCACTGTTTGCTGATATCATGGCAGCCAAAGCTTTGTCTTTCTGCTGTGTTCTTTGCAGAGCTTCCTGTCAAAACCCAAAAAGATCCTTATTTCGAAAATACTGCCTTTTGCATGTAGTGACAGCCCTTGGCGGTGAAAACCACAGTAGCTTCATTTTAGAGATGTGAGAGGCCTAATATCGCAATAGCATCTGGTTTCTATTGAAGGCCAACTGCAGACAAACAATCTTACCCATTCAAAATCTCCCCGTTGGCCTTTTTTTTCTGGCTATGTGTCCTCTGGAAACAGTAAGAGCACATGCCATCCATGCACATGTGACAAATGGAGAATTGCATTTTACAGAGATAAGATCAGAATCCCAGAATATTTTTAGTTGGAAGAGACCCACAAGGATCATTGAGTCCAGTACTGTTAAAATGAAAAGTGATACACGCATTTGCCTCAATTCAGAGCAAAACTCAGGTTCAGGAATATGCAAGGGTGTGTGGGAAATAAGGAAGTGTCCAAAAGAGGGAGATGAAGATGGTGAAGGGCCTTGAGTGGAAGCCCTATGAGAAGAGGCTGAGCGCACTTGGTCTGTTCAGGCTGGAGAAGAGGAGACTGAGGGGAGACCTCACTGCAGTTACAACTTCTTTGTGAGGGAAAGCAGAGGGGCAGGCACTGATCTCTTGTGTCTGGTGACCAGTGACAGGACCTAAGAGAGCATCTGGAGTTGTGTCAGGGGAGGTTTAGGCTGGATATTACAGAAAGGTTCTTCACCCAGAGGGTGGTTGGGCACTGGAACAGGCTCCCCAGGGCAGTGTCAGAGCACTGAGCCTGACAGAGTCCAAGAAGTGTTTGGACAACGCTTCAGGCTCATGGTGTGACTCTCGAGGATGGTGCTGTGCAGGGCCAGGAGTTGGACTCAATGATCCTTGAGGGTCCCTTCCAACTCAGCTCATTCTGTGATTCTGTGAAATTGTTTCCAAGTACGAATACTGCTGGCAGGGGAGAGGAGAGGTGAGAAGCTGCAGGGGAAGGCAGATGTTACTAGGCAAGCTGCAACTTCACTCCATGGTGAATTACCCATAGCTGCAGGAGTTTCTTAGACTTCCCCCGTATCCTCTTGTAATACTTATTGTTTAATGTGATAAACCCACCCGCTGCGTCTTTATCCTAATTGTGGAAGTTAGGGATGCATTTTTGGGGGGTGGACTAGGTGATCTTCAGAGATTTCTTCCAAACCATTATGTGATTTTATGGCTCAGACTGATACCTTGTCCATTTGTACCTTTCTAGACAAGAGGTCTCTCTGCTCCCATGGTTGTCCTTTATTCTCTCACAGCAGAGCTGTGTCTCTGCAATCTGCAAGACCCCCAGAGTGGCTTTTTGTGATGTTCACCCAAATCTGTCACAGGCAGTAAGTTGTTCATTTTGCAGTTTAGACAGCGTGTACTGATGTGCTGCCCAGTTGAACGCTGCTGTTGTGTATTCCACAACTTGAGTTAAAATTGACTCAATTGCAGCTTAATAGGTGTTGAGCAGACTGTATAAATGCAAGTCATTACTGCCTAAGTGTTGTGGAGCATTATGGTGAGCAAAGACAAGTGTCAAATAAACCCTTTTATTCCAAGACAGAATAATTCCCTCCTTTAATCCTAAAACAAATGCAATTTGTGAAAAGTCAGACATGAAAGAGACGTGTGCTTTGATAGGCTTTATAAGCTGATATTGGGGTAAATGTGATATCCAGAGAGACATGTCATGCCTGTGGGTTAGAACAAATTCTGTAAATAATTAGTGGGGTAAAGCTCTGACAAATAAATGGTAGGTGCTTAATCTGAGCTCAGCCTTTGCCTTTGTGGATTGTGATTAGACTATCAGTGCCATATCAATGGTACTTTTTTGTTTTTGATTTAATATTACATCACTTTTATCCTCAGTCTGGTGATAAGATAAACATAGCATGTGTCGGGGAAAAGAAACAGCATTCTCACATTTTAGTTTACACTTTCTGACATTAAATACATTCCAGGCACACTTTTCATTTATATTGCAGGATCTGACTTTGAATGGATGTATTTGCGATAGGAATTTTAAGGGCTACATGCTTATTTTGACATCTAGTGTTAAATGCCTTCAATATGTACCATGGCATTAAATCCCTCTTGCGTATGCTGCTGGGTTTGACTTTGAGATTACGAGCAATATTCCAGTAGAGACTGAAAGCTCACACATTAACAGCTTTTTTTCTAGATGTCTCTAGGTATTGCATAGCCTTTCTTTTCATAGGAAATATAGAGGTAGATGCTATCACTAATAGTGCTAAAAAGCCTTGCTTGGTGTCTCTCTGTGGACTAAATTCAAGTCCCATTAAGATCAATTAGAAGGTTCCTCCTGCCTGCAAGGAAAGCAAAGGAGGCTTATGTCTTTGAACTGCACTGGCTGCAAATGTCTTCAGCACACAAAACATCTTAGTCATCAGTTTGGAAAAAAACAGTGCTGACAGCACCTGGGATTGTTTTCATGTTCACATAAATACTGCCTTAAAAATAACTCATGAAGGTGCACTTAGTTGCAACCACATTTTAGAGCATTGTTAATTGAAAAAGTGTTGTGGTGCTTTTAAAAGTTTGGGATTTTTTAGCAAGCTCAGAAGAGACACAGTGTTAACAATAGTGAATCTGCCATGTAGAAATGCACAGCTGCTGTCAAAGATCTTTTGTAGCATTAGGACTGTTATGAGTATAAAAAAACCCAGTGTGTTTTTGTATTCTGTTTTTTCTGTCTGAGCAAGGTTCTGCCATCTTGTGTTATTCGTCATAGGCAATGATAATGTCTAATTAATGCCTTTTTCTGCATGCCTGGAAAATACCACAGGAAATCTGGATGAACGTCAGTGGCAAATATCAGCTTGACAGTATGCACCAAGGTTCATCTTCCTTAAAAGGGTAATTGCAGTTAGTTTTGGGAATTTTTGTAGGGCTAACTGTAGTGGAGGTGCGACCTAAATCCATCCATCTATCTATCTATCTATCATCCATCCATCCATCCATCCATCCATCCATCCATCCATCCATCCATGTGTATCTCTAGGTGCCTGCAGTGGTGCAAGCCCAGAATGAGGGATGCCTGGGAGCAGACTCAGAGGTGGAATTGTGACTGAGCGTGCGACCATTGGGGATGGAAAGATTTCTGTGAAATGAATTCCCCACAGATTTACAGCCACCCTGACTTTTATTAACTCATGGCTTGGCTCCTGCCTGATAATTTACCTTGCTGTGTCACTGGGCCTGATGTAATTCTCTGTCTTTAGCTCAAGTCTGGAGTGACTGAGATGCTCCAGCCCCAGGGAAGGTGGTGCCTGGGCTGGCATTTAAATGCTCCCTGTCCTGTCGCTTGTGACTCCCAGGCCTGCTGAGTGGATTGTTTCTGCCAAAACCAGTAGGTTTTCTTTCTCCCTTCCTGCTTGTAGAGTCCATGGCTCTGCTGTAGCAGTGGAATACGTGGGCGACTGTTTTATCTTACCCGTGACCCATGCAGGATATTCAAATTCAGGAAACAATCACATCATTTATTTTTCATGGAGCAATTTCCTTTTAAATTGTATAGAAATGCAGTGGACAGCCTTGTAATTTGTTTACAAAAATAGATTTCCTTCATACATCTAGTTTTATTGATGTCATTAGGAAAGAGAAAAATAAGTGTGTATCCAGATAGATTCAGGTGCAAGTAGTCCATGAACACCAAAGGCAGATTTTAAACAGCTCTAGAATTGCAAGCCATATTAATGATTCCTAATATGTGTGCATATAGTTGTTCACTTTTCTGCTGACATATTTTCCTGGGGGAAATAAACACATTTTCCCAGTTTGCTCTTAGCACTCACTCCCTGGCTTTGATTTCATAACGATGGAGCAAAAAGCCACATAAGGGTTTGACTGACAAACAGAGATATGTCTTTCCTTATCTAGCTATTATCAGGCAGCCATCAACATTAAGTTAGGAATGAAAGGAAATAAAATCAATGATAATGAAGCAAAATTCTGATACATGGTTAGCATTTTACTAAATGGCAGTGGTGTCAGGTCGTAGCAAAATACTAATTTGTTCTGGACTTACAACACCAAAAATCCTATTCTATTAATGTGCTATTCCATATCTGCTTCTCTGTGGAAGAGGTAACAACTCTATGAGGTGTTATGGATGCCCATTTACATTAAAATCTGTGAGGTCCACTGGCTCAAACACTGTCCCAAAGCCCAGTAGCCTGGGTAGTATTCTTGTCTCTGTGCCTGGCCTTAGGGGGATATGACACAAGCTACTTCCTCTGAGCTTTTATGTGCAATTTAGATACAAAGAGAAGGGAGGCGGTGTTTTTAATGCCCAGGAAAATACCAATGAATCAGAGGTGGTTTCATTAATAAATTTGATAATGGCAAAAAGTTTTGTGATAATCTCTAAGTTTAATGATACTAGTCTTTGAACACTCTAAAAGTCTATGTAGGTATTTTTTCAGGCAATGCATGAGCAAGGAAACAACAAAGTCTCTCAGTCAACTGAGAGGTGCAAGTAATTTTAATAGCTCATTATCAAGAAGATCTACTTAAAACTCACACGTTTATGCTAAACATTACTGGGAAAAAGGAGAAAATGCTTTGGAGTCAATAATGCTCACTTTGCTCTTGTGTTATACAGATCTGTTCAGACTTTGAGATGCAATTTTGGAATTAATTTTTTTTTAAAGAGGACAGAGACAGCTGACTCTTCCTTGTGTTGTTGAAAATCCACATAAGATGCATGTTATAAATCAGTAGTCTTAGCTGCAATCCCTCAGGGTTTAGGGCTAGATCATATTAGCTGCTAGGGACGAAAGTGAACTTTGCTGTCAGGTATCAGTTGTCCAGTCTCTTGAAAGCCTTGGGGTTTATGAGCCAGGATTCCAGTGTTTGTGGTCATGGCAAAAGCAGGAAGATAATCAAATGGCAAATAAAATGCTTAGGCTGGAACACAATCTAAAGGACAATAATTGCAGAATGAAAAGCTTTACAGAACCCTGAGGAAGAAGGAAGTTAAAGATGTTGAGACTTATTACAGAGTCAGGCTTATTACGGATTCAGCCTTAAATTATCTGTGAATTCTGTTTATGAATCTGGAACTGTATTTAATCTGAGATATAAAGAAAACAAACAAACCACAATAGTAGGTTATCTGTAGTGGTTGGAGAGGAAATGAAATGAAACTGCAATTGTGGAGTTTCCTACATTTTCATTTCTGTTGCAGTTTCTTCTTCTAAGGATCTTTTTCACATGGAGACTCTCTTTAATAATGGTGCCCTTTTTTCTGCCTCTGAACTAAAATGTAAGGCAAATGCAGTAGGTAGCTGTCTGCAAATTTATTTTTGCTTTGCAGTGTAGTTACTTTTTAATGACAACTATAGAAGCTGGTTAATTGTGGCTTCTGCATTTATAATTTAGGTAGGACACATTTGCAAACAGACTGCCCATCAAGCTGAACTCATCAGGAAATCCTTCTGTTTACAGTAGCAGAAGAGAACATTTAAGCATTTCTCCAAGTACCAAGATTGTAACGCAGAGCCAAGGCTGTGTTGGAAGTGCTGAGAAGTTACAGCATCCATGAAAAACCAGTGGGTTGATGCTGCATACCCTGTATTCACCATGAAATGAGTGTTTCTTCTGGCCACTGTTAGCAGAATAGAACAATGATGTTTTGCCTAATACACTATATTAGAGGCTGATTTGATAATTTGGTATTTGTAGACATGTAGACATTTTTATTTTTGCGCGACTTGATACGGTTTATAATGTTTTTCAAGTTAAGAATTATAATTCTGTCTAAGGTGGAAACTTGACATATGAAATCTCTGAATTAAGGCCTTGTTAGCAGTCTAATGTGCCCTCTGTGGCAATCATGTGTTGTAGCATGCTTGAAAAGTGGCAACTGTTGTAATCTTATGAGCAAATACTGTATTTAGATTCTGTTTTCATCTGAGTTGGAGGGTAAGTATAGTTTCTTAAGTGAAAGGATTGGCATTAAACACACAGTACCAATTCTGGAGGTTTTCCACTGCCTAAATACATGAGAACGAACATTCAAGAAAATTATTCATTTGCCCTAAATGGCTTCTATTCAACCATTTATTTTATGGGGTTATTTTGTCCAGCAGAAATTGTAACCCATTGTTCAGTTGTGATCTTGGCTTTGTTTAATAGCTGTGTGGGGTTGCATTAACAGTGCAAGCAAATGTAATGTCCTTCCTCTGGAAGGGAGGTGTGGTGCCAAATTTTCAACCAGAGCAAGGAGGGTCGTGCTGTACGAGAAGGTGACTCTGCTCCATTCCAGCTGACTGGCAGAAAGAGCTTAGCACATTGCAGCATCAGGGTGCAAGGTGGGTTTTGATCTGCTTTATGGCATATTATACGTAATGTAACGTTGAATTCCCCGAGAACAAAAGCTGTTTACCCTAAGATGTCTTATTTGGATTTGACAAAAGAAAGCAAAAATATGAAAACAGTTTCTGTACAATGATGATAATTTGGCTCGTGCCATATGCTTTTTAGTTCAGCGGGTTTCTTGTATTGATTTTTCAGCTTGAGCATTAATGAATTCCTTTTTCAAGCAACATGCACCCTTTGGGATGTTCAAGCTTTCTGAATATCATTGAATTAAGGCTGTGGGATGCTCACATGATGTGTTTTTTCCTTGGCTGCTGTTAGAGGTTCCAGCTGAGTCTTTGTTCTTCTATACTGTTTCTGCTTCATGGTTGTTATTGCTTTTGATTTTTTTTTTTTTTTTGGCACATAATCTAAGGGCTTGATAATTTTAATTAAAACATTTGATAAATATTCATACTAATTTGTATATGATTTGCAACATTTTTGCTGGAGATCAGCTAGTGCACTGGGTATTCTCACATGTGGGTTGAAGAGGCATGTTTTTCCATGGATTTGTAACCATAGCTTTCTGTGGTTTGAGGGTTTATATCATCTATGCAATATTCTTTACAACTTTCAGTTCCTTTGAATCATTCACAATCAACTCTCTTGTATTAGCTCTCAACAACCTCACCAGAAAACCATCAGGAAATGGGTTCTTTACAGAAGTATATTTGGTGGTATTCCACTCTGAGCTTGCATCCTGTTTTGGACATTTGAGGGTATCCCCTCAGCCATCCTCCCAGATGAAGATGACTGAATTTATATCTTGTGCTTCCCCAAAACAATGACATAACGTTAAATTACACTTAAGAGGAACAGATTTTTCCTTTATTTGAGTATTTGATCCCATATTCAGTGGTATCTTAACTGGAGAGGAGCTACTCTGGTATGTGGTATAGTTATTACTCATACTGGCATCCCTCAATTAGGTAGTTTGAGGCACCAATTCGTGATGAAAACATTGTAAAGAAACACACAGTGTTCTTGTGGTAGTGTTCCTATGTTTCATAACAGCAGTGATTATGGAAATGTGATGCTGACACACTGTTTACAGTAACAAAATTAAAAAGTGAGAACTCCAAGTTTTGTCTTGTCTGTGGCAGATAAATTTACAGAAACAAAACAATCTTTGAAGAATAATATGATCAGGAATATAACCCATGTGTAATTATATATGCACGGTGTATGAATGCAAATGCACTTACATGCTCCACGGAATACTGCTTGCAAGAACTGATGTGCAAGTCAGCTGTTTGCTGAGCTGTGAGAGACACGAGAGATGACTCTGATCTTCTGAGAATTGTATCACAGTGGCTGACACAGCAGCAGGTCAAATCTGTGTGTCACCAAAAGAAACCTCCATGCAGAAAGAGAAGACCCTGCTGTGGAATTCTGGAGTAGTTGTTGGGTTGGGAAACTGAGCCACGTGGGGGGTTCAGCCTCTTATCCCAGGCAACCAGTGACAGGGCAAGAGAACACATCTTAAGCTGCACCAGGGCAGGTTGAGGTTGGACATGAGGAAGAAAATGTTCACAGAAAAGGTGATTAGGCATTGGAATGGGCTGCCCAGGGAGGTGGTGGAGTCACCATCCCTGAAGGTGTTTAAGGAAAGACTGAACATGGCACTCAGTGCCGTGGGCTGGTTGACAATGTGGTGTTTGGTCATAGGTTGGACTTGGCGATCTCAGAGATCTTTTCCAACCTAGCTGATCCTGTAAATCTGTGTGTCTTTATGGTTGTCATCAATGCATAGACTAAGTTTTAAACTAAGCCATGCCAGTGCCAGTTTATCCTTGATCTCTGCTAACTTTATCATAAAATAAGCTGGTCCTTTTCCCACTCAGTCACTGGGCAAGAGGAAATTCGATCCTTCCTGCTCACCCTCTCCTTGCAGCAGTGCCACGGGGCCCAAGGAGCTTCCCAATATCCCTTAAAAGCAAGGAGCTGAAATTTCAACTCCTCAGAAAACTTCCTCATAGTCCTGCTGTTGTGCCAGGGCCAGGAAATATCTTCCTCCAGGGCTGCTGTGTGTGTGTGCACGACTATAAGTACCCCTGCATCCACTACTACTTACATTCTAAAGCCATGAACTGGGAAAGATAAAGTATAGTGCCAGGCCATACTTGCCATTAAGTACACATTTTTCTGTTTCCTGCTTGAAATATCTCAAAGTATCAAGATGGGCTGCTTTTGCAAGTGATCACACTTTCTGTTATTATCACCCACAACTAAGTCATCAGATCATCAGCTTTTTTATTTATTTTTAAACTTTTATCTTTTCTGTCATTTATGATGAATAATGGCAAGCAAATCGTCCTCATTATCAGTCTCCTTGTCTCTTTGGCAACACTTAGAAATATATTCCAGGACATGCTCTCTAAGTAGCAAATGCTTGTTTATTTTTGTGAATGTCACTTGATCAGCTCTTCAGCTGGAAAACCAAGCTCATCCATCATTTGCAAATTGCAAAGTATTGAACTATATCCAGGGCCTAATTTGCAGACCAAACCCCTCTACGAAGCAGCCAGCTGGGCCCAGGGATGCAGTACCCTTCTATTAACTGGGCTTGAATAACTCCACAGGTCGGTCTGAAAGCTCGTTTAACTGACTGTTGTTTGAACTCCCTAATTTCCAAATCAGTTTGGCACCTTTGGGAAAGGCACCCCAGTCAGTCACAGCTGAGAAACAGGCAGGCACACTGGGAATTCACACAGACAGCATATATTGCTCCAAGTGAATATATGGAGCCATCTGTTATCGAGTTAAATAAAAGCATCACAACACCATGTCAATAATGCTGTGTAATATCAACAATTCATCTGAGTCTTCTTTTGTTGCAATAAATCCTGTCTTAAAACTATGTACGTTCTTTAATGCGAGCCCTAATGGTGTTAATTGGCAGCTGCCAAAGTATAAGTGGTTTATTCAGTTCAAATTTAATTACTGGATAGAAATATTCTCATGAAGAGAAAACACCTGAATTTGATAAGCCTATCCAATAGGAATTTTGTAAGGAACAGCCTTTTCTTCTGGCTGTGCCATGTTTTCTGGGAAGAAAATCATCTGCTGTGCAACCGTGTGCCTCTCAGAGGCAATTTATAATTAATACAGTTACTTAATGGCACATTTCCCTTGGCCATAGCATGCCATGCTGCCCAAATATCCTCTTACACTCCAGTGCCCTGCTGAAAGGCCAGTGGCATTCGTCAAACAGGAGAGAATAAAGATACTTCCAACAAATATTTCATCCAGCATCCCTACAGCAGGTCAGTAAGACCATCACACCACCCCAAATCTCATATTGTGTTTATTGTGTGAATTGGTAATATATGGTATATTGCCACTGTCCAACAAGTGTGCCTGCTCAGGAGCTATACTTTTAAATTATATGAATTCTGAATATTGCTTTAAACTGCAGACAGCCCACTTGGGCTACCAAGGGATTGGTAAATAAAACACATAACCTGCTGTTGCTATGCAAATTGTGTGTCCTGGTATAAAGGTAATTTTTCTGGGAAGAAACCTTTACTGAGTTTGGGGTGGCATCCCTTTCAAAGACAAGAGGACCCAAATGAATTGAAAAATGAGTGAAAACTCTTTGCTAGAACTTGAGAACAGTTGTTGTTTTGTTTATAAAATAATCATGTTTCAATTTTCTCACCTCTCCTGTGCTTTGCTCCGTTGTAATTAAAAGGCTATTGAAAGAGCTTCATAAAGCTTTTTTTCCTGGTAAATTATTTATAGCTTTTCGATTATATGAAGCTATCTGCAAATTAAGCTGAGTTTTGTGGCCATTTTTGTGTCACATACACACACACAAGCTGCCAAAGAGAAAAGATGGAGAACAAACACAAAGATTAAAAAATCCTGATAAAATGAAAAATTTCATGTTAAAAATGAAGTAATTTTTTTTCTTTATGGGCATTTGAATACAAATTTGCATTGACCTCAAAAAATAACAAACCAAATCAGTATAAATTGTTCCAGCTAGGTCAAAATACTCTGGGCAGGAAGAGAGGTAGAAGTGCCAGGAGGGAAAAGCATTCCCACTTTCAGTTGACCAGAAGCTGTGACTTGATTTTCTAACTGTAATTTAATTTACTAAACAAAGGGTAGTGTTTTACTAATTCCAAACTGAAAAGTAGGAGACATACTACTAGAAAAAAAGGCTGGATATTATTAATCTGCTGACTTGGTGATATTTAAGATGCAAACCTGGAATAAAACATGCTGTGGACACATAGAGAGATGGCCTGTTGAAAAGGGAGGTTTGGAAAGCACAAATTGAGCTATGATTTGTTTGGGGGTTGGTTTACTACTCTTGGGACTGGGCTAAATCACCCTTAGTTTTGTTTTACATGTTCACGGGATGGAACAAAGTGAATTTCAGCTGCTGTTGTGATATAAGCACAAGGATGTAGTTAAATCTGTTTCAGGGTCGGTGTTCTGTTTTTATAGCTCTTTAAAATGGACCACATTATCTTGCTAGAACTTCATTCTTCATGTATGGTTGGGTTAATTGGCTTAAAGTCAAAAGGCAATTCAATGCTCACCTCTGCAGCAGTGCAGAATGGCCAAAGTACTTCTGGGATTTCAATATGTGTTCTTAAGGCATTTAAGTGCTTCAGCTTTCTCATTTTTACATTAGAGGTAGGGGGAAACAAGATTGTGCATCAGCCAGAAATGGTAGTTTTCTTATATTTCTCAGTTCATTGAAATAAATATGTAATAAAAAATCCATCACAATCAGCACTTTCCCTTTATGTTTGCAAGCTAAGGGACTAGCTAAAATGCAAACATACTTTTGCCTATTCCATAAACTAAAATAATGGACTTGGTATAATTTTACTTGTCAATAGTGTAATAGACAACAAAAGTGATTACTGTATTTTATTGCCCTAAAGCTGTTGTCACTACTTTTCAAACCATGTACTAATCAAACCCTTGTCATAGTCTGCAAAGGGCTTATTTTCTTCTGCTGGAGTCTAAGCTTTCCTGTAGTATTGTGAAACCACTTTAACATCTGACCTTTTAGCCAGCAGACTGGAGAGCTGCCCTGCTGAGTTTGTGGAGAGGGCTTGATTGCTCTGCTGGATAGTGCAGTATTTTGGATATGCAGATGTTACCAACTGAAGTGTATTATCCATCTTGAACACCACTTGAATTTATGCTGAAGCTTTCAAGTTCTATTCTTTGAATAGGTCCCACAGTAATTGAATTCTCATATTGTGCACAAAAAGAAGTCATACCTTATGTGCAGAGCTGAGAGCTCCAGTGATTTTTAAAAAATTGGCATGAGAAGGCTTTCAAATAAAATGACGTCCAACACCTGGAGCAATATTCTAGCTCCAGGTTCTGCTGGTTTCATATAGAAATTGATTTCTATTACTGCCCCAGGAATGACAGGAAGGATGTCAATGTGCTGAGCGTTGTTATTGCACCTCCTGGAGATTTGCTGAAATTTTCAGTCCTTCATTCCTCTTACCTGCCAGAGCTGTCTTCCAGGGCTCAGCTCTTTTTGTGGAGTTAGTTAAGTTCCTGTGAGCATGCTGCTAAATGAAAGGAGCCTCTCAAAGGGAAGACGTGGGACCAAAGAGTCAGACAAGGTTACTTAGTATGAGAAAAAAGTGAAGAAATATTTCTTCAGATGTTAGTTCAGACCATACCCAAGAAAGACCTTCAACCTTAAAATACTGAGCCTGGAGATTCCGGGGGACTTTTGCCGTGTGTTTTGCAATCACTTCTGTAGGGAAGGCAGGAATATCCAATTTACTATGAGTTTGTCGGGGGGAAATTGCCACTGTGTCCTGGCAAAACACAGACTGCAATTGATTTTTCCCACAACAGGAAAGAGAGGCCTCAGGGACAAATGGAGATTGAAGAATATGAGTTTACAAAAGTGGAGGTGAAGTAACAAGCATTCTTTTAAAACAACCAAGGTCTTTGCAGAGTAGTAACAATAACAACTGAGTTCTGGCTATCAGCTTAAAGAAAACAGTGACTTGAACTGAGGTCTTTCTTTGTTGAATCCCATTCAGCTGAGGAGGACGGGTGGGAGAATTTGGGTATTTCTATTCTAGTTGAACCACCACGGGAGTTTTCTGTCCCCTTTCACAGTGCAGTAATTGGCTCAAATGCTGCTGCCAGTGAAGCAGCTGCTGTTGACTTAATGGGAATCTATATTGAGCTCACAAGAGCACACAGGTCAAGGTTAAGCAGTCACCATTATGGCAGAACCGGGGACTGATTAAAAATATTAAGAAGGTGGAAAGTAAAAAAAACCTTGCTTGACCATGAACCCATTTTTTATGGACTACGTTTAATAGAAAAACCTAAATAAAATCCTTGATTGTCTTGCTGTCAGATGCAGAGAGCCACAACCCCATGTGAAAGGCAGGTAAGGCCTGGAGTTTCTCGGGTCTTCTGTCTTTGTTTCTGATAAAAAGGGGTGTTAGACAATGAACATAATGTTCTTAAAGAGGTGGTCTAGATTATTTGGTTCTAATAATGGTTAAAAAGTTCTTAAGTAATAAACCACTTCTCCGTCTAACACACTGAGAAGGATGGGGTCCATCCTGAGTACTTATAGGAAGTCATGAAATCTTCTTTATAACTAGTTGCAATGTTATCAAAAGGGTATAATTTTCTAACTGCTACTGATGCTCAATTACCATCCCCTGCATGTGCCACTCCATCCATAGCTAGAAGACCATTTTATTCCCATGCATTTCTGTTCTGAGCTTTCCATCTTTGTTGGGGTTTTTAACTTCATGAAATATTACTCAAGAAGTTTTGCAGTCGTGCAGAATTTACCCTACAAAAGCAATCCTGTCATCAGGGAGCACTCCTACTTCCTAAGGACTGACTGGCAGAAACATGTTTTCCAATTGAGTTTTGCCAGTGGTATTTGTGTGTGACAAATAGGACCTCGAAAGAGGAGAGTTTCAGGCAAGACAGTGTGACAAATTGTTCTGCAGAAACGTAAATGATTTATTATATTAGTATGAATTATTAATAATATTTCATCAGATAGACTTGAAAAACTTCAGCACATTATTGTAAACACTGTACCACTTTGAATGACTCCAGGTAGGATTAAAGGAAAAGGCAAGATAGGAATCAGAGCTGAGTGTAGGGACTCAAAGTCTCTGAGGGTCACAGAGGGAAAGTGCTTTCATCAGTGTTATGAGATGAGCAGATAAACCCCATCAGAAATATTTCTGAAAGCTTAAAGAGCTGTAAAAGTAGAAATGTGAGAAAATAAATGTTTTCATCAGAAGAGAAGTTACCAATTACAATACCAGATATAGGAAATATTTCACAGTAAATTACTAACAGTAAACTAAAGACAGGCTGGCAATCCTTTCCTTGAGTTGTCTGAATCCCTGCAGTGACTGGAATTCAGAAAGTTTTCCCTTTTCCTGTTCTAAGCCTCGATGGGGATCTCCCACCTTGAAACCATGGTAGTTCACATCACACACTGCATAAAACTCCAGCTGTTGCTTAAAGTTTCTACCTCTGCCTCTGAGGCAAAGGCCAAAACTCTCTGAAAGGGGTTACCCCAACATGGCAAAGCAGAGCTTCTGTCTCTGTCCAGAGATTGCAACAAGCCTCACTTCACTGCTTTTCACTAGACTGTCTTCAGTGTACATCTTTGTCTAAAACACGGTAAAAAATTTAGTCATTTTTACTGTATGAGTTGGTCGTCAGTTTGGGGAGAACCTTCACCAGGGGCTTACATTTTCTTCAGTGTCCATGGCATCATCAGGCAACACACAGCATCTTCCTCATGTGTGTTGGGGTACACGACATAGGTAATATTTCCCAAACTTCTTAACTGAAAAGAGTTGCATTTTTTGTGAATTCCCTTCCAGTCTTTCTTCATGTTGACAACATCTTCTCTCCCTGCTTGCCTAACCCTCTGTGTCATTTTCTTCTAACCTTTCTTGAGCCTAATGCTTTGATATAATCCATCTTTTCCTTTATTTCATGTCTTGAATAAACTGTTAGTTCTTCCAAAGATGCATGGGGCAGTGTATTGTGAAGATAAACATTTCAAGGTCTTTGGGGACTTGAAAGCATCACAGATAACAGCTTGGTTTTCTTAGAGGAGGTTTCCCCAAGTCTAAACTAGTTTTTCTTCTCAGCTGAAAGCTGAGACTCTCGAGGACAGCTTAGAAGTTTTCACCTTCCCTCTCAAGCTATTTCTTTGTCATATTTTTGTTACAACAAAAGCCTGTTGCTTTTTAAAAGTGTTAGAATAATTAGAGGTGTACCTTGGCTGGAACATAGATCCAATATTGTGCTTGGTTCTTTGATGAATTCCTGATGGTCAGGTGTAGCATAAAATGATGGTTTTTCAATTAAAATTTTTGTTGTTATTTACTCTTTCTATGTCTTTATTGTCAGGTGAGGTGCTGAGCCTCACCTGGATTCCCAGTGGTAGAAAAATAATATGGTGCATAAAAATTCTCATGGAGTTTTCGATCATGAACTTCAAAAAATATTTTCATGCTTTGAAATACTTTTTTCTATACTTTTTAGGTTTTGGAGCAGGGCACGACTCTGTTCCTTTTATAATTTCCAGAGTAGGGAAAGGCACTACAGGAAGCGATATTTGTCAAGGAAGCGTGACGGTGTGAGTCACTGGCTCATGTACCCTGGGGAATGTTTGTGTGCTGACAAAGATGCATTGACTTAGAGGCTTTGTGTGTAAAAGCTCTAAAGCCTTGGGTGAAACGGGTGTTTTTGTTATGTAGATTCTAAAAAAATGAAAAAAAATGTAAGAAAAGTCACAGATATTGACAAAAAAAGAGCATGTAATTGTACAAGTCAGTTGGCAGAAAATTTGGAAGAAAGGAACTTATGTCCTGTTTTAATTATTTGCTTTTGGGCAAAAGGGGTGTGTATCAGGCTGTGTTTTGACCTCTTAGGGAGCAAAAGGTTAGCAGCTAAAGAATCAGCTATGCCTCTCTGGGTGGATATGTAAGGCTAGGCTGTGCTGTTAACTGATCAAGATCAAAACAAAAGCAAGAATTCTGTCTGAAATATTACACCTTCAAAGAGGAAATTTGACATTTGCATCGATTATCAATTTTTCTGGTTTTAATGTTCAGGTACTATTCATCAGTGATACCTATTTTCAATCTTATTTTGTCCATTCTATGGCATTTATCTAATGCATAATCTCACAGGAAAGAAAGTTGTTCCATCACTTAGGAAGCTTTTTTAAAAGCATAAACACAAAAAGTATTCTTAAAAATATCCCCCCAAAATATCTGACAGCACAAAGAACATGGACATTATAGCTCAGTTGTAAACCTAAATATTTTAAATAATTTGAGTAGACTAGAAAATAATATTTTTGGTATAGACTGATATGTGCATATATTAAAAAAAAATTTTTTTCCTCTTTAAGTCCAGTTTTATATATTTTAAAACTGGGCCTGCTTTGGAATAATATGTTGAAATATTCCTTTTACACATGATTATAAAACATTGTGTCTTCTTAAAGATGAAAACCCATTTAAACTTTTCTAAAATCCCTGTCTTTTTTTTTCAAACTATTTCATGAATTGCAAGCAAATACATGACCAGTTCAATATCTCCCAAGTCATACTTTCATCTTCTCCAAACCTGTGGGTTTTGACGAACTTTCTGTCTGTGAAATAGTTTTGATCAGCTCTACTTCCTACTGAAGATGGTGATGATTTTATCATGGATCTAAACGAGACTTCAGTCAGGTTCCAGTGCTGTAACCATTGCAAAACAGTTTTCTAAATTGTCTAGTGAGTTTCTTTCCCACTAAACTAAGTTATTTTAGATGTACAGGCCAAGAGAAATAAGGGAGTTTTCAAACATCAAATCTGAACTGCTTGCTTAGGTATTCAGTGATTTTTTTAAAGTATTTTAAGTAACCACCATAGAAAAAGTCAAGGAAGAGAATAATGTGTATTGCTGTCTCCATTTTCTGCAGTGTTAGGCTTTTTGTTGATACATCACACCAATGCATTTTAATGCCAAACCAGAGCTCAGCTATTAAATATGCTTTCAGTTTTTATTTTTGAATAGTGTTATTAGTCTTCTTTACTACCCTTTATGGCTATAATGGCTTCTCAGATGAATTTTAGTGCAAATTAAAATCAAGATGAAATCTACCAATATTCTTTTCAGTACTCCTATAAATGCATTTGTGGGCTGTACTATGTTGATTTTTCAAAACAACCCTGTTTTTCCATGGGCAGTTTCTTCTCCTTTGATGATCATAATGATGATAAATATAATATGCTATTAATATAAGTTTATACACTGGGCCTGATTCTACACTCTTACAATTTTATACTTTTATAAAACTAAGGTTTTTTTATTATTATTTTACAATTTCATGAATTATTTTACTGTAGCTTATCTTTTCTGCTTGTTTGGGAGAACAGGAATAATACATAAAAACTCAGATAATTAAAATAGTAAATACACTTGTCCACCTTTGAATATTGCTGTTTCTGAAAAACTTTTCTTCTTTTAAACATTCTGAGACACTACACCCCCTGGGGACAGAGGTTAAAAGACAGCTGATGTGCATGAAGACTATTACATAATTTAATACAGAACCATTTCAGCTGGTACATGTGTATGGTCAAATCAGCCCAATTTTTCTTTTGGTATGTGTTGAGCAGAGACCTTGGGCTGAACTCAGATCCTGAATAGAAATGAGATCTTGAAATGGGGTAAATACCTTGCAGGCAGCAATTTCTACCACTGATCCCATGGAAAATATCCTGAATAAAAAATCGTTTAAAAGTTGGGATTCTAGTCTGTGTGGGTGTTCTTAGGTTAATTTCTAGGTAAATATTAATAATATCCTAAAAGTAGAAAGCTCCCATCTTTCATCCCAGAGGAATACAGGGACCTGATGATGCCAATGAAGTTGCCTGTTCAGCTCTTAGTTAGCATCCACCAGCATTTTCTGTAGGCCCTTTTCTGCCCTTTTCACAAGTAGTTTTTTGTGGTCTTCTTTTCCTATTCCTTTTGAAACCCTGTAGGTTTCCAGTGGAGTATTTTTATGAGGTGAAGGAATTCCGATGTAGAGCCTTCCTGTAAACTACACCTTCCTGCAGGAAGCAGAGAGAGCTTGATCTGACTCTTCCAAGTGTAAGACGTAAGAAAATATCTACTGAAATACATAGAACTTCTTGATGTAGCTTAAGTTTATAGTAAACATGCTCTGTGTGGAGGCTCTTCGTGCCCCCATTGTCAGAGTAAACGACCTGGGCTGCCTTAGGATTCCTGTGATCCATGGATCTTAGAGGGTGAAGCTGCATTGCAAGACTGGAAGTTATATCTAATTGTTGTGTAACTGCTGCATGGTTTGATGGCATTTTTAATAACCTTAGGGCATAGCTGTGTTAGCTGAGATTGCCTAAATACCAAGAAAAACACTATTGAAATAACACTGCAGATAGGGCAAAGCGAGAAAGTGCCATTTCTAGGAACATGGTAACGCATAAGTTGAGTTATTACAATATCCAGATGAATAGCAGAAATGGATGAACTGAGTCATAAATTTGTTGAAGATCTGTGCTCTTTCCTCAACAATATTCATCTCCTGGGAGACATCAGCAGACGCCAGGCGGGCCCGTGATTGTCTAGTTCCTGCAGAGGCAATAGACCAAGCAGACAGGAGAAGCCTCAGTCTGTTCCAGACTGTATTCATCTGCTATTTCAGAGCTCGCTGCTTCCCTATCCATCCTTCCAAAGCAGTGGAGATACAGGAAACACGAAGCAGCATGGAGCAGGCTGCAAATCTTCCCATGGTTTTTATATGCCATGTGCTGGAGAGGTAAAGATTTCTTGCTGCCTTTCCCCCAAATGTAAACCAGAGAAGACCAACTTCTGTTTCATCCTTATGGGGACATAAAACATTTCAGAGGCTCACACTGCACTGAAGGATAAAAAGCAATTTTGTCACTGTAAGTCAAGAAGAAGTGAAGCAGAAAGGCTGCATTTGAGCAAAGGTGTGGCAGTTTCCAGCCAAAGCCTGGCAGAGGACTGGTGGGGGGTCTCCATACCCGGAAGAAGACATGTTAATTTTTAATTATTTTTTTGCAAATGGAAATGGGAAGGTGCTGGACCTGGTGACTGGGTGGATGCATAATTAAAGGATAATATCATTCATAATGGAAGAATGAAATTGAACAGTAGATTTTTTAATTACTTCAGGATCAAGGTATTACTTGATACCCCACAAAGATGCATCTGAAATATTGATAACTGAGCTTGCCGCGCAGAACAGATGCAACCTACACCTTTGATAAGTGCACCCAAACCAACCTCAGAAGTAGTTATCTTCTGCTAAGAGGGAAAAGGTCACTTCTGCTGCCAGCAATTTGACTCAAATACCTATTTTATCCTGATGGCCAGGTTCCTGCACTGCCAGCTCCTCAATTCAAAGGAATTGAAGAAAAAATGAATAATTTCATGGGTTGGCTTTTTGGCCCTGAAAACAGGGTTAAGTATTGCTCAGTACCTGGGCTTGGTGACTCCTGTCTCTGAGTGCTGTCCCTCTGTCTGGTGGTGGCAGTGACAGAAGAGAGGGCTGGGCATGGTCTGTGTTAGCATCCCCTTCCCACAGAGATCCATGCCCACTACAAAGGCAAACCTGCTCGTGGTATATGCCTCCCTCAGCAGCAGTTTTGGCCTCTAGCCCTGCAGCCCCTGGTTTTAGCTGGTGTTTTGTCTTGGACTTACTGTGTTGTCCCTGTACATCACACACTAACACACAGCTATGGAGCTGCAAGCCTTCCTTGGAGCACTGGAAAATTAATGGGAGTTTTGCTTCAGAGGTTTCTTGCTGCTCTGGCCATGCACTTGGCAGACAAAAGGCCATTTTCTCCAGCCTCATTAGATGCACATCTTCCTTTCAGATGCTGGTAGGGAGTCTGTGGCTTGCCTGCTCTATCTCCGCCTTCTTTACTTTCCCTGGTGCAAATCCCCCAGTTTTCAGGTCTATTTTGGATCTTTTTATGGCCGCTAACTGACACCTATGCCATTCCTTTCACAAACCAGGATATTTTTTTGTCCTGGATATTGCAAACTTTCAGAGACCAAGCCTATTTTTTTTCCTTAATTTTTTTTCCTCTTAGATCTGTGGGAAATGGATAATTCCTTCCCTGATTGTGTCGTAGAAAATGATGTAATCTGGGCATGGTACCACGATGTCTCAGCAAATTGTTCCTGTTGTGCTTTCTAATCCAAACAGTGTGTGCTATATATGTGAATGCAACTTAAGGTGTAATCCTTTCTGACTATAGTTCTGGTAGTAGCCGGTAACTGGCATAATTTTCAAGAAATCTCATTAGTTTGCTGTAGATAGGAGGCTTAATAGATCACAGATGACGAATGTAATTTTAGAGCGTGCTGTGTGAAATCCCTAGCAGTGAATTGTGTGTGTGAGAGAGAGATATCCCTGTTACTGCAGTGCATAGTGCTGCTTTGCTTCAGTGTGTCTGGGACATTTTAGGACAGAAACACATTTTAGCAGATCTGTGGACCAACCTATTTAGAGAGTATGAGAAATGAACCTTGAAAGTGCAAAGACTGGATCCAGCCTTTACTCTCACTTGCTCCAGTCCTTCCCTGAAGGTAATCATTCCCAAATTGATGTCTTCATTTTCTTTCTCAAATCTAATAGACTTTCCCACTCCCATAGTTGTTTTTCTCATGGCAGTTTCTCCCAGCAAATAGCCACTTCCTTCCATCCCTATCTGAGAAGCTTCTTCCCTTGTGCTGGAATTGTCCTCTGGCACTTTCCCCCTCTGCTTGTTCCTCCCTGTAAAGGTTTGCTGGAGGTAATGGAGGTGCTGGAGGGCAGATGCAGTGTAACCTTTCTTGTTCTATTCTCTTACAATTTGACACAGAAGACTTTGGGATTTCTATCTTGTATTTAAAAAAAAAGCCAAACTAGGCTAGTACTCCTCGAAGGAAAAAAAGTTTTTAACGGCGCCGTGCTAAATCTGATTTTCTACTAAGTAGGATGTACCCAGGGCATATTGAATGTTAATAATGTTTAACATTGAATCTTCATGGTTTCTGGATTTGTGTGGTAAGATAGCATGCATGGTGTAACAGCCTTGTCAATAATTGTAGTAAATCACTTTTAAGTAGTGGAAGACACACTTGCAGATTGAGTTTGTTTTTAGATTGTTTGCTTAAGCAGGTGAGTACTCTCCACATTTTCAGTCCCAGGAAGAATGATATATTGCAAGCTTTAAAGGCTTTATCAACTCAAGGTTAGGTAAGAGTCTGTTGATCATGTTTTATCAGGAACAGGAGGAGTACCCAGGGGACGGGGAAACTGAGTGTGCTATATGGTTTCAGCATAAAACGTGAGGCGAACACCAGTCAGTCATGATTTAGGAGTGAATGAGCAGGTATGGAATAAATTGTCCAGTTGTTGCAACTAGCAGAATTTCTAAATCCCCGATCAAGCATATTTGACCTTGGTGATCCCGTCTAATACCCAGTACTAAGCTGTTCCTTAATGTCTCATGGTGGCTTTTGAAAGAACAGAAAGGCAGATCCCAACTTCTCTTCCTCCTGTGAAGAAATTCTCCTGAGGCAGAGCCCAGCTCTGAGTCCGTTGTCTCCAGCATGTCAAGCCTGGCACTGGGCAGAATCACAGGCTCTTGTTTTGTTGCAGGACATAGTCCTGGTTGACATGAGGGCTTTAACGTCCTCTTGCCTCAATGTGTCCTCAAGAAAGGAAAAAGTGCAGGGTACAGGTGATGTTGTTTTTGAGGCCAGTGGATGCAAATGGAAACAGGCTTTTTGCATTATTAACTTGGGAAATTACTCCTTTTCTGGTGGGCAGAGAGTCTTAAGTGAACAAGGAAGAATGTTACAATTAGGAAGAAATACAGGCTCTTCTTTCATCTTGATCCCCTTTGGAAAGTAGAAAAGCTACCGAGAGGTTTTGCTATTGCTCTGGATCCTCTCCACATTTTTCAGAATGATTTGGACCAAGAAAGTATGGGTTGAATGTAAATGTGCTGTGACTGTACTCAGGAGACAGAATTTTCCTTGGATGCCAGCAGGCTTTGTCTCCTCTTCCATCTGCTTCAAGACAGATGAATTAACCAAATGCTTTTTAAAACCCCTAATAAGGTCACAAACCTGCGCTGAATGTGCAGGATCTGCTGGGCCACTGGAGAAACAATAATAAGTACACCCCCTGTGCCTCCCTCATAACGAGGTGACTTCAGCAAGGCTCATAATGCATTCAGCTTTGGGCACGAGGATGTCTCACTGAGGTGTAAACCCTGTGTGTGCCCACGTGTGTCAGCCAGGGACTCACTGCTTTAGTGTCTAGAGGACTGAGGTGCTCACCATAAAGGTTTTGAGAAGAATTACAGGATGAGCCATGAAGACAGCATGCCAGCTCTCCTGAGGCCTGAAATATCTTTCCCCAGGAGGGGTAGGATCATCTGGAATCCCCAGGCAGGACCAAGCCTCTCCCTCTCTGTGCACAAGGGAGAGAAATATGATCTGCCATGCTCCTAAGTGTGAGGAAGGAACTGCCAAGCAAAACGTGAACCCCAAGACTGGGCTGAATGTTTGTATTTTTCCAAGCTTGTGTAAAAACTGTTCACTGAAGTCCATAGTAAGACCCTCACAGACTTTAGTGAGTCTTGAAATGAGTCCTTACTTTCTTTCCTTCTTTTCTTTTTTTTTTTTTAATTCTGTAATATTTATTCCAAAGATGCTCAACCAAAACACCAAAGTTTAATAGCAACATTTTGTTTCATATGGGCAATTCCACCTGGAGCTCAGTAAATATGATTGCTGCTTGCGGCAAGAAATGAAAAAGGAAGCAACTTGCTGATTTTCCGACGTATTTGTGCTTTTAGAAAAATAAATATTTTCTGCTTCACAAACATACTGAATGAAAAACATGTCTCATTTATCACTTAAACAGTAATAACAGTGTCCGCTGCATGCTGCAGGCTGGCTTCTGACAGGGGTGGATTGACAGTGTTCGCTCAGCGGAAGCAATAAACAGATCAATAACTAAATGCAGCCTGGGGGGCTGGAGGTGTGACAAGTCAACCATGATTTCAGAGTCTTGCTGGGACCCTTATTAAACTCATTTGTACATCTGAAAACAACTGTTGCCTTGTTGGGTTAAAGGTAGCTTCAAGTATTGGTCTGAAGCAGGCTTGAGTCTTTGTGCCCCAGAGGAACGTGGCTGCTCTTTTGGAAGCCCAAGCAGTGGGCTTTAGTGAAGTCTAAAATGCAATTAAGAAAAAAGGCAACGTTTTGTTTGGTTTTTGTTTTATTTGCTGTTACTGTTATTTGTCAGTCATGATCTATACTTTTCTTTATGAGAGAGGAAAGAAAAGCAGATCACAGGATATGCTGAGTTGAAAGGGATGTTTACCCGTTCTCCCCTCCTCCTTCTCTCCTGTTACTCCCCGGGATGGCAATGGACCTCCTGGGGGAAGGAAATAGCTTGTTCCTTCTCGTTGCTTTCCTGGAAGAAGTGATGATGAAAGCTTGCCTTGCCTTCTTACCAGCTGAATGCAGGAGCTGGCTGTCAGGAGAAAAAGTTCACTTTTTTAGGGAAGCAATGAGTCAGGTTCCCACTTTTTCCCCGTTTGGGGCTGACACAGGAGGTGACTGCGCTCAGGCCATGGCTGCTGTGCTTTGGCAAGAGGTGTCCCTAAAGTCACAGGCAGGTCTTATAAATGTTTTCCTTGTCTTCCAGGCTAGAGAAGGAGGAGTGTCACCCATCTGGAGGTCAGACAAGGCAACAGACTTCTAGGCTTGAGCACCAGGTGCACATTCTCCGTTTCCATCAGACTGTGGGGGCAGGGATGGGGCCACCAGCAGGGAAAGAGCCGCGTTTCAGGGGAGCTGCCGAGGTGCTGCCACAGGCTCTGCGTGGGCAGAGCGCGGCCGTCTCTCGCGCTTTTTGGATGGAAGTGCCTCGTCCTTCTGGAATGGCTGCTGTAGTGTCTGGCACTCAGCATGCTGGAATGAAACATGGGCTGCTCCCAAATGTCTCCCTCCAGGAGGCGGATCAGAAAGGGTGCTGACCTCACTTTCGCAGGCTTCTTTTTGGCAACAACTTTGAAAAGTAACAGGTCACCCTCTAAGGAAATAATTTGCCAATACTCGATATTAGCTAGTTGCTCTATCTCTAGTTAAGAATCATTTCAGTGAAGATCATTATGGGTAGGGTAGAGACTCATGGGGAGTAAGGTCTTTGGTATCAATTATATCTTCCAATTTCAGAGCTCTTTTCGCCTGCTTCCACCCAAGAAAACATAGAATTGAAATGCTCTACACAGGATGGTTTCAACTGCTTTTTATTTTTGGAAATATGCAGTGACAGACACCGATCAGCCAATAGGAAAGCCATGTATGTGTCTCTAAAAGCAGGTGACAGGAACATCTCTGGGCTGTGTGCATTGGCAGGAAGGAGCCTCTGCACTGTGGGCAGCTGTTTCCTCTTGCGGGATGCCTCCTGCACCCAAGCCATGAGGATTCTATGAGTTCTTGGATAAGAGCGTGGCTCTTCTCTGCTAGCTGGAGCTGCAGTGCCTCACTTACTGCCTTCCTCTCTGTGACATCTGTGACTCAGGATGATCTAGACCATGCACAGAAACCCACGGTGCCAGTTAAGTGACTAAAGGGAGGTGAGAAGGATCTGACTGCAGATTTTGCAAAGATCATTTTATTTTTGCAGAATCTACTTCAGAGCACACGCAGATACTCTGTCACAAAAGGTTACATTTGCAAAAGCACTTAATTCCATAGGGTTTAGATATTGATTTAGATTGGAGTCACACAGGCATGAACTTTGAAAATATAAAGGAAAAATTAGGCTAGGAGTCAGACCTCAAGGAAAAATAAATCAAATACAGTGAAACTTGAAGATGACCCAGAAAAGAGAGCAGCTGATTTTGGTTTAAATGAACAAATATTTTTTAAAAGAAAAAAAATTGAAAGCCATAAAATTTTCCACACCTAAAGTTTATGTTCAGTGGTACATCTCTGCGTAAATAAATACATAACTTATCCACAGCTGAGATGGAAAATAAAAGTGAGGAAATGGCAAGGAGAAACAGAAATTTCACTCTAGTGTTGGAGTCATCAAATCCATCCTGGACACACGTGAGAAATAGCACAAAATATCTGACCCCTAGGAGTTAGTGATTGTCTAAACAGGTTTGAATTGGCATGTACAAGAGGTTCCATTGGTTGTTTTGGTACGTGCATGCAGCTACAGATAAATAAGAATATATGCAGATCTGTATCTTCATTTCTGCATACACAGAAATAGGATAATGATATACTGTACCCAAAATATTGTTATATCTTACTGATAATCAGATCCTTAATTAATTTAAAGGTATAATTTAGCTTAGTGTGTAGAAATTCCTAAATTTCAAGAGAAAAATAAAATTAACAAAGCTTTGTGTTCTAGGTGATAAATGCGTTTTCACTCATCATTTTATAATGGTAGAACTTAGAGGTGCAGTATCATAACCAAACAAAGGTATGAAAAAATATTAAACTTTCATCTGTGAAAGAAGGAAGGTGGATGACACAAATCAGTGGGTTCTATACAAAACTGAGAAGGAACACTTTTTATGCAGAAGCCTTTAGGTGTCTGCAGTTATTAATGCAATCAATGCTGCAGCTTTATTACACATAATTCTGTAGATCTGTATTTCTATTGATTTCTGGTAAGTCAATGTTTTTGACTTTACTAAAAATGTAAAAAGCTCACCAAATTTCACGGAGTTGTTCTCCATTATCTTAACTCTTCTTTTGCTGGATTTAAGAAGTGAATTTTTTTTTTTTCTTACAGAATTGCCGAGTATTTTTCATGAAATGGCATTTGCATTGTTTTCTGTTTCCTACATTTTACATTTTGCCTTATAGTGCTATTTTAGATGCTGCTTTTTTTTTTTCAGTATGCTGAAGGACAATTACAAATAAGAAGTAATCTTATTTAAGTATATTTAGAAAAAAAAAACCCAAAGAATTTATTTCTCTACAGAAACAATCTAAACAATCCATAGAGTCCTAAATCATGTTTTCTAGATTGCTTCAGGCAGTAGGGTATTCTTACCTTGATTATTTAAAATGGTCACAAACCAGTGCAAACATTACATTACAGAAAAATATTTTAGTGGGAGAGGAAAATGAATTGCTGCATGCATTGTACATCTGTGTATTGAATCATAATTTGCTCTAGTAATTAGTTTTCAAAATAGAGCCAGTAAGATGGATAAACTAACAAAGTAAGATAATTTGTTCTGCCAACCCTCACGTGATTTTAATTTACAATAGGGAGGAATATTAGGTGAGATGCTGTTTCTGAAGGATAATTCAGCAGGAAATATATGACAGAGAGAAAAAAGGAAATTTTATCCTTTAAAATTGACAAACTGCATGTGGAAGGTTGTCTTATTTTCTTTCACTCAGTATAAACAATCTAGAGATTTTCTTTCTGCCTTAGTGGGGTGAGAGAAGCATCTGTCACTAAATTTACATGGCAGAGATTATAAATCTTGTTCTTGTTTAATTTTTGCCAAACTTCAGAATCATGGATGTGAAACATTCTATGCCTAAGGCCTCAAGGAGATTGTTCCCAACATAAGTTGCTAATGAGTCAAAAGGATGCCATCAAATGCATTTGCTTGTGCCTTCTCATCATCACAGTAAAGACACAGTCCTTGCTTTTGTTCTTAATATGCAAATTTTGGCATGAGAATTCATCAGGTCTAGTCTGAAGTGTGCTAAACTCTTAACATTTACAAAGTCATTTTTCTCTTTTTCAGGAAAGAGTTAGTTGAGAACTACTTCATGTAAATCAGTGTGATTCCAGTGGTTCGATAATTAAAACAAAACGATGCTACTTCCCTACCTTAATTATTTATACCTTATTATCCATTATAGCTATGAATATTTTGGAATTAATGATGCTTTTCTAATTTATATCAGCATGGGCATGATATACTGCCCAATATGTGTAACCTAATCGGTAAGGAGTGAATGCTGCTCCCTTTAAGCACAGGTAGACTTCTTCCTGTGCAATTCATTAAAATACATGGGGTGGCTCCTGGTTTTGTATAGGACCTCATTTACCAGGCATCATTAACAGGAAGCCCCACGTGTGTGGTTTAACTCAAAAAGGGGAACTCGTTCTCTGCCCAAAATAATTCCAGCCTTCTGCTTGCTTGAGGGAGAGCGAGCGTGTGTGTGCATGTGTGTGCAGGTGAGGAGATGCGAGAGAAGAGGTGAAAGAGAGACGGCTGCAATTAATTTAAACACAGCTGTTATGGGAAATGCAACGACTCATTTTTCCTCAATGAACAAAAAGTTACAGGCGAAGTATCCAAAAAACCCCCAGTAATAATTATGAAGTCTGCTAAACCAGAGGCATGCCTCTGACCTTCTCGGTGCCTCTGCACTACAATAAATATTTTATGGCTGTGATTTCCACAGGCCTTCAGTGGGACTCTGTAGGGACTGAACTAAATCATGGATAAAATGATGAAGAGTCTGGACTCCTTTTCACATGTCCCCGACCTGTGTATGAGATATTTCGCTTTGTTCCCCCTGTACAGAATCAGGCTGCATATATTATGTTCATTAGCCATTGTAAACCCCTGCTCTATACCTCATGGACTGAGAGGAAATGCAACAGCAGTTTGGGAAAGAGGTTGGGCCAGATGAGAAAAATTCTGTTAGGTAGCATGAATCCACTCGCTTCTGTGGGATAATTATAAGTATTTGCCTTGTAGGACAATTTCTTTGCAGATACATTTAAACATTTAATTAATTAAACTGTAAATTTATACACTTATCTCCTACTATTTATTAATACAATTAAGAACATGGAGGGAACAGAAGAAAAGAAGGTAAAAAATGGAATTAAGAACAATTTTGTGAGGAAGGATGGTTTAGTGGAGACAGGAATCTTGTTCCACTTCTGCTCTGCTGCTGAGACTCCAGATAACTACTGAATTACCCCACTTTAAGGCGGGTTTAGTAATATTTATGTTCCAGGTACTTGGATTACAAATGTTCTAGGGCACATTTGTCTTGGACAAATGCCTGTAAAACCCAAGAGAGTTGCAACCTCTTTTGGGACCCCAATGAGAAACCCATAATGATTTTTTCATTTCCCCTTTCTCTAAGTATTTAGGGAACCTTGCAGAGACATTGTTTGAAAATTTCTATGGCCAGTATAAGAGAGAGGAATCAGGTGAATTTAAAAAGTTTATTGTTTAAAAGAAAAAAGGGAAACAATTCGTCAGTTGCCTTTTACTCCTCCTTTGTTTTGGTGTCAATATGGAGCAGGGCAGTCAAAGAGGCTGGATGCGCCCTTGCTTTCTGTCAGCTCTCTGGGCCAGGTTGGAGTTGATTATTTCCATTTTCACTTCCTTTTGCCAATTTAACGGCTATTTGCCATAGCCAGCTCCACTCCTTTGGCGTTATCTCACCTTCTAGATGTTTTTTGCCACCTATTACGCAGCTTGTCTGTTTTTGACTTATGACTGATGTGATGTTAGAAATGAAAAAGAGGTGTCAAACTACCAGAAGGAGACAGACATCCAGAAACCTGAGTAGTTTTTCTACATCTTCTGGGAAATATCTCTTCTCTTACTTTTCTTTTAAGATGTGCTTGAATAAAACTTAGCTTGTTCATGTCAGAGTTTTTTGTGGCTTGGGGCTTTTGGTTTCTTTTTTTTTTTTTTCTTTTTTTTGATAGTTTACAAGTATTTGTGTTGTTTGTACAGTGTTCATGCATGATGCTGGAGCTGTTGTCTAACTTGTGTGGCTCTGATTGCTGCATTCCCTTGGCTCAGGCATTTTTAGCAAGATTTAACTTTTCAGGTTTCAGTTCCATACTTTAATTAAAGCAATTCAGCCATGTAGAAGGGAGCAGAATGGCTTTTTGCTAGTGTTGAAGGGCAGAAGGAGGGCAATTTGCAGGATTCTAAAGTTGTTCTGATATCCATAATGTTTCCAAGACGACTTGAAGGTTTCCTGGAATTTCCTTTAAAAGCTGTGGAGGGAGATATAAAGAGCATCAGCAAATACTTTCCCATATTAATTTTTTTTTAAATGCTGGGGACCCTAAAATGAGTTTTTACAGGACTTGTGAGATTGAATGAGGAACTCCAGTGCTTGTTTAAATGCTGGATTGAAAGCTTTTTTGGTTTAGATGGTTAGAGAAATTAAATGAAAGTAACATCCTTTGTCACGTTAAAACTCTTGAGTGGCCCCTGAAACAGTATTTTCATGTCGCTTTTGAAACCTGCTGAGTATTTACTTCCTGTAGCTCACATTCTGGCAAATATCTTACAAAAGTATTTGACTAGACAGTTTAAAGTCCATAAGCATAAATGGGAAATAGAACCAGAGTTTAAGTGTAGATGTTGTAGGGTGATGGGGTGATGGAAGAAGCCCAATTGTTGATCATAAATGCTGAGGTCAAGACTGGTGAGCCAGTTCCTTTCCATATGCTCAAGAATAAGGGTAGTCAGAGAATTTCTTCGCCTAAATGGGAGAGCTAAAAGTTTTTACCCCCTGCCATTTAAAGAATAATGTTGCTTTCCTGTTTTTCTCATACATTTGTTGGTTGGGTTGGTTTTGGAAGGACTACAGAAATCTCTGTGGTTGTACTTGCCAGGTCTGTATGATAGGGCCCAATAGGTGTTGCTTTTCCTTAGAGTAAAAAGGATGGAAGAGGAAATTTGAACTACATCTAGCACATGGTAATTCAAGCCCTGACTGCACAAAAGAAATTTATTTCCAGGAATGAGGATGGATACTGTGACTTGTAGCTGTAGATTATTTATTTTTTCATTTCCTTTGTTTGTTTGTGGGGTTGTCTGTTTGTTTGCGGTTGTTTTCAAGAATATTTGATTTTTAAGAGCTGCTCTGTTAGGCTATTTGCTTTCCTGGCTCTGTAAACAGTGTTCACAACCAGTGTGCTGATAGCTTCTGCAACTGAACTGGAAAATGGGAAGTAACATTCATAATATCATCTTCAAATTCAATGTCCTGACCAGATGTGCAGGGCATCTACATGGAGAGCACGTGACAGGGTGGGAAAAAAGGTAAAGAATGCAAGTAAGGGTTTTGAAGCTGTGAAAAGGGACATCGGTGTAATTGAAGACGAGTAAAGTGTTCAGAGCAGCTTTGGCTGCTCAGTGTTGGCCCATGTCTGCCAGACTTGTATTACACATGATTACAATGTAATAACTACACTAAGTGCTTGAAGAACCAAAACCAATCCTGCATGACTCAAAGTAAGTGATAATACCTTGATTGATTTCAGAAGAAGCAGTTGTAAGTCCCAGACACTTGTCTCTTTTATTGACTTGCGAATTAATTAATTTATGAGTGGGTTTCACATTTTCACATAGTGTTGCAAAATTAGAGTAGAATTAATTATTTGGTAATCAGTGAATCCTATTAGGTGAAACAATATGGACTTGTTCAGTAGCTTAAACATTATTCAGCATTAGTGTAGCAGTTGTATACTCATTACAATGATGATGCTTTTATTAAATATACCTTCAATTAGTTCTGGTTCAATTTAATCTCTACCTCCTGAAAAAACATTCAATCAAGTGCTGTGACAAGAGCAGAATGATGAATATGCCAAGGCCAGGACTGCTTAATCCTTCAAGGGTATTGCACAGTCTACATTAAGGTGAACTTTAGAAATGCTTGCCTTAAGTTCTTCTCTTCCTTGAAACATAATCTGAAAAGCATTAGCATGTCATCCTCCTTCATGCTTTAAAATAAATAACATTCATGGTTCAACCATTTATAGTATCATGTTTGGACCCATGGTAGATAATTAAGGGAGAACAGGACGTGCAAAGTCTTTCTTTCTCCTCATTACTTGGTGTACTCCAGGTCCAGCAGCCCAGGAGCACAATACTGGGGAAGGGGTTTTCCTGGGATATGGGGACGGCACCTGGCTGGGAAATCAAGCCCCGTCCTGACAGCCAGGGCTGCCCATGGGAGGGGGCAGCAGGGGGACATGCCCTTCTTTCTTCCCCCACCAGAGACCTCAGCATCTGCCTCAATAAATCTACAGAGTGGCTCTGATGGTGGGATGTGTGGGTCGTGGCAGGGAATGGGACTTGGGTCCCCCCCAGAGCAGCACTGCACCTCCAGTTGCCTTGTATTCAGTTCTGATCTGATAGTGCTGTGCTGCTTCTGTTGCCCACATTTAAATAAAAACTATCATTATTAATCAGAGAATTATAATAACTAACAAAAGAGACAATTCCTATACCCCAGAGGACAAGGTTTTCAGGGAGGCAGTAATGGATACGGAGTCTTTCCCTTTTCAAATCCCAGCAAGGGCAGCTGTGACTGCAAATCATTACCATATGCTATTTTGTCTGTTGTCTTTGTGAAATGAGTAAGTGGACTGGACAGCTTCCATATTAGATAAAACAATATTACAAGTGACATCTCCAAAGCCTCTGTGCCCTAGCTGAAGACAGCAGAGAGCAGCATGGGGAAAGTGAGACCTCTTGAGAAAAATTCAGTCCTACACTACATTTTTTTTTGTGTGGTGATGTTTTTGAATGCCCAGCCTGGAACACTGCACTTCATATTTATTTTGAATGTCCAGCCTGTGAACCTGAACTCTTTAATATAGTTTCTTCTGTGCTCTCAAAACTGATGCAGTTGGTGTACTTCTGATTAAGAGCACTCTGAAAAACTTGGATGTGAATTTCTTGTGCCCACTCGACTCCGCGCAGTGATGGTGTGAACCTCTCGGTGACCTGTCACAGCACCTTTCACAAGTGCCACCAGCTAATCTGATGACTGTTACCTCATCTGAGTGTAATAATAATAATAATAATAATAATGAATTCATGCTCTGTTCATTTCAGTTCTGCTGCTGGAACACAAGGATGAAGAGTTTCTTCGCACACTTCATGTGCACTTGTCCTAGGAGATTGTGCGAGCACTGTGTACTTCAAAATCATTTGCTGTTTTAATTTCTCTGGCAACTAAGAAGGTGCCTTTGATCCCTCTACTGTCACTTTTTTTTTGCATTTTGATGATTTTATCATGAATTCATGTTTAATTCACGCTGCAGTGATGAAGTAAGTGGCAACACTCAAAAAAAGGATACTTTTTGCAAAATCAAACCATATTCATTTGAACTCTGTATGAACTACTTCATTCCTTTGAAGTAGAATATATTAATGAGGACAGATATTAAGAAAAAAGATATTTATACCAAGTCACATTCATTATCTTATCTGAGGTTACAATGGAGGTAGATCTATCAGGTGAAAAATGGAGTGTGCTTTGAGCAAACTTTTAGTTGAAACTTGTGGACAAATGTCTAATGGTCTAGTGTTAGCTTCTTGATTTTTTTAAACTTTTTTGTCTCTATTTCTGCTTTTACATTACATACTCACTGATAAGCATGAATTTTATGGACAAACCCACATGCATAATTAGCATCACATGCACCAATTCGAAGTGCATTCAGTAGGTTGGTAGGGCAAGGATGCTTCAAGTAGGCTGTGGTTTTTACAGGCAGTTATCATCTTTTTAATATAAGGCTTCTTGTGAAAATATTTAGGCAACTTTTTACTTTTTGTTGTTTCGCTTCTCAGTGAATCAGACTGTGACTGAAACAAAGAAACTGCTTGCATTTCTTTCCTTAGGAATTGGAGTGCTGGGGTGCTGGCATGTTTGCCCTGCTCACCAGGGCAGAGATGCAGTGGGACAAATGACAAAGGGGATAACTCAAAGATCAGACCATCAAAGAGCAATGATGGTTTCAGAAGAGAAGTTTGGCTGGTGCATAAAGCTAAAGAAGACTATATTTAAACATACTTAAATTTGATTGAACTAGGATTTTAGTCTCTAGGACAACACCTTGATTCACAGTTGCAACAATTTGCACTTTTGAGCAGAAATGAGCTTATTTGATTCTGTTACTCAGAATCAGCTCTGATGGACAAGTGTGGTGCCTGAGCAAAAAAGCTGGGAAGAAAGTGGAAGAGGGAGAAAATAAAAACAGGTGGCAAGGGGCCCAGGAACAGTAAAAGTCTGAATGAGAACACCTTTATCACTTTTGCTACAGCAGCTTAAAGGCCCAAGGAGAGAAATAGATTTTGTAAATCAGACTAAATATTTTTTACAGGGTGAAGTGTGCAGCTTAAGAACCCAGTTGGGAAAAATAGCTCCTGCAAATCAGTGAAGAAACTGTATTTTACTGGCTCCTGTTTAAGAGCAAGGAGAGATAGGATCGGGAAAGACCTTTTACAAGGCAAAGAACAAATATATATGTATATGGATGTAGGGTTTCTTTTGATACGGGTTTTTGGGATGGGTTGTTTCAAGTGTCCATAAAAAGGCCCATAAAAAAGCTGCCAGCATTGCATACCCATGTTTACTGGTCCCTATAAAACCTGTAAGCCTTCCTTAGTGTTTTAAAAATCATGTGTTGATGTATGTTTTTACATTGACTAGTCGTTTGTGCATATAAAAAGCATCTCTTTTGTAGAGAAATCCTGTTATGGATTCTACCATACAGTAACTTTGGAGAAGCAATTTGAAATACCAGAAAATGAGTAAATACATTGGATGACAACTCTTGTTTTGAAATAAGAAACAGAAGGATTAAGAAATCATTAGTGATAATCCTCCCAAAGATGAATATGTAGCTTATCGAGGTAATTATGTTAAAAGGAGATCATAATTGTGCAGCAGCTTCTAAGAGCAAAGCCTGGAGCTGGGAGTTTTGCTGTTGAATTACATGACCCTTTCCAGAGACATGATCCTTACCATTGCCAGTCCAGGAAAGGTCCTGGCCTGAGGACAGAAGGATGACACTGGTAGTGGAAGGGCATCCTTAGCAGATAAGAGGGTTTCTATATTACTAGTGAAGGGAATTGGTTAGTAGGTCTTAAGAAGTGCAGAAATGGGAAGGTGACGTTTGCAAATCTGAAGAATTCTTTTATTTGCTTTTCTTTTTGTTTTTCTTGCCTGTTCCATCCTTCTGAAAGATGGACAGGAACTGTGTGCAGATGGGGAACAGAATAAACTGTCAAAGAACATACCAAATCTGCCCACTCATTTTTTATGTGGATAAGAAGCTGAATGGAAAAAATATGAAAACTGAAATATTTTTTATCTTTTTTAAAAAAAATTGACAAAATAGTCTTTTTAGATTTTTTGGCAAAACTGCATGTTGGGATTTTCCAGTTTCTGGACATTAGATTGTCTTGGAACAGACTCTCATGTGCTTGAAAATTTTTGAAAGAGGTGAATTGTCTTACCTCTGCTCCCTGCAACATAAGTGCTGCAGGAATAGTCACCATGGCAAATAAAATGATGCATTACCACTGTCAGAGGAAAATGTTATATTGGCCAAGATGTTTCCTCCTTCTCTGGGACATGTTATTGATGGGAGTCTCCAGGTGTCTGTTGCCAGGGAGAGTGTTGGGAAGCCAGGTAAATCCTCCTCCTTGCAAAAGGACAACTTTTTTTTTGTTTTGATATCTGCTGCATTGGATACTGTACATTTTTCTTTTGATCAGTCTGCTTGTAAATGTCACCCTGGGCTGATTGGTATGGCTGCTTTTAAAAGAGAGTTTCTGCTAGAGAGTGATTTTTTGATAACCAGTGGTTGCAGCTGTTATCTTAATATGTCACTCCTACAGAGTGTAAGGGAAGCAACAGTTAAAAGTACACATGCTCAAAGGGGCTGTAATTTCTTAAAATTTAGAATGGACTCAGTGAAACATTTTGCCCCTTAGAGGAAAAAAACTGTACACTGATATCTTCTTTTCCAGCAAAATATCCTATTGATGTTAAAGTCACCCTTTAGTCAAGAATTAAGATAGCCACATTGTGACATGGAAATTTTATCAATCTTGTTTAGGAGACAAAATAAATATTCTGTGCACCTGCAATGGCTTTGCCATTGAGCTGTAACTGTGTGCCAAATGGAGAATAGAAATGTTACAGTTGCGCAAATTGTCCTTTCCCTGGACATCCTTGTCCCTGAAGACTGTTGGTCAGGAGTGTCAGGACTATGTGTGACATCACCATTGTCAAACAGCAAAACAGAAAAAGCTGTTCAGGTTTATTGAACTATAGTTTGAAGGATCAGCCTGCCTTTTTTTTTTTTTTTTAATTATTATTAATATAAAATCTGTGTTATTGACAATTTGAACTGAGCCAGAATCCTGAAATAAACCCTTTGTTTAAAAGATGGCTTGCCATCCTCCTGAATCTCTACATAAACATTCTTTTGCCTCTAGCTATGTTATTTCCTTGTAGGGCCTGACATTTCCAAAAAAAGCTGACCTTGACTTTGCAGTTTAGATTTAAGGATTCATTAGTGGTAAATATTAGAGTGATAGGTGTATTGTGTTTTCCAGGCTGTAGGAAAATATTACTTCATTTGAACTGTCTTGCTGTGCACTTAAGTACTCTAGCACAGGTTTTGGTTTCTGTGGATTTTGATGCTGAGGTGCAAAACGTGTTAAAAAAAAAAAGGAAAAAGAAAACCCCAACAAATCTGGCTGCTACTAAAGCCAGGATTAGTGGTTTACTGCACTCTGATAGCATCACTAAAAATGGCAACAAGGCCACTGGTGATCCTTCCTCTGCTGGGTCACCAAAGGCAAGTGGCAGTGTGACACAGAGCAAATACTTCCACTCTCAGAGAGGAGGGAGAGGTATGTGGAGGGAGAAACTGTTTTTCGGAAGAGGCAGTAATTGGTTTGCCTCTCCTTTTATCCATTTATTGATCAGGGAGACTCCACTTCTACAGCTGTGTAATAGTAAAATGTGGATTATGGGACTGTTTCATAATTATTTATTAGGTTGATTTTTTAGTGTGATTGAAAAAATGTTATGAAATGGTAAAGAATATCTATTACAGTAACTTCTAAAACTGTGTAAGCAAACATAGGCTTTTACTCATAATACAGCTATTATTGAGATAAAGGGCTTCTTGCCTGAGTCTAGACATAGTAAGGCCTGCAAAAGTACAATGCACCAGTCAGATGCTGGGTAGTGCTTGTTGAACAAGTGGAAGTTTATATCCCACAGGAGAAGTTTATACCCCAGAAAAGTGTTGTATGAACAGAGAACCCTTCCTGCAAAGACTGACCACTCCAGGAGAAGAATCATGCTCACATAACTCCTTTTCTACTTCCAGCATCAAGAGAGGCACAGCTTGGTTTAAAATCATAAGAAGCTCAGATTAATTTCTATATTTCTTAGGCATCCTTTACACAAATGTGTGTTTTATACAGTGCTTTCATTTAATATTTCTGTCGGAGCTACGATTGTGTAGGAGGTTATACTGAACTAATTATTTATATAAGCCTTACATTATTAACATTGGTATTTGATTTAAAAAGTGGAAGAAAGAAACTCGTAGCAGGTGTGGGCTGACTTACCACTTTCCGCTGTGCAAGTGCCTTTTCCAAAATTGGATGGAAACAGGAAGGTACATTTCATTTATTTTCTTCCTGTGCTTGTGGCCAGTTGCCAGCTTGTCAATGCAGTGCTCCAAAAAGGACACTGAATCATGACAAGAGCTGTCAGTACAGCTGGGTTATTTCCTTAAAAATTGCGTGAAACAATATAATTCATATGGTTGTTGTGGCAAAACTGTATCCAAGGTCTTGCTCACTTGAATCAGTGCCCAGTTTGGTTCTCAAAGTTCTGGAAACTTTTTGACTAATGTCCAGGTTAATAGTTTGCTGAAATCATGGTTGCTTTTGTAGTTTTGTTGCCTTCAGAACCTGATTGCTGAGGTTTAGCCCAAAGTAGTGTCACATCTTCTATCTTCTATCGTGTTGGACCAGAGCATTGGGAGCTAAAAGGAAAAATGTTGGTTACTTCACTTACAGCTACTTTAATCTTTTGCTTCCTTCTCTTCAACACAGAAATGGAGCTTCAGTCTTGTCTTCTCTGCAGAGCTTGATAAATATCACTCTTTCCAGCATGTGGTAGTTCTTGCTGAAGGTAGATTTGCAAGAGTGGAGGCAACTTTATTTGTCTTCATAAACGGAAACTTTTTGGAGTTCTCTCCTGTTGTGTGGTGCTTATGCCTAATTTATTTGGAGATTGTAATGCTTTGACCCATGGACAGAAAATGACACCAGCCTGGAAGTCACGTAATTCAATCAACCACAGTCTGTGGCAAGGCAAGATCCTTCACATTTGTCTGCAAACATCTGCTCATCATGGATGCCGCTATAATATAAATAGTAGTTGCAGTTACATCTGAGGAATTCTGTAGGAAACTAGGCAGTTATTTCATTTCTCTTTTTGTCAGGATCCAGCAGGGTTCAAGAGCTGTGGGGAAACGTTATCCTCCACATGTTAAAATTTTCTCCGCTTCCTCAGCACATTGTCAGCAGAGCAGGGAATGTGGAGGTTGGAGTGTATTCAGGTGTGGCTGTGTTCTGAGGAGAGGGCAACTTCAGAGAGAATATTAAACAGCTCATCTTCTGGTGCTGTCAGTCATGCAAGGCACTGTTTTGTAAGCCAGTCACATATCGCTGGTGATGCGTATTAATCCACTTTCTGCCTCCAGCATCACCTGTTTTATTTTCTATCCCAGCTTCATACCTTTTTTTGGCAAAACCACAGGGGAAATATATTTCAGTGACAGTATATGGTAATTTTGCTCTATGCACTCTAGCTCATTACACAATCCTTGTCTTTTGAAAATAGAGAAAGGATTTATGTCTCCTACTATCATTTCTGCCACACACTGATTCAGTGAAAGAGCTTTGTGGTGGTTGGGAGTAAATTTCATTTTCCCTGCTGTTTCATGAAGTGTGAATCACTTTCTAGCAGATGATGTCACTGCCAATTTACAAGTTTTTCTTCCTCTACTCCTGTGTAGGAGGAATCATAAGTACTCTTTTTGTCATGGTAATGCTGTTAGGTGTAGAGGGTTATGCGATGCAGGAGACAGCATTCAAGCTTCTTTATTTTTGCCAGCACAGACAAATAGCTGAGTTTGAAAGGTGAGGCACAAGCTGCCACATTCAGTCTCTCTGGCTAATGGAGAATGAAGGCTTCTTCCAGGTTTGGATCTTGGATAATGCGAAGATTTGTTTTCTGTGGGATCTATGACAGCATCTTGAACAGCAAAAAAACGTGTTTGTGTTGCTTTTCATTTTTGAAACAGAAGTTGAATTATACACTTGAAGCTCTTCTCCAACTAAGAGACCTTTTTCTTCTGTTTAAAAAAAGGAAGTGCTTTTTACAGTTTAGAATATTTTATACATATAAATTTTGAACAGTGTATTCTTGGGAACTGTTCTTAACCCCTTGTTCTTGATATTTTACTGGGAAGATACCTGTGATTATGTCTGCTTTCACCAGCTTCACCAGCTTCTCAGTAGGAGGAAAATAGGAGGAGAGTAATGGAAACTGCTGTTGTGGAAAGAACAGTTGCTCTTCAAAACAGTTTTTTGTGGCAAAGGGAATTAATGTAGATATATATAAAGTGAAACATACAAATATTGATTCACAGCACCTATCTGCTATCTTGGATGCTCTGGGTGCCTTTGTAATCCCAACAAACAGAACCACAGAGCACTGAGCTGAACTATCTCTGTTTTATAGGTGAGGATACTAAAAAGCAAAATGTCATTATAGCCATGGTGTCCTTCCTAGCCAAGGATGCCTCACAGCAACGGTCTTCAAAATAACAAACTGTGAGCTGTAGCAGGAGGGACAAGCCATCAGAACTAGTTAGGAGGATGGAAAATCAGCACGTATGGGAAAACTGACACTCCAATGAGGAGCATATCAGGTGAGAGGCAAGAACATAGTGTAGTTACCACTGAGAGAGAAGAGATCATTCACAGACTCTGAGTGTTTGTTAATCTTCAGAAGCAGATATTAGTCCTTTATGTAATTCAGATGTTGTTATAGAATTCTTCTTCAAGCATATTCTACTACACACATCCTTCTGCAGGCGCATGTGGTGCCTTCATATCAGGTTTGGCATCTAATATCAGTCTGCTCTTTGCAGATTCCTCATGTGTGCAGTCAGTATGTAAGTAAATAAAAGCTATATATTGGGATGAATGGATGGAAATTATTCCTTAAAAACTTGAAATAGGAGCAGCTCTCGTTTGATCTTTTCTTTTCCAAAGACCTCAGTCTTGAGAACTGTACTATCCAGGTTTGGATGGTTGGCTCTTAAAGAAAAATGTAAGCTCTGGTTGAGTGCTTGAAAATGTATTTAAAACTGCATCAAAGGCAGAAGGGCTCTGCAGAGAGACCCCGATAAAGGAAAGGGCTGGGCAATCACCAACCATGGGAAGTTCAACAAGGGAAGGTGCTAGATTTTGCACCTGGGATGGGGCAACCCTGGATGTATGGACAGGTTGGGGAATGAGAGGCTGGAGAGCAGTGCCATGGAAAGGGACCTGGGGGTCCTGGTCAGCGGTGAGTTGAACATGAGGCAGCAGTGCCCTGGCAGCCAGGAGGGCCAACCCTGTCCTGGGGGCATCAGGCACAGCATCGCCAGCCAGGCAGGGGAGGGGATTGTCCTGCCCTGCTCTGTACTGGGGCAGCCTCACCTCGAGTGCTGGGGGCAGTTTTGGGTGCCACAATATAGAAAAGATATTAAGCTATTGGAGAGGGTCCAAAGGAGGGCAATGAGGATGGTGAAGGGCCTTGAGGGGAAGCCGTGTGATGAGCGGCTGAGGTCACTGGGTCTGTTCAGTCTGGAGGAGACTGAGGGGAGACCTCATTGCAGTTACAACTTCCTCATGAGGGAAAGCAGAGGGGCAGGCACTGATATCTTCTCTGTGATGACAAGGGACAGGCCCCGAGGGAATGGCCTGGAGTTGTGTCAGGGGAAGTTTAGGTTGGATATCAGGAAAAGGTTCTTTATCCAGAGGGTGGTTGGGCACTGAACAGGCTCTCCAGGGCAGTGGTCACAGCACCAGCCTGACAGAGCTCAAGAAGTGTTTGGACAATGCTCTCAGGCATATGGTGTGACTCCTGGGGACGGTGCTGTGTAGTTGGACTTGATGATCCTTGTGGGTCCCTTCCAACTCAGCTTATTCTGTGAAAATAGGTCAGTCCCATCAGCTCCTTGTCCCCTTTATCCAGGTCCAGTGTGGCCATTCCTGATAGCAGTAGCTGAGGAGCCCTGCCTTGTCATATTCTTCCTCTCAAGGAACTGAGATCATCACTGATGCCTCTCTATGTTAATGAACAATAGCTTTAATATTGTTGTCAGCAAAATGACTGTACCCTGCAGAGTGTGTGTGGGATTGCTGCGTAATTGCTATGGCACATCCTACCCAGGTACATTGTGTAAGCCAGTGTGCCGACTGTGCCTGGGTCCAGGCATCTGCACTGCTGGAAGTGGTTGGTTCACACAGTGTTATTTCCATGCACCTGAGATTCCTTTTATCGAAAGGCAGTTTCTAATTACAGATGTTCATCTCCTACCTTTTTTTGCTGGCACATTTGGCTCACAAGCAGTGGGAGAGAGCTCATGGGCTTTTAATGTCTGATGAACACTGTTGATGCATTTTTAGTCATGGAAGTGTTGAGTTGCTGCCTTTCAACAGCTGTATGTTGACTTGTGCTGGTTTGTAAATCATATTTGGAAAAAAATACCCCAAACTCTCAGTTCTTTGCATCTAACATTTCACCACAGTTTAGATTGCAGGAAGCATCTGAATTTATTCAAGACATGTTTTGTAGTTGAGTGTTTCGAAAGTCTAGTCCCGTACCCTCTATAAATTATATGCTCAGCTGCATGACCAAGTCACCCACTATAAAACTGCATTCTATGACATGATGAGTTGCTCATTTTTGTTTTCTCTTTTCCTTTTGCCATTTTACTGGGTTTGTAAAACACACATTAGTATCCTCACATTTTCAAAATCTGATTCAATTACAGAAGCTTGACTGGATTTTCCTCACTCATAAGCAGTGAGCCATGTTACTCAGAACATTTGGCCACATGATAACTTCCCTCCACCCCCACCCCATGCTCTTAAACGCTTTTTGCAGATTTTTAAAGACATGGTAATTTATACAAAATATTTTTTGTATGTTACAGCAACACTATATGCTACCTTTAAAAGAATTCCTGATCCAACAGGACTAGTGAGCACAACCTATTACAGGGCAAGAAAATTACACTTTCCGCGTGGTTCACTGTATCTTCAGAACAAGCTAAGCTATCAGCAGCTTCCCTGTGGGCAACTAGATATATAGAAAGTAGAAACAAGGAGGCCCAAGTTAGAGTAAGTCCGCAGCTGCAGTTTAGATGTTCTGGTTTTCCTAGAAGTAATTTTTTTTCCCCTACAATTTTATCCAAATTTCTCAATTTTATGTGAAGGAGAATATACCCTGGCTGCTGTAATGTGATCCTCTTGTGTGTATGAATTATGATTCAGCCTTTAATCACACCTCCTGTAGGACCTGTTTCTGTTCTGGTAGAAAAGGTGAACAGCGCTTGATTACTTATTAATGAGGACATGTACAATGATGGAAAAACTATTAATAATCCCATGAATAGATTTGTCCACGATACTCCTCAGTGCAGTGCCTGAATGCCTTATAGATGTCAATTTTATCTTCAAATTAACCTGGAGGGTAAAGTCCTGACAAAGTTCCTGTTTTACGGACTGGGAATTCAGGTAAGAGGTTGAAGGCAAGAAGGGCCCACCAGTTGTTGGTCGTTTTTTCAACCAACATGAAACATCATCTTTTTAAAAAAGTGAGATAACGTTTTTGTTGTTGCCTGTTGGGTCTGTGGGTACTCAGAATTTCTACCGATTAGATCCAGTGGTTTTCAGGTGACTACTTAGGAAATGGACACAGAGTTAAGTACGTTTTCCTCAAGTTCTTTACATACTTAATCGCTGCAGGCAAAAATATTTAGGTACTTTGTAGATCTCAATGAGTCCTCAGCAAACAATTGATTTTAACTGATTTGCTTGGTCTTGGTATAAATGCTATAGCAGAAACACGCACGGAATCTGATTCCTTAGGGAAGAATTTACCTCATACCTCTCACACAAATGATTCTCCTTTTAACTGTTGCAGTCCTATGCTTTGTTCTTCTCTGTGTGGTGGAGATGTGATGAGGAGATGTATCTTCAATCATTTCATTTGTTGATCCATGCTTTGGGCAGCTCTCCCTATTTCCAGCCCTTTTGAAGCTCTGTTGGAATGCTCTGGGGCTGCTGGCCTCCCAGTGTCTTTCAGTAGGAGCAATCTCTGTGTGTCTGGAGGAGGTAGAACTGAGCCTGGCCTTGACCAGCTGGAAGAAGCAAGCGGAGTAAAGAATATCTGGCATTTTCCAGCCTGGGCTTTTATGGCTTTATAAAGCATTTGCAGACTGCTGCGCAGGGACTTTCAGTAAAACTGACTGCCACATAACTCGGAGCAGGGGAGAACATGACAGACAGCACCTTGGCCCAGTGGAGCCTCTAAAAGTGCCTTTATGACCAACAAAACCTGAGTTTTCACAATCTCTCATGAAAGCCATCTCATGAGTTTTTGCCTTCTGTGTATTACTTTCAAAATGCTAAAAAGGCACAGTGGCCATACATTGTTTTTATCATTTGCATGGACCAGGCAAGCCATGACAAAGCTGAGCAACGCTGGTCTCTCTCTAGTGGGAAAACATTTTTTCCTGTTGTGGATCCTGGGCCTGCAGACACCAGCCAAGCTCAAAGGTATTTCTAGAAGCAAAAAAA